>CM060389.1:93616378-94216378 GCA_030545235.1 Helianthus tuberosus
TTATTAACCCCTTTGGCATTATGTTTAGACCTTTAGTGAGCCAAATACCCAATTTCGTTAAGGTCTAAGAGCACATTTTTTCAAGCTCGAACAGGGTACACGAATTCTCAGGGCCGGCCCTGACTAAATTTTTCGAGTTAATACGACGCAACGTGCATGAGTGGTTCAACATTTTTACCTCTATTTTTCCATGTTTGACAGGTTCGTCGCAACACGCATATCCTAGGTCGAGTCAGTGTTGGTGATCGATGACGGTTGTGTGACATTAGTAATATTTGACACCGTTTTATGCCCCGCCGCAACGCGGGGTGTGCTTTGGGGGTTTTCAAAGAAAAAATGGTTATGCATATTGTTGTCGTAACGTTGGCTTTGGGGGGTTTAAAAAAAATGTTTTTTTTTTACTTTTCACCCAAAAATATTTCATAAATTACTTTTAACCCAAAACTATTTGTTTTTTTACTTTTAACCCAAAACTTTTTATATTTTGCAATCTATCCTTGTAACTTTTTTTACTTTCAACTTTGGTCATTTATAGTTTCCATTTTTCGCAAATATTTCGCTTTATGCTTAGTTCTAAATCTAAATCTTGTGACTTAACACATCACAGCTGTGTCTTTGGTTTAACGTTTTTGCGTTTAATTCTAAATTTTTTGAGTTAACACGAAGCAGCGTGCGTGTGTGGGTGAACGTTTGCACATCGTCTATTTTTCCCCGTTTGACAGGTTTAACATAACATGCGGGTCCTAGATCCACTTAGTTATAACTAAAGAATCCCCGCCGCATTGCGGCGGGTCGCAATCCTAGTTATCATAAATTAAAACCTAATGTGGAAACAACTTAATGCTATGGTGCAACTACCTTCATGTTCTTGTGCAACCTCTAAAGAATTTAACGACTTTAATCGGTTAATAAAACTAATGCAATTCTTAATGGGACTTGATAATATTTATCAGCTTGTTAGAACTAATCTTTTAACGCGTGATCCTCTCCCATCTATCAAAACCGCCTTTTCTATCATATCAAGGGAGGAATCACACAGAGGTGGAAACATCATTGGTAAAAATCAAAATATGGGTTTTACAACTGAACCAAAGTATTCTTAGTTGCACACATTGTCACAAATTGGGCCACACGATGGATAGATGTTATGAGCTTGTTGGGTACCCTCAAAATAACAAATCAAAACAAGGTCAAGGGAATAGTCACGGAGGCAGGGCTAATAACTCTATGGTTTCCAATTCTGCACTTGATAAAGGTGCAAGTTCTTTAGTCACACCTACCCCTTGTCTTATCTAGGAACAAATCACTCAACTTTTGGGATTACTGAAAGGAAAAAACGGAAAAGGATCACAAAACACAAATTTTGCGGTAACTGCTCTAGTTTCTTTAACTCTCATGTTTTTGGTAAATTCTTCTATAACTTTGCAAGTAGTCCAACCGATACATCAATTGGTTGGATTATTGATTCTGCGGCAAACCAACATATAGTTATATCCAATTCAAGATTTTAAACCAGAGTGATGTATCTAACCTTAACATTTCGGTTAAACACCCAAACGGAACTAACGCTAAAGTTACAAAAATTGATTCCATAGAATTAACTAAAGGTGTCATCTTGTCTAATGTGTTTGTTATACCTGAATATTATGTTAATCTAATCTCTGCATACAAACTCGCTCGTGATAACAAACTTAGAGTCTCATTTGATGAACACACTTGTACTTGTTTTTCTTACTTTTGTCATCCAAACACCTAATTAATAGGTGTTTATGTGGTTGTCAATCATTATCACTGTGATCCAAAGCTGATTTGGCACTCACAACCTATATATATATATATATATATATATATGGGAGGGTTTAAATGAGAACGCTAAATATTGTGAGAACCGTGAGAACAAATTAAAAAATCACGAGAACTTGGTAAAAAAACAATTCAAATTCAAAATTTTTTTCTACACTCATCATTATTATTCGAATACAATGTTAGAAATTTAATTTACACGTTTAAATTTACGTGAATTCGTAAAAAAAGAAAATTTACACATGTGTAAGTTTACCATTTACACATGTGTAAATCTGTTATATTTACACATGTATAAAAAATCTAAAAAGAGTGATTTTGAAAGGAAAAATGAATTATTTGATGTTATAAATTCTTTTTTTGATGTTGTATTTTGATTACAATGAGGTTTGTATTAAAAAAAATGGTTTTGATTGGTTTTTTCGTTCGTTCTCACGGTTCTCGCAATATTTAGCGTTCTCAAGATAACCCTCCCCTATATCTATATATATATATATATATATAGGGAGGAGCTCATGCGAGAACCACCTTTATTGTGAGAACCGCGAGAACCAATGTGAACACAACCTAAAATAGCTAAAAAAACCTAACCCCCCCCCCCCCCCCCCAAAAAAAAAAAAATCTAAACCCCCCCCCCCCCACCCACCCCCCAAGCTAAATGCTAAAAACTAAAACCTAAAAAAAACTAACCCCACCCCCCCCCCCCCCCAAGCTAAAATGCTAAAAACTAAACCCCCAAAAAACCTAAAAAAATCTAAAAAAATAAAAAAAAAATCTAAAATTTTTTTTTTGAATTTTTTAATATTTTTTATGTTAAAATCGCTACTTTTAGAAGCAAAAAAAAAAAAAAAAAAAAACTTTAATTTTTTTTTTTTTTTTTTTGCTTCGAAAAGTAGCATTTTTTTTATAAAAAATATTAAAAAAGTTCAAAAAAAATTTTTTTGTGTGATTTTTAGCTTTTTTTAGGCATTTTTGGTTGTGTTCACATTGGTTCTCGCGGTTCTCGCAATAAGAGGTGGTTCTCGCATGATCTTCTCCCTATATATATATATATATATAGGGGTCCGCTAAAATAAAAACCAACTCCAGTTGTAAGAACCATAGGAACTACACCGTACGGGGCGAGTTGGACCAAATTTTTTTTTTCATAAACGTAGATGTGTGTATTATAAACACATTTGTAAAAAAAAATTCAAAAAAAAAATGTCGTGTGTGTAGTTTTGTTTGTGTTTACGGGTACCCTAAATTTTAAACCAAATTTACGGTACCCGTAAACGCAAACTTGTGGTGTTCAAAACTACACACAGGACATTTTTTGTTGATTTTTTTTTTTACAAATGTGTTTATAATACGCGGCATCTACGTTTATGAAAAAATTTGGTCCACCTCGCCCCGTACGGTGTAGTTCTCACGGTTCTTACAACTAGAGGTGGTTTTCATTTTAGCGGTCCCCTATATATATATATATGTTGTTTTTTTGTAACAATTTCAGCTGTCAGATCATCTTCCCGCATTGAATTCGCATGTTGTTTTTTTATAACAATTTCGCATGTTGGTTTTTAACATGCGATTTCATCAAAATTACCACATGCGAAATTGTTACAAAAAAACATCATCCTATTTCATCAAAATTATCACATGCGAAATTGGTACAAAAAAACATGCGAATTCATCAAAAATTATCACATGCGAAATTGTTATAAAAAAAACATGTTATTTCATCAAAATTATCACATGCGAAATTGGTACAAAAAAAACATGCGAATTCATCAAAAATTATCACATGCGAAATTGTTATAAAAAAAACAACATGCGATTTTAAAATGCGGGAAGATGATCTGACGGCTGAGATTGAAGCGTACGTAATATACGATAAGCAATATTGTACAGTACTCTTTACCTATATATATATATATATATATATATATATATATGAGAAGGATCCGTTAGGAACCATCCTTTATTACGAGAATCAATGTGAACACAACAAAAAATAACTAAAAAAACACAAAAAAAATTTTAATATTTTTTAGCTTAAAATCGCTAGTTTTCGTTACCAAATTTTTTTTTTTTGCATACTAAAAGTAGCGATTTTAAGCTAAAAAATTTTAAAAAAATTGTGTGTTTTTTAGATTTTTGGGGGTTTTTAGCATTTTAGCTTGTGGGGGGGGGGGGGGGGGTTAGTTTTTTTTTTGGTTTTTTAACGTTTTTTTTTGTGTATTCACATTGATTCTCATGGTTCTCACAATAAAGGTGGTTCTCAAATGAACCTTACCCTATATATATATATAGGGGATGGATCATGAGAAAACTAGTTTAAATGAGAAAACCAAAAAAGCCTAAAAAAACCTAAAAACATACCTATTTTTTTTTTTTTTTTACAATTTTTAATAAAAAAAATCGCTAGTTTTTATGCCTAGAAAAAAATTTTGGTTGTACTGCACATGTGCACTAATACATAAAGCTTAAACCACTTAACCCACCCCCCACCGACACCCCCCAAAAACCTAAACCCCCCACCCCCACCCCCCAAAAACCTAAATTCACCCTCCCACCAAAAGCCTAACCCCTCCCCCCCCCCCACCCCCACCCTCTCGAAAACCTAAAACTAAACCCTAAACATAAACCCGAAAAAAAACCTAACCCCCCACCTCCACCCCCCAAAAACCTAAATCCCCCCTCCCCCTACACCAAAAACCTAATCCTAATCCTAAACCTCCAAAAAAACTAACCCTAAAAGCTAAACTAGACTCAAAAAACTAATTTTAAGCATGTAATGCAATTGTAAACCCGAAAAAAACCTAAACCCCCCACCCCCCAAAAACCTAAACCCCCCTCCCCCCCACACCCAAAAACCTAATCCTAAACCTCCAAAAAAACTAACCCTAAAAGCTAAACTAGACTCAAAAAGCTAATTTTAAGCATGTAATGCAATTGTAGTACATGTTATATTGCACATGTGCACTACTATAATAATAGTATTGAAAACAAGACGACACCATAAATCTTTTTTTATGTCATAAAAAATATGCTCGAATATACTTGAATGAAAGATACAAAAATTTGTGATCTTATGGTGCCATTTTTGTTTTAAAATGATAACGTATGGAGAAATGGGAAATGTTTTAAAAGTTATATATTTTTTTTTCCAATTTTACCCCTCCTTCATTAAAAGTCCCCCCTCCTTCATTAAAAGGTTTCCCCCTCCTTTTTAGTGTTTTTTTGGTTTTCTCATTTATATCTAGTTTTCTCATGATCCTCTCCCTATATATATATATAGGGTTAGGTTAACGTACAATAGCTCTTATCGTACAATATGTACGCGCTCATCTCAGTCGTCCGATCTGGTGCGAATTCAATTTTGAACATGCGATTTATGCTAAAAAACCAACATGCGAAATTGCTTTATATACCAACATGCGATTTCATCATATTTACCAACATGAGAAATTGCTAAAAAAAAGAACAACATGCGATTTCATAAAAAAACAACATGCGATTTCCAACACGTTTTTTTATAACATCCGATTTCACTATATCGTACGTATTGTACGTTAAGGGATATTGTATTGTACACTTTCACTATATATATATATATATATATAGTGCGAGGTTCATTGGGGAACTCTAAAAAAGTGGAGAACCGGGGAACACTCTTAAACATTTAACTTAACATGTTAAAAATTAATTTTTTAAAAATCTTTTTCGGCGCTTCTCCTTATATATACTTGTAGAAGCATTTTTAATAAAAAATATCAAAAACTAAAAATATTAAAAAAAAACAATTAAAAAAAGGCTAAATTTTTTTTTAGAAAAATTATTTTTTTATTCGACTAGTTTCTCCTCCTTTTTTATAAAAAAAAGCGCTGAAATTTAAAAAAAATGATTTTTAACATGTTAAGTTAATTCTATAAGATATAACTGTTTTTTAAACATTTTTTTTTTTATTTTTAGTTTTTGATTTTTTATTAAAAATGTTTCTACTTGTATTTATAAGAAAAAGCGTCGAAAAAATTTAGAAAAAAATAATTTTTAACATGTTAAGTATAATTTTAAGAGTGTTCCCCCGTTCCCCACTTTTTAGTGTTCCCTAATGAACCCTCCCCTATATATATATATATATATATATATATAGGTAAAGAGTATTGTACAATATTGCTTATCGTACATTACGTACGCTTCAATCTCAGCCGTCAGATCATCTTCCCGCATTTTAAAATCGCATGTTGTTTTTTTATAACAATTTCGCATGTGATCATTTTTGATGAATTCGCATGTTGTTTTTTTTGTACCAATTTCGCATGTGATAATTTTGATGAAATAGCATGTTGTTTTTTTTATAACAATTTCGCATGTGATAATTTTTGATGAATTCACATGTTTTTTTGTACCAATTTCGCATGTGATAATTTTGATGAAATAGCATGTTGTTTTTTTGTAACAATTTCGCATGTGGTACAAAAAAACAACATGCGAATTCAATGCGGGAAGATGATCGGACGGCTGAGATTGTAGCGTACGTAATGTACGATAAGGGCATTTGTATGATAACCGGCCTCTATATATATATATGGTCGGGATTTAGAGAGAACGACTAAAAGTGTGAGAACGGTGAGAACGATTAGGAACCGTCAGATCAAAACAATCTATGGACTACATGACGCAGTGACATTTTCGTAAATAACATCACTTTTATTAGTGTGGCGCGCTTCCATAAGGGCAAAAAGGTAAATGTCCATATACAAAACACATCAAAGCCTGACCGAAACATATATACTTCCTAGAAAAAGCTCCCCAAAACCAACGTAAAACGCGAAAACCCTAGAAAACGCGAAACAACAAAAACTATGGCGTCGAAAGATCAAACCAGATCCAGAGGAAAAAAACATAGTGAGTTAACTTGGATTTACATTGTGCTAGTTTATGCTGCTTTTGGCGTTCTAATTTTAACAAAAAATTGCAGTTTCTACAAGGGGGAAGGGGAAGGGTCATCTGCTCCAAAACGCCAAAAACGAACGAGCAACGAAAGAAGACAACAAGAGGACATGGTACGCAAATGTTACTTTTCGTGATGTAAAAATACGCTTTCATACTTTGTTGCCAAAACGCCAAAATATGTATCGTTTGTTACTAAAGGCCACAACACATGAATCCTGTCATAGCTTTGTTACTAAACGCCAAAAAATGTATGGATTCTGTTATACACGCCATTTAACTGTTATTGAGCAGTTCAACATCTATAATCTCTTATTGATTTATAAAACGCCATAAATGTATCATAGTTATGTTAAATTATACTATTAAAACGCCATAAAATAAAACGCCATGAAATCATTTTTTATAGGCGAAGAGAGGTTAAGATTGAGAATAAATGTGCATACTGGAAAGACCCAAAACGCCAATAAGAGAAAGGCATTAAGTCAGAATGTGGAGGTTGAGGAAGAACCATATCATGAGTTCAGTGGGGCTAGGATCTTTTCAAGAGTAAAACCTACAAAATTGACTGGTTGGTTTATGAATCTAAACGAAAACCAAAGAAAGACAGTACACCAAATGGGGTTTGGTGCTACACTAAAGTTGAAAATAGACATCGTACCGATAATGCTTGCGTACTGGTTGGTTGAAAATTATAATGAAAAGACAAACACCCTAAACGTTGGCAACCATACCATACATATAAATGAAGAATTGGTAAACTCTTTAACGGGTATACCAAATGGAAGGGTGCCCGTGAATATGAAAAAAAGACCAACAGCTAAAGACCACGTGGTGGCTGAGTGGAAAGCACAGTTCCGTGGGGCTGAGTGGAAAGCACAGTTCCGAGGGTTGGGCTGGGTTAACAGACCAAGTGTGAGGATATACTTTGATAACGTTTTGCCTATGATGCATGGCTTTGGGAGAAACTTCTGCCTAAATTTCCTTGTAGGATTCTTCACTATAATGGGGCATGCAACTGACAATGCAGTCTTCAACAAACAATTCTTGCACAATGTTACACCAGACGTTCAAATAAACCAAATGAACTGGTGTAGTTATATCATCCAATGCTTGCAACACGCCAAAACCGCATGGGCTCCCAAAAAGCATTACACAGGGCCACTGATCATACTTGCGGTAAGAATAAAATTTCACTATTCATTTGTGTGTCATTAAAACGCCAAAAATATATGTCATTTTAAAATCTATTTTGTTACAGCTTGCCTTGGTGAACGATGCTTGCAATATGAAAAAATGGGACCGAAAAGAAGGATACCCAATTGAGTGGGTTATAACAGAAACTCTTGACTTATTTAAGAGTGCAATGGCAAAACACCTTGTGGGCAATGAAGTAAAAAGGAAAACAGTCAAAAAAGGTAAAGGAAGCAAGCCCCAAAAAACAAGAAAAATGCAGATTGTTGTTCATGATGAAGATGATGGTGATGATGTTGAGAATGAAGATGAAGATGATGTTCACAAGGTCGATGAGCGTGATGATGATGATGGTTTTGATCATGATGATCATTATAACTATGAGGTGCAAAACGCCATGCCCTTCAATGATGATGAAGAGGCTTCACTTCAAAGGATGGTGAATGAGGATATAGAAAGCCGGGAAACGATGTTTGAAGTTTCTGCATCAGGAAACCATGCTCTTATCAGAGGAGTAACACAGTATGACAACATTTTTGCTGATGAAGAAGAACAAAACAAAGAACCTGAAGAGGTATGTTGTTCAAATAATAAATTAAAAAAAAAAAAGCAAAAAACACCATGATAAACAAAATCCTTTTATTTAATATAACAGGAAATGGCTGATAAATTAGATGGAGCATACAAAGAATTAGAAGACTGTTACAATAAAATGAGCGCATTGTTAAAACAGTCAAAGACTGAATACCCAAACAGCCTCCTGGTACACATTAAATACTCACAATGTATGACATTGTTGGAGAACATCTCAAAATTTGTTGATGAAAACGCCAAAGAAATGCCAGCTGAAACAGAAGAAGATACACAAGAACCTGAGGATGAAAATGAGGTGGTACTAGGAGATGAAAATGAACAAGAAGGGGAAAAGGAGATGGCTGAAAAAGAAAACGCGATTAAAGAGCAAACAGTTCATGAAAACGCCAAAGAATTTGAAAATAAAGAACAAGGAGAGGAAGGATGTGAAAATGAAGAAGAAAGGGAGAAGGAGATGGCTGGAATTGAAAACGCCATTGAAGTGGAAACAGTTGATGAAAATGCCATGCAAGTGGAAATAGTTCATGAAAACGCCATTGAAGATGAAAATGAAGGAAAAGGAAAAGAAGAAGGAGAAGGAGAAGGAAAAAGGAAAAGGGGAAGGATAAGAAGAAGAGGAAGGGGAGTGGGAAGGGAATGGTGAAGGGGATGGAGAAAGAGAAGGAAAAGGAGAAAGAGAAGGGGAAGGAGAAAGGCAAGGAGAAGGGGATACAAGGGATGTGGCAATAGAACAAAACGCCGAACCCTCGACTGCTACAACAACCCCCATATATGATGATGAAGAGGATACTATATCATCAGATGAAGATGTAAACGAAAACGATATTGAGAGGTGGAGTTGTGATTTCAAGACACTTGAATATCACATTTCAAGATACAATGGGGAAAAAATAATTAAGAGCAATATTGCTGAGATTTTGGAGCTGCCAGGACAAGATCTAAAACAAATGATTGATATTAAAGAAGGTCTTGATAATTCAAAGATGGTGGATGAAGCAATTAAAGCAATAAAAAACATCTGCAACCTACTGAAGAGACCCCAAAAATGCCTGTATTTCATAAGACACCAAACATCGTCATGACAGAAACACAAGACAGTCAGGCATTCAACACTGAAAAAGAAAAAAACTAAAGGGGAGATGGTGAACAAAAGTGTTGACCAACAAGGGGCAGTGTTTGATAAAACGCCATATGAACAGCCACCAACTACATCTGGGAAAAACCTCTTGAAAAGTTTTGAAGAGGAAGAGACACCCAATAAACCCCAGGATGAAAACGCCATCAACACATCACCACCAAAAACGCCAAACATGTCAGATGTGCAAGAGAAAGGTGATGAGGACAACACTCCAGACATCACAAAGCTGATGCAAGAAAATAAAATTTTAAACCCTGAAGAGCTGCCTGGTGATGAAAAAGCTGATAAAGATGATGAAGAAGATAAAAATATAAAAAAAAGAATGTGGCTGAAGAGGAGAAGAGAGATAAAAAATTGAGCAAGGCATGTTTGTCACCTTATCTAAGGAGGCAAGTGGTGGTAATACATGAAAAAAGACAAACCCTGAAAATAACCTTTCCACATACATCTTCACTGGAATCGGCGATTATGAGTATGTACACTTCTCTCAAAATAAAACGCCAAACTTTCCATTCATAACGTTTACTTGAGAATATGCATGCAAAAACAATCAAAACGCCATGTATTATAATAGAATGAGTTTGTATAACTAAAACGCCAAATGATGTTTTTTAGAACTGAGCTGTTCAAGATGGGAGAACAGCTCAAAATAAAACGCTAAACTATCCATCCATAACGTTTACTTGAGAATATGCATGCAAAAACAATCAAAACGCCATGTATTATAATAGAATGAGTTTGTATAACTAAAACGCCAAATGATGTTTTTTTAGAACTGAGCTGTTCAAGATGGGAGAAAAATTTCTCATGAGGGTGATCTGCGAGAGCATGAAACCAGGATTTCAAGCACACGTCTCAATTATTCTAAGTTGGGCACATATCCTGAACTATGAAGAAAGATACAAGGCTCATTAATCACCCTCAAGGTTATTCTGCACAGAAATACTGCTGGCAACTCTTTTGCTATATATATTTGATAAAATTATATAGGACATTGTTTTGTTGTTTAATTATGTGGTACTCAATATTACAGAATACTCCGGCATACTACGAAACGACAACAGAAGATGCACGAAACAATGAATTCAACAGAAACATGGAAACTTTTCTGAAAAACACACGTTTCAAAGGAGACAAGAAACATAAAACCATCAAGGATTATGAACTGGTCTTCATGCCAATAATCTGGGAAAGAGATTTCTATGTTGTCTGTTTCAACATGAAACACAAAAGAGTTGATGTATTGGACAACAACGGTGTAGGGGATAACGTCAGCATAAAAAAGTATGAAGGATGGGTGGAAAAATTGGTAAGTATCTTAAAAACTTTGAATATATGAACTATGTTGACAAAACGCCAAACTAATATATGCAAAAAAAATGTGAAAACTGCAGCACGGAGCTTTTGCAAACTACTTGCGTATTAAAAATCACCCAAAGCATAAGATCATGAGCAAGGCGAAGGTTTTCAGACAAAAGATGGATTGGAGGACAAAGTCTAACGTCATCGACTGTGGGATTTTCGCAATGAGACATATGAAAACATACATGGGGGAATAGCTAGTTGGAAAAGTGGTTTGGCAACAGAAGATGCCCCAAATCAACTCCAACAAAGACAACTAAATGAACTAAGGGTAAAATACATTGGAAAAATCCTGTTTCATAGAGAAAATGAAAACATAAAACTACTGACAAGTTGTCTAAATACATTCATGGCTTTAGGGGGAGAAAAAATACATAAGTTGTTTGACAAAGTAGACGAGAAAATTGTAACACCTCGAAAATTCACGTCCTATAATGGATTGACACGTGTCATAAGCCTGAACGTGTGAAAGTATACTCTAGAGGGACTAAAGTTGACAAACATGGAAAGTAGGTGAATATAAGGGTTTAAAATGTCATCAAGGGATAAATATAATTTACAGTAACCCTACATGATGCTCATACCCTTACACGAATAAATCATGGATCATGCGAAGCTAAATATGAAAGAAAGTGAGAGATTACAAACTACGGGGGTTAAATGTGTCAACATGTTTAAGTTATACCTCTGAGTGACCTTTTAGCAAACCCAAAGCTTTGTAACAGTTAATTATGCTCACTAGAATGCACGATATAAATTTCATAAAGTTTCGATATCGTATGAGAAAGTTATGATTAAATTCGTATACCAGGGGTTAAAGCGTCAACGTTGAAAGTTAGGCCTTTTCGGGTAACAATAAAGTTAACCGAGGACTAAACAAAGTGGGTAAATGTCTTAAAGCCTTTATAAGTCAAATTAGAGGGCTCATTGTGCAAAACAAGACATGAATAGTATCTCTTCAAGATTTTAAAAGTATATCTTCAAGATTTTAAAAGTGCCCAGTCTTATTAGGGCTTTTATCAGAGAAAATTTTCTATTTCCCATAAATAGTATCTCTTCAAGATTTTAAAAGTGCCTATCTTATTAGGGCTTTTATCCAGAATTAGGGAAACTTGTATTCTCGTAACATATCTTATTCTAGACCAAGTAATATTAATAAGCAATAATTACTATAAAATCTTGCTTATTTATCATATCTTGCAATATTCTAATTACCATTCTTATGATATATCAAAACCCATCATACTTTATTTACACAAGTACTTAGATTATCCGGAAGTTTATACTAAGGCATCTTTTCTTAAGTTCAAGTCTAAATACTATCATGTGTGCTACCAGTTAATAGCAATCTCCTAACTCTTTTATATGAACTTAGGTGTTATTATTACAACACTTATTGGTTTCAAGCAGTGGCTCTGATACCACCTTCTGTCACGGCCCCCGACCCACCCTGGACGGAATCGGGAGTCGCGAACAGCCCAGTGGTACCGGTGATTATTTTGAAAACATTGCAGCGGAAATTTCATCAGGACCGTGAGTTAGGAAAAATATCAGAGTTTAGAAACACCGGATTTTATTTATTAAATAGATGGGATAAACCCATGTTTTACAATGGTAGCTTTAATAAAGATAAATTTGATTACATAAAACAATATTTCTTAATTTTGATTTAATTAATAAAATAAGCCACTTCTTGATGCCTTTCAGTGCCGTATCCATCTTTTACTCCAATCTACTGTAATTACCTGAAACGCGTTTTAAAAAGGTTTTGTCAGCGGGAAATACTGAGTGAGTTCATTCATTTTACTTAAAACATATTTGTTATAATTTACAGCATTAAGAGTTTTTACATTTGCTTCTTAAAGATTGGCAAAGACTTAATCACTGCAAAGTATAACTAGAAAACAGTGTTATCAATTACAGTATTAAGAGAGATTACAATGTTTCAGATATCAAACCAACTACCCACAGTACTTGTCACTCGAACATCCATCGGTAGCTTCTTTGCCCGATGGTGTCTGTGACTATGGTCATATCACTCATTGGCTAACTCGTTGTCCAATAGTGACGGTTATCAAGTAATGTATACAAATCCCCACATACCGGCTGTAACTTGGTGATTACATAAACTTAATCACTGTAATTATAACCTTGAAAATAAACATGCTTTTGTAAACAAATTTGATAAAAAGAGAATGACTCACATTATAAGCATGTAGATTCATACGGGCAAAGTTTAGTCTACAGATAAGCCTTGATATATTGCAGATACAGGCAGAGCTTAGCCTATTGATTAGTCTTGTAACCTAGTGCACACGAACTAGGTAAATAACTAATATAGCATTTACGATAACTCACGAGATTAAACCCTCACAACGAATGACAAAGTGCGATACTTAAACATCCATCGGATTCACAACGAATGACGAAGTGCAATCACTTAAACATCCATCGGAATCACGACTAATGACAAAGCATAAACCCTAATGTGGGCAGCACTTAAACATCCATTGGATAGTTCCAATCGACCGGACATTGAATCGTAGCAGCGATTGAGTTAATACCCGGCATCGTAGCAGCGTTTCGCTATACTAATTAGTGATTTTGAGGCTGTTTTTGCTATAACTCGAAGTGTATAACAAATTTCTTCGTCGAACGAACGCCAGAAATCAAGTGCCAAAGGCTGCTATTTATACATGAAAATGACCTGGCTTACGGACCGTAAGACTCATCCCTTACGGTCCGTAAGGGATACGTTTTCGCTATAGGGTAGCCACGTGTGGGACTAGGCCTGCTGAGTCGACGGAATCGATAAATTCAATTTTGACAGCGTTTTATAAGGATAATCGTCGAGTAGAAAATACCCCCCCCCCTGAGTTTTAGGGGCCATGATCCTGATTCTGATTGTTCTGAAATTTGTAGGGTTTGTGCGGAATCACTTGGGTGTCTCAATTAGGGTTTCTTATTGGATAAAATAAATAAATAAATAGGACTTTTAATGAGGGTTGTTACATTCTCCCCACCTTAATAAAAATCTCGTCCTCGAGATTTACTGGAATAAGTAGGAATACTTTTTCTTCATCTCAGATTCCAGCTCCCAAGTGTATTTGAGTTATGATATTTCTTTTAGACTTATGTCACATTTTAGTCAATAAAAACAATATTAAGGTAGATGACACAGAATTAAAATATCAGATTTTGTGAATACAAGTTGTATCCTAAGTAGGATTCAAAGATTCCACTGAATTAGTTCGAGAAATTGATGACAAACGAATGAAATAAAATGATATAATTTCCAAGATGACTAGATTTATGCCAAAAGATATATGATCAATAGATATGAATGTGAAGGATTTTTAGAATTAATAAAAATTCTTTGTCAAAAGAAAGCTTACTTTGATTGGTAACTGAGGAAGACTTAGAATTGACAGGTTCAAAATAAAATTAAAGCATGAAAAATGATTTGTCAAATATTTATGATATGAGAAAATCAAAGTGTTGAGATGAGTGAATTGCAAAGATACACCAAAAGACTATAGAGTTAGTGTATCATTATTTTAGAGTTTCAAGTTATTTTAATTGTGAAACAATGTGATAGTATACTATTAGTAATCATATTTTTCATACTATGTTCTAGAGATCGAAATATAGTAAGAACAGGTTGTTTTGGTATGACTAACCATTATTTTATATTTGTAAAACAAATGTAATATATATTATTTGTGTTCCTGTCTGAACCGTATTTTACATATCAAATATAAATACTATGTAATATATATTATTTGTTACGTATTTTTATTATATGTAAATGGTCAATCACTTTTTAAATAAATGTTATTTTAGTATTTTACTATACTATGTAAAATAACTTATATTTACTATAAAACACCGCAATGAAGTTATTACATTACAAAATATTTTAGTATTGTTATTTTGTAAAAGAATTCACTATTGTTAAATAAAAGTTGTAAATAGAGATGAAAAAAAATATTTATTGTACAAAATATTTGTACAAATACTTTTGTACATATATAATACTTAATGAGTCGATTCTATGTGATTACTTATTTTCATTTTGAAACCATATAACGTTGTAAATGTATTTTATAAATGTTGTAAATATGTCCCAATGTAGTTAATGACTATCATATTATTCTTATATGGTTATTTTCTTGCTAAATTGTTATGGTACATAGTTACCACAAAACATGTGATAAACAGTTATATATATATATATATATATATATATATAATTTTATTCATCCCTCTAATTCTTGTATGGTTTTTATAAAAATATGTCTTCTCCTTAAAGTATATATATATAATTTAAAATTTTATTAAATAAATATGATGACTTTATTTATATATATTAATTAGTCATTATCATGGTTGGATATTGGTTAGTGCTGCCTTGTTTAAGCATAGGTGATCAGTCCATGCCTAACTAAGGCTAGGCTATTCAATATCTGCCCCTGACAATAACCTTAGTACTTAAAATAATACTAACACTTTTGTTATTAATTTATTATTAATAATAAAATTAATATTAATTATCAATAATAAATAATTGAACGTAAACTTAAATGAGAGTATATTTCAACATAAATTTTATATATTTATATATAAAAATATAATTTCTTTACCTTAATGGTTTAACAAGAATATAGTAATATTATTTTGTAAATTAGGTACCCACTTATGTAAGTTTCCATATAAAATAAAATAAAATAAATATAATGTATTTCAATTGAAGATGTTAAAGTAATGAAAGGCTAGATTGATGTTTAAAAGATACACTGAAATATGACAAGAATTTGTGTATCATTATCTTAGCACACAATTTGTGTTAAGATGACTTATATAAATAATTAAATCCGTATAGGATATATATATAAACGAGATTAATGCAAGTTTTAAATTTTGTGAAAATGTCAATACAAGGTGATCATGATCAAAGAAATGATTCAATGAAGTCAAAGACTAAACAAGCCTATTATGGTTCAAAACAAATGAAGTGCTTGTTGGGACTATTTTGAATATGATAGCTTCCATCCATCATATGGGATCTTGAAATGAATATGTAATGTGAGCAAGTCAAATAATTGGAACTTGATTTAAACAAAATAGGTTTTAATAAGAAAGTTCGGATATAGTCACAATAGAAACTATGTATGTCAAAGAAAATTTAGTTTTTTTTTTCAAAAATTTATTGACTCCATATTAAGAGTCATCGTTTAGTAATAATGTGGTTCACCGTGCCAAAATCAAGTTTAACTAAAGGATATTTGAGTTTGGATAAAACGACAAATTAGAATGAAGCCCTCCAGTGGAATTCAGAAATTAAACGAACCACATGCGCAACAAACGGTGCATGTATAACGTGTGGATTTACCAAGAAATGAAATGAATCAATATTCGCTACTATGAAATAAATCCTCCTGATATGATGATCGTTAGGAAAAGTAGAAATGCGAAAGTCAACTTATTATATGCAGAAGTCAGAATTTTCAACAAAAGAAATATAAGAACTTCTATCTGGAATTTCAAGTGATAACCGTTATTAAATGATATTACCAGGGAATATCAAATAAAATAAAATAGGGAATTTACAAAGATATGTGACTCCTTTTGTAGTGATAATAATTATGACTCTGATTAGACTGTGTACTGATAGTTGTGAAATCTTGTTACAACGTACCTCAATGAGATTCAGGTTGTTTGTAGGATCGCGTGATAGAATGCTTCCTTTTAATTAGTAGTTCTTCTATTGCCAGAATTAACATTGGTGTCATCGTGCCCAATTTATATTTTCCAAAGGTCTTGCCTCGAAAGTTGTGTGTGATATACTTCCACTTCTACGGATTCATAATTAAATTTTCATGTGTTTTCTTGTACATTATCATAATTTTACATGCTTCTTACTTGCGTTAATAGTTTATGGTAACGCGTTTAGAAATTCTTTTGATGGCGTTTTAATGTAAAGAGGTTTCCATTGTTTATTTTATCACACGGCTACGAGACAGATGATTAAACAAAATAATGTTTGATATCGGAAAAGGAATTCCTGATAAAGAAATCTAGACACAGATGCTTGTGCTTTATTCCGAATTGACTTTTGGAATTTCTTATAGATAGACATATCTATATAATCACATATTTCACATGCTAAAATAAACATACCATTTATCAGGTCAATGTATTTAATAGATTCGTATTTCCAAAACCATTCAAATATCTGGTCATGATACTATTTAGGGAAACCTTGTCACTCGTTTGACATATTATATATCCCGTCTTATCCGATTCGCGCCGGAGCGGTAACCTCGGTATATCCAAACAAACTGGAGAGTCTACTACACCATACCCAGTCTTGTCGGAGAAAATTTTCTATTTCCCATAAATAGTATCTCTTCAAGATTTTAAAAGTGCCTATCTTATTAGGGCTTTTATCCAGAATTAGGGAAATTTGTATTCTCATAACATATCTTATTCTAGACCAAGTAATATTAATAAGCAATAATTACTATTAAATCTTGCTTATTTATCATATCTTGCAATATTCTAATTACCATTCTTATGATATATCAAAACCCATCATACTTTATTTACACAAGTACTTAGATTATCCAGAAGTTTATACTAAGGCATCTTTTCTTAAGTTCAAGTCTAAATACTATCATGTGTGCTACCAGTTAATAGCAATCTCCTAACTCTTTTATATGAACTTAGGTGTTATTATTACAACACTTATTGGTTTCAAGCAGTGGCTCTGATACCACCTTCTGTCACGGCCCCCGACCCACCCTGGACGGAATCGGGAGTCGCGAACAGCCCAGTGGTACCGGTGATTATTTTGAAAACATTGCAGCGGAAATTTTATCAGGACCGTGAGTTAGGAAAAATATCAGAGTTTAGAAACACCGGATTTTATTTATTAAATAGATGGGATAAACCCATGTTTTACAATGGTAGCTTTAATAAAGATAAATTTGATTACATAAAACAATATTTCTTAATTTTGATTTAATTAATAAAATAAGCCACTTCTTGATGCCTTTCAGTGCCGTATCCATCTTTTACTCCAATCTACTGTAATTACCTGAAACGCGTTTTAAAAAGGTTTTGTCAGCGGGAAATACTGAGTGAGTTCATTCATTTTACTTAAAACATATTTGTTATAATTTACAGCATTAAGAGTTTTTACATTTGCTTTTTAAAGATTGGCAAAGACTTAATCACTGCAAAGTATAACTAGAAAACAGTGTTATCAATTACAGTATTAAGAGAGATTACAATGTTTCAGATATCAAACCAACTACCCACAGTACTTGTCACTCGAACATCCATCGGTAGCTTCTTTGCCCGATGGTGTCTGTGACTATGGTCATATCACTCATTGGCTAACTCGTTGTCCAATAGTGACGGTTATCAAGTAATGTATACAAAACCCCACATACCGGCTGTAACTTGGTGATTACATAAACTTAATCACTGTAATTATAACCTTGAAAATAAACATGCTTTTGTAAACAAATTTGATAAAAAGAGAATGACTCACATTATAAGCATGCAGATTCATACGGGCAAAGTTTAGTCTACAGATAAGCCTTGATATATTGCAGATACAGGCAGAGCTTAGCCTATTGATTAGTCTTGTAACCTAGTGCACACGAACTAGGTAAATAACTAATATAGCATTTACGATAACTCACGAGATTAAACCCTCACAATGAATGACAAAGTGCGATACTTAAACATCCATCAGATTCACAACGAATGACAAAGTGCAATCACTTAAACATTCATCGGAATCACGACTAATGACAAAGCATAAACCCTAATGTGGGCAGCACTTAAACATCCATTGGATAGTTCCAATCGATCGGACATTGAATCGTAGCAGCTATTGAGTTAATACCCGGCATCGTAGCAGCGTTTCGCTATACTAATTAGTGTTTTTGAGGCTGTTTTTGCTATAACTCTAAGTGTATAACGAATTTCTTCGTCGAACGAACGCCAGAAATCAAGTGCCAAAGGCTACTATTTATACATGAAAATGACCTGTCTTACGGACCGTAAGACTCATCCCTTACGGTCCGTAAGGGACACGTTTTCGCTATAGGGTAGCCACGTGTGGGACTAGGCCTGCTGAGTCGACGGAATCGATAAATTCAATTTTGACAGCGTTTTATAAGGATAATCGTCGAGTAGAAAATACCCCCCCTGAGTTTTAGGGGCCCTGATCCTGATTCTGATTGTTCTGAAATTTGTAGGGTTTGTGCGGAATCACTTGGGTGTCTCAATTAGGGTTTCTTATTGGATAAAATAAATAAATAAATAGGACTTTTAATGAGGGTTGTTACAATTTATGAAAATAACAACCATCCTAAGTTCTGGTTAAAAGATAAAGTTCAACAAAAGATAACACCCTGGAAGGGTGTGCCGAGTAGTAATTTTCAGGTTAGTTAAGCTTGGAATATATATAGAATCATTCGAAGGATTCGAATGTATCAAGATTAAATAGCTTACGAGCTAAGACCTAATTAAGGAGCTTGGTGGAACGCGCAATGCACCCCACACTAATGAGTTAAGGACGTGTTTCGCCAATAAGTCAAGAAACACTATCACATAATGATATACAGATTTATGATGTGATCAACATCCTGTATCGATTAAGGATCGACAGGTTAAGGAGCTCCAAAAGAATGTAGGCACCTCTTGTATAGGTCAACTGGGATACCCTGGAGGCCCAAATATACTATGGAAATTAAATCCATGATACGACAGAGAAGTACTTCCTTTACCTTAAGCAAATCTCGAGGTCGAGATTTATTTTAAAGGGGGGTGAGGATGTAACACCTCGAAAATTCACGTCCTATAATGGATTGACACGTGTCATAAGCTTGAACATGTGAAAGTATACTCTAGAGGGACTAAAGTTGACAAACATGGAAAGTAGGTGAATATAAGGGTTTAAAATGTCATCAAGGGATAAATATAATTTACAGTAACCCTACATGATGCTCATACCCTTACACGAATAAATCATGGATCATGCGAAGCTAAATATGAAAGAAAGTGAGAGATTACAAACTACGGGGGTTAAATGTGTCAACATGTTTAAGTTATACCTCTGAGTGACCTTTTAGCAAACCCGAAGCTTTGTAACGGTTAATTATGCTCACTAGAATGCACGATATAAATTTCATAAAGTTTCGATATCGTATGAGAAAGTTATGATTAAATTCGTATACCAGGGGTTAAGGCGTCAACGTTGAAAGTTAGGCCTTTTCGGGTAACAATAAAGTTAACCGAGGACTAAACAAAGTGGGTAAATGTCTTAAAGCCTTTATAAGTCAAATTAGAGGGCTCATTGTGCAAAACAAGACATGAAAGCGACCTTTAGAAGGACCAGGGGCCAAAACTGCAATTAATGAAAATTTGGTTTGGCTGGATCATACATGCTCGCGTAGCGCGAGCACTAACCACATATGCAGTCGCGCTACGCGACTGCCTTGTCTGGACAAATTTTTGATTTTGTTGATTCTTGTCTGCCATAGCCATTGTAGGTGACCTTTAAACGATTTTTCACATCTTGCTTGGCCCCTAAACAACCCCTAAACATCTAGGGACACTTGTTAATGAGTTGTGGTCAATGGTAGACTTGTGTGTCAACAATCTATGGTGAGTTAAACACTATAAAAGGCCATGAAGTTGCAACCATTTGATCATTCACTTCTTGTGCAATTCTGGAGCTTTTGGGAGCTTAAGAGCAGACACAAGACCTTCCTAATCAAGCATAGGACTTCAGTAAGTTTGCTAATCCTTCCTTAGTTAAGTTTTTACTTAGTTATAGCTTAAAAGTCAAACCGTCGTAATTAACGGTTGACTTTAAGATTAATCACTAATGGTCCAGTGATTAGTCGAATCAAAAGTAGTTATAAGTTGGTAATTATGTGGGTAATAAACCCTCAAAAGGGTTCCCCCTGATTCTCACTCTAACTAGGTCAAATGTCGGGTCAAACTTGTGATAAAAAAGTCAACATGATACTTAGTTTCTAATTTATGCATAATTAGCAATGTAGAACACATACAACCTATTTGATCATTGATATAACTTGGTAATTAGTGTAATAACATGTCTAAACATGTTCAACCCGACAATTTCCTGTTTAGACCCAGTTCGGAACCGAAAGTCGCAAAGCTTTGACTTTTGCTTTGACTTCAGTTCTGACCCGTTTTGGCATGTTTTAGAAATACCTTAGAGCTTCATTTGGACCAGGTTACATGCTAGTATAACCCTCTGTGATTATACACCATGGTTCATTAGTTAACCAATTAATACGCATGATTCCGTTAATTGCTCATATGTTGACCGTTATGCCCTTTTCACTTTAAAACATAATTTGTGAAGATGTAAAAGTGTAGAAACCTTAGTTACTGATATATAAACTTGTATGCAAAGTTTGACATCAGTTTGAGGTGTAGATTGAGAGTTATGCTCATTAGCGTAATTAAGAAGCTTTATGTTAATAAAACGGCGTAATTAGCATATAGCCTAGTTAAGCCTACTTTTTGATATCAAAATCTTTACCCGCTGATGTAAAATATTATTTTGGGATTTTTGAAGATTTTTAATTAATTTTAGGCTGAGCATAACTCATAGTCGTAGGCTTAATCCGGTAATTGTCGGTTTTGCCCTTACGGGCTATAAAATGAGTTTTACACATCTAAATGACTCCAAACCTTTTGCTACTGATCACATATGATAAATAAATTATTTTAAGCCTTCTGGAACAGTAAAAATATCAGCTTTATGTATCAAACCCGGAAATGGCTTCTAATCGCCTTTTTAAGCGTTTTTAACGCATAGTATGTTCTAGAATTATTTTAAACATACAAGGGTTGATACCTACTGATATTTGAGGCAAATTATAATATTTTAACAGTAAGCAAAAGTTTTTTAACTCAGACTTTAGTTTTGAGCTTTACGGCTTATGTGAAATTACCAAAATGCCCCTACGGTGCATAGTTTGGTTATAATTGATAAATTTCACATATATACTTTACCCTACTGTTATAACTTGATAAAATAAGTATTTTTTCTGATTACATCAGACCTGTAACTCAGGTAAATAATTAAACTCTTTTATAACCTTGTAAATGACCAAACTACCCCTACGGGGCATAGTTGTGTTTAAATTTGTTTCGGGCATAATAAAAGACATCTTACTGATGTCACAACATATATGAAGAATATTAACTTAGGAAACCTGTAAATGGCTCATATGTATACCCGTTACGCTTATTACGCGTTCGGTTCGGTTTATGTAACTAGTTTACATAAATTAGCCTAAACGGTCAAACCTTATCGGTTTTATCTCAAAATCCAGAATGTGTATGAAATACCCATATTAAGCAAGTCTCCGAACTTGTCGGGTTTAAATCACATTCTATCCGGTCTTCGCTTAATCATGCGTTTGAACCGTATCTTTCGGTAAGACTAACCGGTCTAAGCTTAGGCTTAATTAAAGACCCGTTAGCATTCTAATTGGTTATTTATACCATCGTTCCAGACTAGAGCCTTCCGGTAAATGGTACCTACGCTTACTTAAGTGAATACGGCTGAGTTATTAAATTCTTGCTATTTAAGACAGGAGCTAGCTCAGGTAAATACTCTTAACTTATTTTCCCTATACGGGCTTGGGATACGGCACTATAAAAGTACCGCTTGGTCAGGTGTATGTAGTCATTTAAATCGAATTGTGATTGATGTATTTACATAACCTGTTTAATATGTATTATTTGGTGTATGGCTTTTGGGGGTTAAATGACCATGTCCCGGATATCCTTGGCATCATTTTAAGAAATGGCCACGACCTAAGCACGGGGTGTAGGCATACACCTGACAGCTGCATTATGTAAAAACTGGTAATCCACTCCGAGGTATCATCCTTGTGGGCATTATACCGGAACTGGTAATCCACTTAGAGGATGATAGCCTGTGACAACCCTCAATTTACATGTATTCCGTACAATTTATTTAATAATAATTTAAGTGCTTGGTGACTGTGTTGAAATATTTAACTGCTCTCTGATTACTGAACTATACTTACATATGCGTGTTAGCATACTAGTAGTATACAGAAAAGTTACTAAAAAGTCCGGTATATTTTCCTATATGTTAGGAAAAAATTGCGTTACAAAAATATATAAATAAGACACTTTACGGTACAATTAAACACTTTAACGGAACAGTATCTGACCGTACAACCGGACATTACCCGGAACACTAAATTTTTGCCATGGACATTATTTTACTATTTTATGGCTAGTCATGATCCCCGTATGCCATAACACCCGCTAGAAATCAATCCACCACATTACTTACATCCTAACTTACCTTTACTAATTTAGTCACAATTTTTCACTTACACCCCCCCCCCCCAACGATTTAATTCCCAAGTGGGACCCCACCATATCATCCACCATACTTCTAAATATTTGATTTGATTTTAGTTCATTATTTTATTAAGATATTGGCTTGTGTATGTAAACAAAATATTGGAAATGATCTTATAAGTATGGCAATGCTAGATTCTCCATCATTCCTTAGATTTCAACTCTCTCACTTCACCTCTCTCTCTCTTGATCGGTTGCCCAAAACCGAACACACCATCACCACCTCTAAACCTCATCATCTTCTTCATTTTATACCTTCCATTCAAGCTTCAAAGGATCTATGAAGGTTGCAACTTAAGGGGACTTCAAAGGAGCTTGTTCTAGCTTGATTCTTCATCTTTTCTCATCACATTTCTTCACTAGATTTCAATCCTAGCTTTAAGCTAGTAGTAAGTCCCTTGTTACACTGTTGTTAATCTTGTTTCATCTCGCTTTTATGATCTAAGTGTGTAGTATGTTTACATCACTAAAATGACAAGAACATGAGTTATGAATATAAAAGTTACATAAAAGTTTACTTGTGGCTGAATTATGAAGCAGAATCTTGTCAGTTTGAGGGTTGGTTAAAACATGCTTGATGTTTAAAAGTTGTTTTCTTGCTAAATACATTGTTCGGACACTCGTTGATGCGATTTAGTAATGTTTAAACCGTGAAATAACATGCTGATGTACTTTTCCAGCCGCCTTCAACAGGCTGTAAACGGACTTTAAAAACTCGAAAAACGGAATTTCAAAAGCCTAAATCGTGTCATTTCGAAAAACGAAGAAAATGGAGCTGGAATCGTATTTTTTTGAAGTCGTTTACTATTTTAAAAGTCTGTTTTCGTAACAGCAGCTAAGGCTGATTTTTACTGCAGTAAAATGGGCTGTACGTTTTCGGTCGTAATTTGAAACCTGAATTGAACCAGCCCCTAAAATTCATACCATAGATAGTCACTGATGTATTTGTGACCCTCGAAACTGGAATTTTGTCAAACGGACTTCCGAGAAATTTTAGACGAATTATTCCGTAAACTGTGATCAGAATGTGACAAATCTGATCACAGTTCGGTAGACGATTTTCTATAAAATATTGGTAATGAACCGGACCCCGATATTTTTACACAATAAAATATGAAATGTTTAAGACATCCTGTAAAAATTTGGGAATTTTTGGAATAATTTAACTATTTTATTTAAATGTCCGAAAACAGCCGGTTCCGAATATTAATGCTGAATTGACATAAGTTGTGACTTGCGTGTCTAAATGTCGAGTATGCTATCGGTGAATTGTCTAACATGTTATATGTGTTACGTGCAATATCGTATGTTTGTTTATGAGTGGGGAATGGATGGGAAGTTCATATGGGCATAAATCGTTAAAGTGTGTACCTGTTATGTGGACGAAGTAATGTGCAAATAAACCATACGTAGGATACGTGTTATGCATGAGAAACTGATTGTTATCCGTACCTTATTAGGACGTGATTGACCGACCTTGACTGTTAACTATATTTGAGAACCTAACCGAGAAAACCGAGGTGAGTTCACACTCTTTCTAAGGCATGGGGTTCCCAGGGGTTGGGAATGGGATTGAATAACTACTTGTACTATCATTACTATTAAACTACTTTTTACTGTCCTCGGATTGAAGGACACGTACGTAAAACCTACGTACACTCATACTTACTACTGTCCTAGGATTGAAGGGCACGTACGTAAAACCTACGTACACGATCATAAGACCATCAACTCTATCACTTTAAGTCCCTCAATTATCGACTTAATCGCCGAGGCCTATGGCGAGCGGGTCATTAGTTAATAGCGCTATTAGGTTTAACAAACCTCACACCGTGCCAGTCGGACGAGCGTGTACCAATGGACTATGGGCAAAGGGTCAATGCTGATAGACATTGACTTAGGGCACCTCTTACATTTTCATAGTAGTCGATACGCGTGGTCTAGTAACACATGGGAAACCCCCACTAATCTTCGCAAACATGTCAGAAAGACCGCGATGCAAACTTATACGATACATGGTTTACAAAACGAACATATGATTTACGAAACGAATGCTATAACTAAACAACCAAACGTGAACTCACTCAACTTTGTTGTTGACTCGTTGTTACATGCCTTACAGGTCGCCAAACATTTGGAGCTTGCACGAGGAAGGAGTCGTTGTGGTGTGCGGACGGTTATGTCCAGTAGTTAATGTTTAAAACATTATGAACTTATTAAACCTATGTGTTGGACTTTAAACTTATGAACTGCGAACTTATGTTTTGAACTTTACGTTTATGCTTCCGCTGTCCAAATAAAAAAAAAAAAAACTTGGTTAACTAGCTTTTGGTCACCAATCGTATTGGGGTTGTCTTTATTTACGTAAGTACATTGTTCAGTATGATTGGTGGCTCGATCCTGGTCATGTCACGCCTCCAAGCGGTGATACCCCGCATGGTGGATTTTGGGGGTGTGACAGATTGGTATCAGAGCCATTGGTTATAGTGAACTTGGTTTTAAAAAGGGAAAAGCTTTTTAATAAAACCAGACTATAACCTGTACAGTGCTCAACGATCCACAACGACGCTTCGCTCCACGTGCAAGACTCGACACCATAAGTGGTATGATTTATGTTATATTGTCGATTAGATAGTTCTCACCGTGTATTTGATAATGTGGTAATTGCTATTTGAACCTTGCGTGCTTACTCTCTACTATCGTCCCACACTTACGCACTTTTGCGACACTTTTCTCACCTACGTTATTTCGTTGTGAAGATCATGGGTGGACGTTTGAACCTAACTCAAGCCCAGCTGACGGCTTTGATCAACGAACGAGTTGCTGAGGCACTCGCAGCTGTCCCTGCAGGAGGTCAACATGCTCAGCCTCCTGTGTGCACGTTCAAGACTTTCATGGACTGCCGACCTACCACTTTCAGTGGCACCGAAGGAGCAGTGGGCCTTCTTCACTGGTTTGAAAAGCTTGAGACAGTTTTCGAGATGTGCGAATGCCCCGAAGACCGTAGGGTGAAATATGCTACCGGAACACTTGAAGGGGCTGCGTTAACCTGGTGGAAGGCGCAGGTTCAACTACTAGGACTGGCAGTTGCTAATGCCACACCCTGGAATGGTTTTAAAGAGCTGATCAAGGAGGAGTACTGTAGTCGGGATGACATCCACAAACTAGAAGTGGAATTTTACAATCTGAAGATGACGGGGTCTGAGATTGAGGCGTATACTAAAAGGTCAAACGAGCTGGCCATCCTGTGTCCAACTATGGTGGACCCTCCCATTAAACGAATTGAGCTGTATCTCAAGGGCCTTGTACCAGCAATTCAAAGTCACGTAACTTCAGCCAACCTGGGTACCATTCAGCAAATTATCAAGTTGGCTCATCGTCTCACCGACCAGGCGGTGGAGCAAAACAGGCTACCCAAACGTATCAGTGCCACAACTACTTCTGATGTACTTACCGACAACAAGCGAAAATGGGATGGAAACTCCAGTAAGGGTTCTGCTTCGGGTCAGTCTCAGCAGCGAAGGACTGACGACTACCAGAGTCCGGGTCAGCAATCCTCCGGTAATCAAGGACAGGGTGGGTATCGAGGAAACCACCCAAAGTGCAACAAATGTAACAGACACCATAGTGGTCAGTGCAACAAAGGTCGTTGTCAGAGATGTCATAAGTTGGGTCATGAAGCTAGGGATTGCAGGAGCCCGCGTCCTACGAGTCAGAATCGCCAACAACAACAAGCCCCACAGAACCACCAGCAGCAACAACAGCAGGGAAATAAAGGATGCTTTCAGTGTGGCGCTGAAGGCCACTTTAAGAAGAACTGTCCCCAGCTTAACCAGAATCAAAACAACAACAACAACCAGGGAAACGGGAATAACAATGGAGGCAACAACGGGGGTAACAACAATGGTAATGGAGCAAGGGGTCGTGCTTTCGTGATTGGTCAAGGTGACGCAAGGAACGATCCCAACGTTGTGATGGGTAAGTTTCTTCTGGATGACTTCTTTGTTACTGTCTTATTTGATTCGGGTGCCGATACCAGTTATGTGTCTCTAAAAGTTAGTCAAATGCTTAAACGTACCCCAACACTTTTGAACACCAAACACGCGGTAGAGCTAGCAAATGGTAAAAATCTTGAAGCCACACACGTAGTTAAAGGTTGTAACCTGGTCTAAGCTGGTCAGATTTTCCCTATCGATCTTATTCCTATCACACTGGGTAGTTTCGACGTCGTTATTGGAATGGATTGGCTATCTCGGTATCAAGCGGAGATTGTTTGCAAGGAGAAAATCATCCGCATTCCTCGTTCTGGTGAAGACCCTCTTGTGATTCGTGGCGACAAGAGTGGTGCTGTCGAAGGCATCATCTCTTTCTTTAAGGCCCAGAAATGTCTACGAAAGGGCCACACTGCCATTCTAGCGCTCGTCACTGACACATCCACGAAAGAGAAGAGAATTGAAGACATTCCTATTGTGCGCAATTTTCCTGAGGTATTTCCTGAGGAATTGCCTGGTCTTCCGCCTCACCGCCAAGTTGAATTTCAAATCGAGCTAGCTCCTGGAGCAGCACCAGTAGCTCGAGCACCATATCGTCTAGCTCCATCAGAACTCGAAGAACTGTCCACACAACTACAAGAACTCTTGGAAAAGGGTTTTATTCGTCCTAGCTCTTCGCCCTGGGGAGCTCCAGTCTTGTTCGTAAAGAAGAAAGATGGTACCTTCAGAATGTGTATTGACTACCGCGAACTCAACAAGGTGACTGTGAAGAATCGTTATCCTCTTCCACGTATTGACGACTTGTTCGACCAGTTGCAAGGGTCGAGCTATTACTCCAAGATTGACTTGAGATCGGGATACCATCAGCTGAGGGTCCGAGATGAGGACGTCTCCAAAACAACATTCAGAACTCGTTACGGCCATTACGAGTTTCTGGTTATGCCATTCGGGCTGACGAATGCACCAGCAGTCTTCATGGATCTCATGAACCGAGTATGCAAACCTTACCTGGATAAGTTAGTTATTGTGTTCATTGACGATATCCTGATCTATTCTAAGAGTCAGGAGGAACACGAGCAGCATCTGCGACTTATGCTTGAACTTCTTCGAAAAGAGCAATTGTATGCCAAGTTTTCAAAATGTGACTTCTGGCTTCGCTAAGTCCACTTTCTAGGCCATGTGGTAAACAAGGATGGGATTCATTGTGACACCTGTGTCACTCCAACCATCAAACAAATGCAAAACCAATGAAATATTGTATTTCATACTTGATATTGGTAAAAATATGTGTATCGTTTGCACATATCAACTCTTGTTCGATTTCAAGCTCTAAATCGCCTTCTGGAAGGTTATACGCGCACTGATGCGTAAATATAACCAGTTTAATGCAACGAACACTCCGGAATAGTGAAATAGGCTTAACATACCTTAAATAACCTTTACATAACTTAGAAATAAGTTTTGAAGGCTTTGGTATGGCAAAAACAAGTTAATTCGCTTACAGGGACTAAACTTGACAAACTGTGAAAGTATGCCAATTTGAACAGTAACGAACATTCCGGAACATGACCATAAGTTAAACACACCTTAAATATCCTTTTCATAGCTTAGAAATAGGCTTTGAGGGGTTCGGTGTGCTAAAATATACTTTTGGGTCATTCAGGGACTAAAAGCATCAAAAAGTGCACAAGTTTGCATTTTCGCGCATAACTTACGTTCTGAATACATCCGGACATCCAAAAATTTATGTAAGCACTAAAATATTTTATTTTAGTGTTTGGCAAAAGAAAAATCCATTCGTCACGCCATTTGGATCATTTTTCGCACTTATGCGCATTCCGTCGTAATTAACCGAACAACGTAACCGTACGGCTAAACGAACCGACACCCGAGATATTTTTGAACACATTTTAAGTTCCCTATACTTTAACTTCATTTTAGAGCTTTGAAATGGGGTTAACGGGGCTTAAACATGTCAAAAAAACGCATCGAAAACCAAGTTTTGAGGTTGCAGGGACTGAAACTGTAAATCTGCCAAACTAGGTCCGTAAACAGGGGCCAGATGCAGCAAAACGTTTTTTTTCAGCTTTTAACAGCCCTTAACACTCTCCAAAGGCCAAGTGCCATGTGTCAAACTCTTATGGTGGATGGCAAATGAGTTACCACAACTTTCCAACAAGTGTACGGCTTAGATCGTGCCCCCTTTTCCAAGAAATGATCCTAACGGTTGTCCATTTACTATAAATACCCACATACCCCAACTTCATTTCTCACTAGAATCTGATCATTTGTGCTCTAAGTTGAAACCTTTGTTTCATACCTGAGCTATTTTGATCTAGATTAGCATTCGGGGACCCTTCGTAAGTGTTCCTTCGTTCTTTTATTGCTTTTCGAGTCCGAAAGTCGAATTTGTTTGACTTTCTGCATTGACCAGTTTATGGTCGATGCGAAGTTCGTTTGAACTTCATAACGTGAGCGTGATCACGATGGTTATAGTCCCTAGTGACTATACCTACTGATTACCACGTTATCTAGGCTCAGTGACGAGCCGTAGTTTCGGTCAGAATACGTATTCTTGCGTATTTTGTAACCAAACTACTTGTGGGTATCAAGACCATTTGTTTTGATACCAAACCTGTTTTCTAAACTTAGCTAAGCATGTTTTAACATGCTTAGCTCGTCACTTTTAGTTTAGTGCTTATTTAGGGTCGTAAGGTAAGCGATCTAAACAATCGCATATACTTTCGAACCCGACCCCTTTGGTCGATCATTAGGATCCGACCAAGCACTTTAGGTGACCATAGTTTATAGGGAATAACCTTACGAGGTTATACCTTATGGTCGCTTCGTTTAAGTAGTTGTATGATAGGTAGTTTATATGCCTTAGGTAAATTACCAAAATACCCCTTTGATGCCAAAATTCATTTTAAACATATGTAACATAAATTTTGACATCTAAACTGATTTCACAACAATATTAGACATGTTAAGGCATATGTTACATGTCATAGGACTAGTTAGGCGGTCCGAACGCGTTTCACGCGAGCGACGCGTTAAAGTAGCATAAGCTACCTAAACGGGTCGTAATGGGTCATAAGCACTTATGTTAGGATTCATTTAGTATGTAGGCGTTGTTAAACCATATTACACGAGTTCCCATACTCATTTGGTTTACGAACCCTCATTCTATCCGATCTTCCGATTTAGGTCCGGTTTATTAATGTAGTTACCTATATTAGGTGCCGTTTGATATCCGTGATCTCTAGCATTGCTTGGTGGTTATCTTAGGACTTCTGAGCAATCTCAAGTGAGTACATAGACCCCTCTTTTACTGTTTTCCAAACATTTTGGGGTGGAACACATGTGCCTACTTGTTACTTTCATGCTTTCACATCATATACTTACTATGTTCATTAGTACATTTATAGTACATGATTTCATTACATTACATGCTATGTATGTCTATTGTGTGCATACTTAGTACAGTTCACATGCTATGTATGTCTATTGTTGCATACTTAGTACATTTGTTTCACGTCACATGCTATGTATGTCTATTGTTGCATACTTAGTACAGTTCACATGCTATGTATGTCCAATCGTTGCATTGTTCATCATACTTAGTACATTTGTTATTCATCACATGCTTACATTTTGACATTTATATACACATTACATGATTTACATCTTGACATAAACATTTTGACATATTATTCAATGCATTTGGCAATTGGTTTAAACATAGACATCTTATATTGTTGGTTTGGTTTGAGTAAGTGATTAAGTAACGAGGCGTGTGTAATATGATACAAGCATGGTGGATACACCGCTGGTACTTCCTATATATAAGTGTTTGTATGGTATTACATGTCGTAGCGTTATTTGAATCATTCCAGTTTGAGACATATAACATTTTATACAAATAACATACTTTTCACAAGACATTGTTTTACAAACAACATATCTTATACAAACTCATTTTACATGGTTATTCATTTAACCTTACATTTATTTATACATATCATCTGATCTTATCGTTTTTCAAATGATTTACAAGACAAAGCAAATTACAAGGTTCATGACTAAACATTTTCTCAAACATAAGTCATGAATCCTATTTTCACAAAACCTATGTATCTCACAGGCATTTTTATGCTGACGTACCTATTTTCACATGTGTTTTCAGGAATTGATGCATAGGATTGATCAAGACATACTTAGGCAGACCTGTGCCTTAGTGACTTAAAACGAGACAAGAACTAGTTAATTTATGTTATGTACTCTTTATTTCTTGTTTAAAGACAATGTAACTCGCTTGTTTGATGAATAAAACGAAACTTTAATTTCCATGGTTGTGAAACATTAATTCTGTTACAACACTCCCCGACGTTTCCGCCACGTTTTGTATGTTCTACGTGGTCGGGGTGTGACAGAAAAGATGGTATCAGAGCTAATGGTTATAGGGAATTAGGTTATTAGTAATGCTTTGACCTAGTCTATAACCTTCTTAGGACCCTAACGCGAGTTCACTTGCGTTTAGTCATAAAACAATACCGTCACCTATCCTTAGGCGACGACCACAACAAGAACATAAATTTCAAAACCACTTTGAAAACTAATCATCTGTTCTAGGATTATTGATTACTAGGTTTTGAACCCTCTATTGTAAGGTTTTGAATCCTCTGTTATAAGGTTTTGAACCCCTTTGAGTTTTCAAAATCTCGTCAAAGTTTTGGGTCCTAAATAGTGTGAACACGTGCAAACTGGAAGGGTGAATGCCTGTATTCTGGGTTTTCTGTCTAGGCAAGCACTTCGTATATATCTCATCAGACGCGAGACCAGTTGTGCTTACCTGGGAATTCTTGGGATGAGTGTCCACTTATAGGCGAGCATGTCTTCGTGATACATTATGAGGATCTAATTGCTTTGATTCAGCCTTTGTGAGTCATTTGTTTACTTCGTGGTTCAAACAAATGACCATCACCCATGATTTTGGTCGGTAATTGTAACATCATATTCTTACCCAATGCCATTTCATTTGTTTTCTCTCTTGTTTCCTCTTTTTAGAATGCCTCCACGACGCGAAAATCCGGTATCTATTGAAGAGCTGGCAGCTGTCATTACACAGCAAATGACTGCTGCAATCCCGAACATCGTTGCTCAATGTCACCAAGCTCTCAACAACAATAATGCCCTCTGCAACTTCAAGACGTTCAACTCGGCTAAGCCATCAAAGTTTTCTGGGTCTCAAGGAGCGACTGCACTTCTGCAATGGTTCGAGAGTTTAGAGAGCACCTTCAGACATGTTCAATGTCCAAACGAGCGAAAGGTAGATTTCGCATCGAGTGTCTTTGAGAAGCGAGCTTTGACGTGGTGGAACGGTGTGGTGAGAGATAGGGGTGCTGATGTGGCACTGGCTCAAACGTGGGAAGAACTTCGAGCACTAATGATGAAGGAATTCTGTCCTCGTCACGAGATCAGGGCCTTGGAAAGGGAATTCAACGATCTTAAGCAAGACAGCGGTGAACATCGAGCATACACTGATCGATATGAGGAGCTGAGCCTTTTGTGTCCTACCATGGTTACACCTTTGGATAAGGCGATCGAGAAATACATTGATGGTCTCCCTGACTCAGTTCAGGACATTGTTACTGGTAGTAACCCCACTACGGTTAGGCAGGCCATTGAGCTATCTGCAACCTTGACTGAATCTCAGATCAGGAAACGTAAGCTTTTCCGAAAGGGTGACAAGAAACCGGTCGAGGAATCGAAACCAATAGAGGAATCAAAGACCATGGATGAACAGACTGGATCCCCTAAGAAGTCAAAGAAGCGAAAGGCTTCTCAGAACTTCGCCATGGTTACTCATAATGATCAAGCCGTCCCCAACCAACCTGCTCAACCCCCTGCTAGGAAGCCATACAACGGGACTTCACCCTTGTGCAACCAATGTAACCTTCATCATCATGCTAATGTGAAGTGTCGCGAATGCCAAATTTGTGGACGTAAAGGTCATACAGCAAAAGTTTGCGTAGCAGCAGTTGCACCAAATCAAGTTGGCAACAATCCTGCTCAAGCTCGCTTTCCACCAGGTTCTTGCTACAATTGTGGCGAGATGGGCCATTTCCAAAGAAACTGCCCAAAGCTTGCTAATGCAAATCCAGCACAGGGATGAGCATCTGACCGACTAGAAGACAACATTGTTTAAAAATAATCACATCTTATGTATTATTTTCTTTTGTTGTCAAGGTCCATGAAACAGTTGCTATCATTGCTTATAAATAAATTTTTTATTTACATTGCAATGTATTTATGAGGTTGTATGCATAAACAACATATCCCTTACAATACCGACAATTAAGGAATCGTATTCCTTGAAAAGCAAACTACCCCCAAGATTTTTTTTATGATCTCTTGCGTTGTCCACGAAATTTCTAAGTACCTGTTTCTTCCAAGGAAAACGAAGTACAAGGCGCAAGTTACAACACAAGACGAATACCCAAAGTACCACTATAAATCCTTAATAGGGTACCTAAGGGTATTTCTGTAAATCAAAAAAAAATTTGATGTGTTCCTTAATTCGAATATTACGTTTCTTTGAAAACAAAAATCGAATTTTTGGAAGATCTTCCTATCTTTTTAGATAGACCCCAGAGGACATTGAAGTCCATTGACTGGTTTCCATATCCATTTTCAATCGATAACAAGTTAGTAACAAATTATACAACTATGTGCTTATGTGCTTATGTGTTCCCTTTTATGTTTTTGGTGTAATCCAAGTTTTGTTATCCAAATCCTCGTAGAATCTTCCCTATCTTTGTATAAGGAATTCATAGTAGGATATCCAAAGGTACTATATTAAATCCTCAATGGGCTTTTACGTAATAGTAAAGACCCTTGGATTATATTGTACTATTCCATAATTAGACCCCTTGAGTGGTCTAGTTAAACAGATTGATCCAAAAATCTGGTTAGGAATATCATGTGATGAGATAGCTGAAAGGACTCCTTGGTGGCCTAATTAAAAGGATCATTTGTCGATCTAATTAAAAGGACCTTATGGTAGTCTAGTCACACTCATCACAGGTTTGATTTTTCCTCCCCTTCACATTACAAACAAATTGTGCGGACTGTGCAAGGAATTGCGTAATTATGGATGCATACATAATTATGAAATTCAGTGCACGGAAACCACAGCTAGTTTGGTCGTGTGTCTAGAAAATGACTCGTTCCGTTCATTTTCGTTTCTGAAAAGTCGTGGAAAATGACTCGTTCCGTTCATTTTCGTTTCTGAAGAAGTCGTGGAAAATGACTCGTTCCGTTCATTTTCGTTCCTAAAGAAATCATGGAAAATGACTCATTCTGTTCATTTTCGTTTCTGAAGAAATTGTGAAAAATGACTCGTTCCGTTCATTTTCGTTTCTGAAGAAGTTGTGAAAAATGACTCGTTCCGTTCATTTTCGTTTCTGAAGAAGTCGTGGAAAATGACTCGTTCCGTTCATTTTCGTTTCTGAAGAAGTTGTGGAAAATGACTCATTTCGTTCATTTTCGTTTCTGAAAAGTCATGGAAAATGACTCGTTCCATTCATTTTCGTTTCTAAAAGAAATCGTGGAAAATGACTCATTCTGTTCATTTTCGTTTCTGAAGAAGTTCTGGAAAATGACTCGTTCCGTTCATTTTCGTTTCTAAAGAAATCGTGGAAAATGACTCGTTTCGTTCATTTTCGTTTCTGAAGAAATTGTGGAAAATGACTCATTTCGTTCATTTTCGTTTCTGAAGAAGTCGTGGAGAATGACTCGTTCCGTTCATTTTCGTTTCTGAAGAAGTTGTGGAAAATGACTCCTTTCGTTCCTTTTCGTTTCTGAAGAAATTGTGGAAAATGACTCATTTCGTTCATTTTCGTTTCTGAAGAAGTCGTGGAAAATGACTCGTTCCGTTCATTTTCGTTTCTGAAGAAGTTGTGGAAAATGACTCATTTCGTTCATTTTCGTTTTTGAAGAAGTTGTGGAAAATGACTCATTTAGTTCATTTTCATTTCTGCAGAAGTTGTGGAAAATGACTCATTTCGTTCATTTCCGTTTCTGTAGAAGTTGTGGAAAATGACTCGTTCCGTTCATTTTCGTTTCTGAAGAAGTTGTGGAAAATGACTCGTCCCGTTCATTTTCATTTTCTGAAGAATGTCCGTTAAGGAAATGTCAGGACTATGCCTTTCATATCTCTGGTGATTATTTGACACAAAGTCACAGATAGACTCCTACGAATAAATTTCGGGACGAAATTTCCTAAAGTAGAGGAGACTGTGACACCTGTGTCACTCCAACCATCAAACAAATGCAAAACCAATGAAATATTGTATTTCATACTTGTTATTGGTAAAAATATGTGTATCGTTTGCACATATCAACTCTTGTTCGATTTCAAGCTCTAAATCGCCTTCTGGAAGGTTATACGCGCACTGATGCGTAAATATAACCAGTTTAATGCAATGAACACTACGGAATAGTGAAATAGGCTTAACATACCTTAAATAACCTTTACATAACTTAGAAATAAGTTTTGAAGGCTTTGGTATGGCAAAAACAAGTTAATTCGCTTACAGGGACTAAACTTGACAAACTGCGAAAGTATGACAATTTGAACAGTAACGAACATTCCGGAACATGACCATAAGTTAAACACACCTTAAATATCCTTTGCATAGCTTAGAAATAGGCTTTGAGGGGTTCGGTGTGCTAAAATATACTTTTGGGTCATTCAGGGACTAAAAGCATCAAAAAGTGCACAAGTTTGCATTTTCGCGCATAACTTACGTTCTGAATACATCCGGACATCCAAAAATTTATGTAAGCACTAAAATATTTTATTTTAGTGTTTGGCACAAGAAAAATTCATTCGTCACGCCATTTGGATCATTTTTCGCACTTATGCGCATTCCGTCGTAATTAACCGAACAACGTAACCGTACGGCTAAACGAACCGACACCCGAGATATTTTTGAATACATTTTAAGTTCCCTATACTTTAACTTCATTTTAGAGCTTTGAAATGGGGTTAACGGGGCTTAAACGTGTCAAAAAAACGCATCGAAAACCAAGTTTTGAGGTTGCAGGGACTAAAACTGTAAATCTGCCAAACTAGGTCCGTAAACAGGGGCCAGATGCAGCAAAACGTTTTTTTTCAGCTTTTAACAGCCCTTAACACTCTCCAAAGGCCAAGTGCCATGTGTCAAACTCTTATGGTGGATGGCAAATGAGTTACCACAACTTTCCAACAAGTGTACGGCTTAGATCGTGCCCCCTTTTCCAAGAAATGATCCTAACGGTTGTCCATTTACTATAAATACCCACATACCCCAACTTCATTTCTCACTAGAATCTGATCATTTGTGCTCTAAGTTGAAACCTTTGTTTCATACCTGAGCTATTTTGATCTAGATTAGCATTCGGGGACCCTTCGTAAGTGTTCCTTCGTTCTTTTATTGCTTTTCGAGTCCGAAAGTCGAACTTTGTTGACTTTCTGCATTGACCAGTTTATGGTCGATGCGAAGTTCGTTTGAACTTCATAACGTGAGCGTGATCACGATGGTTATAGTCCCTAGTGACTATACCTACTGATTACCACGTTATCTAGGCTCAGTGACGAGCCGTAGTTTCGGTCAGAATACGTATTCTTGCGTATTTTGTAACCAAACTACTTGTGGGTATCAAGACCATTTGTTTTGATACCAAACCTGTTTTCTAAACTTAGTTAAGCATGTTTTAACATGCTTAGCTCGTCACTTTTAGTTTAGTGCTTATTTAGGGTCGTAAGGTAAGCGATCTAAACAATCGCTTATACTTTCGAACCCGACCCGTTTGGTCGATCATTAGGATCCGACCAAGCACTTTAGGTGACCATAGTTTATAGGGAATAACCTTATGAGGTTATACCTTATGGTCGCTTCGTTTAAGTAGTTGTATGATAGGTAGTTTATATGCCTTAGGTAAATTACCAAAATACCCCTTTGATGCCAAAATTCATTTTAAACATATGTAACATAACTTTTGACATCTAAACTGATTTGACAACAATATTAGACATGTTAAGGCATATGTTAGTTGTCATAGGACTAGTTAGGCGGTCCGAACGCGTTTCACGCGAGCGACGCGTTAAAGTAGCATACGCTACCTAAACGGGTCGTAATGGGTCATAAGCACTTATGTGAGGATTCATTTAGTATGTAGGCGTTGTTAAACCATATTACACGAGTTCCCATACTCATTTGGTTTACGAACCCTCATTCTATCCGATCTTCCGATTTAGGTCCGGTTTATTAATGTAGTTACCTATATTAGGTGTCGTTTGATATCCGTGATCTCTAGCATTGCTTGGTGGTTATCTTAGGACTTCTGAGCAATCTCAAGTGAGTACATAGACCCCTCTTTTACTGTTTTCCAAACATTTTGGGGTGGAACACATGTGCCTACTTGTTACTTTCATGCTTTCACATCATATACTTACTATGTTCATTAGTACATTTATAGTACATGATTTCATTACATTTCATGCTATGTATGCCCATTGTGTGCGTACTTAGTACATTGTTTTACATTACATTACATGCTATGTATGTCTATTGTGTGCATACTTAGTACAGTTCACATGCTATGTATGTCTATTGTTGCATACTTAGTACATTTGTTTCACGTCACATGCTATGTATGTCTATTGTTGCATACTTAGTACAGTTCACATGCTATGTATGTCCAATCGTTGCATTGTTCATCATACTTAGTACATTTGTTATTCATCACATGCTTACATTTTGACATTTATATACACATTACATGATTTACATCTTGACATAAACATTTTGACATATTATTCAATACATTTGGCAATTGGTTTAAACATAGACATCTTATATTGTTGGTTTGGTTTGAGTAAGTGATTAAGTAACGAGGCGTGTGTAATATGATACAAGCATGGTGGATACGCCGCTGGTACTTCCTATATATAAGTGTTTGTATGGTATTACATGTCGTAGCGTTATTTGAATCATTCCAGTTTGAGACATATAACATTTTATACAAATAACATACTTTTCACAAGACATTGTTTTACAAACAACATATCTTATACAAACTCATTTTACATGGTTATTCATTTAACCTTACATTTATTTATACATATCATCTGATCTTATCGTTTTTCAAATGATTTACAAGACAAAGCAAATTACAAGGTTCATGACTAAACATTTTCTCAAACATAAGTCATGAATCCTATTTTCACAAAACCTATGTATCTCACAGGCATTTTTATGCTGACGTACCTATTTTCACATGTGTTTTTAGGAATTGATGCATAGGATTGATCAAGACATACTTAGGCGGACCTGTGCCTTAGTGACTTAAAACGAGACAAGAACTAGTTAATTTATGTTATGTACTCTTTATTTCTTGTTTAAAGACAATGTAACTCGCTTGTTTGATGAATAAAACGAAACTTTAATTTCCATGGTTGTGAAACATTAATTCTGTTACAACACTCCCCGACGTTTCCGCCATGTTTTGTATGTTCTACATGGTCGGGGTGTGACATTCATGTTGATCCATCCAAGGTTGACTCAATCAAGAACTGGCCTGCACCCCGTACACCAAAAGAAATCCGCCAATTCTTGGGTTTGGCAGGATATTACAGAAGGTTTATCAAAGACTTCTCCAAGATTGCGCAACCTCTCACTTCACTGACTCAGAAGGGTGTCATCTATCGTTGGGGTGATGCACAAGAGTCCGCATTTCAACATCTAAAGGATAGACTTTGTAGCGCGCCTATCCTCTCATTGCCCGAAGGCACCGATGATTTCGTGGTTTATTGCGACGCTTCCATCCAAGGACTTGGTTGCGTATTGATGCAACGTGACAAGGTCATTGCCTACGCATCGCGCCAACTTAAAGTTCACAAAAGAAACTACACTACTCACAATCTGGAGTTGGGAGCAGTGGTATTCGCGCTTAAGATATGGAGACATTACCTGTACGGTACCAAGTGCACCATTTACACCGATCACAGGAGTCTCGAGCATATCTTCAAGCAAAAGGAGTTAAACATGCGTCAACGCCGATGGGTTGAGCTCTTGAACGATTATGAATGCGCAATCAAGTATCATCCGGGCAAAGCCAATGTTGTGGCCGACGCCCTCAGTCGAAAGGATACCATACCTAGGCGTGTACGTGCTCTACAGCTTACCATCCAATCTAACCTTCCCGCTCAGATTCGCGATGCTCAGGTGGAAGCATTGAAAGCAGAAAACATCAGGGCTGAATCCCTACGAGGATCGAGGCAACGGCTAGAACAAAAGGAAGACGGCGCCTACTATGTAACAGGGCGTATTTGGGTTCCACTCTATGGCAACTTACGCGAGCTTGTGATGGATGAAGCACATAAGTCTCGTTATTCAGTACATCCTGGTTCGGATAAGATGTACCACGACTTAAAGACCACATACTGGTGGTCTGGCATGAGAGCCCACATAGCAACCTACGTCAGCGAGTGCTTGACTTGTGCGAGAGTCAAGTCTGAATATCAGAAACCATCAGGCCTACTTCAACAACCGGAGATCCCGAAATGGAAATGGGAGCAAATTTCCATGGATTTCGTTACCGGCCTGCCCAGATCTCAACGCGGAAACGATACCATTTGGGTGATCGTAGATCGACTAACCAAGTCTGCACATTTTCTGGCTATCAAAGAAACGGATAAGTTTTCTACCTTGCAGACATTTACCTAAAGGAAGTGGTATCGAAGCACGGAGTGCCAACCTCTATTATATCTGATCGTGACGCACGTTTTACTTCTGAACTGTGGCAAGCAATGCACTAGTCCTTTGGCTCACGTTTAGATATGAGCACCGCTTATCACCCGCAGACGGATGGGCAATCTGAACGCACCATCCAAACCCTTGAAGACATGCTTAGGGCATGTGTAATCGATTTTGGTAATGGCTGGGAAAGGCACCTCCCGCTAGTGGAGTTTTCGTACAACAACAGCTACCACACCAGCATCCAAGCCGCTCCGTTTGAGGCATTGTACGGACGCAAATGCCGATCACCTCTCTGTTGGGCAGAAGTTGGTGACAGTCAAATCACTGGCCCAGAACTTGTGGTAGATACCACCGAGAAAATTGCTCAGATACGACAGCGAATGGCGGCAGCTCGTGACCGTCAGAAAAGCTATGCTGATAAGGGAAGAAAACCACTCGAGCTCCAGGTTGGGGATCGAGTGCTACTCAAAGTCTCACCTTGGAAAGGTGTAGTCCGCTTTGGCAAACGAGGCAAACTCAATCCGCGTTATGTCGGACCATTCGAAGTCATTGAGAAAATTGGCAAAGTCGCCTACAGGTTGGATCTACCTGAAGAACTCAGCGGAGTTCACAATGTTTTCCATGTGTCGAATCTGAAGAAGTGTCTGTCAGATGAGACCCTCATAGTTCCTCTGAAGGAACTCACTATCGACGAACAGCTGCGATTCGTCGAGGAACCAGTAGAGATTACGGATCAAGATGTTAAGATCCTCACGCATACCAGGATACCTCTGGTCCGAGTTCGTTGGAATGCTCGTCGTGGCCCAGAGTACACCTGGGAACGAGAAGACCAAATGAAACTCAAGTATCCCCAACTGTTTAAGAAAAACGCAACCACTACTGAGGCTGAAGCTACTGCAGAATTTCGGGACGAAATTCCAAATCAACGAGGGGATGATGTGACACCCCAGGAAAAATCAGGAAAACAACGCAACTTAACTAGCTTCCTCAGTAACCACGCGCTAAATTTCGGGACGAAATTCTCTTAACAGGGGGAGAATGTGACAACCCTCAATTTACATGTATTCCGTACAATTTATTTAATAATAATTTAAGTGCTTGGTGACTGTGTTGAAATATTTAACTGCTCTCTGATTACTGAACTATACTTACATGTGCGTGTTAGCATACTAGTAGTATACAGAAAAGTTACTAAAAAGTCCGGTATATTTTCCTATGTGTTAGGAATAAATTGCGTTACAAAAATATATAAATAAGACACTTTACGGTACAATTAAACACTTTAACGGAACAGTATCCGACCGTACAACCGGACATTACCCGGAACACTAAATTTTTGTCATGGACATTATTTTACTATTTTATGGCTAGTCATGATCCCCGTATGCCATAACACCCGCTAGAAATCAATCCACCACATTACTTACATCCTAACTTACCTTTACTAATTTAGTCACAATTTTTCACTTACACCCCCCCCCCCCCCAACGATTTAATTCCCAAGTGGGACCCCACCATATCATCCACCATACTTCTAAATATTTGATTTGATTTTAGTTCATTATTTTATTAAGATATTGGCTTGTGTATGTAAACAAAATATTGGAAATGATCTTATAAGTATGGCAATGCTAGATTCTCCATCATTCCTTAGATTTCAACTCTCTCACTTCACCTCTCTCTCTCTTGATCGGCTGCCCAAAACCGAACACACCATCACCACCTCTAAACCTCATCATCTTCTTCATTTTATACCTTCCATTCAAGCTTCAAAGGATCTATGAAGGTTGCAACTTAAGGGGACTTCAAAGGAGCTTGTTCTAGCTTGATTCTTCATCTTTTCTCATCACATTTCTTCACTAGATTTCAACCCTAGCTTTAAGCTAGTAGTAAGTCCCTTGTTACACTGTTGTTAATCTTGTTTCATCTCGCTTTTATGATCTAAGTGTGTAGTATGTTTACATCACTAAAATGACAAGAACATGAGTTATGAATATAAAAGTTACATAAAAGTTTACTTGTGGCTGAATTATGAAGCAGAATCTTGTCAGTTTGAGGGTTGGTTAAAACATGCTTGATGTTTAAAAGTTGTTTTCTTGCTAAATACATTGTTCGGACACTCGTTGATGCGATTTAGTAATGTTTAAACCGTGAAATAACATGCTGATGTACTTTTCCAGCCGCCTTCAACAGGCTGTAAACGGACTTTAAAAACTTGAAAAACGGAATTTCAAAAGCCTAAATCGTGTCATTTCGAAAAACGAAGAAAATTGCGCTGGAATCATATTTTTTTGAAGTCGTTTACTATTTTAAAAGTCTGTTTTCGTAACAGCAGCTAAGGCTGATTTTTACTGCAGTAAAATGGGCTGTACGTTTTCGGTCGTAATTTGAAACCTGAATTGAACCAGCCCCTAAAATTCATACCATAGATAGTCACTGATGTATTTGGGACCCTCGAAACTGGAATTTTGTCAAATGGACTTCCGAGGAATTTTAGACGAATTATTCCGTAAACTGTGATCAGAATGTGACAAATCTGATCACAGTTCGGTAGACGATTTTCTATAAAATATTGGTAATGAACCGGACCCCGATGTTTTTACACAATAAAATATGGAACGTTTAAGACATCCTGTAAAAAATTGGGAATTTTTGGAATAATTTAACTACTTTATTTAAATGTCCGAAAACAGCCGGTTCCGAATATTAATGCTGAATTGACATAAGTTGTGACTTGCGTGTCTAAATGTCGAGTATGCTATCGGTGAATTATCTAACATGTTATATGTGTTACGTGCAATATCGTATGTTTGTTTATGAGTGGGGAATGGATGGGAAGTTCATATGGGCATAAATCGTTAAAGTGTGTACCTGTTATGTGGACGAAGTAATGTGCAAATAAACCATACGTAGGATACGTGTTATGCATGAGAAACTGATTGTTATCCGTACCTTATTAGGACGTGATTGACTGACCTTGACTGTTAACTATATTTGAGAACCTAACCGAGCAAACCGAGGTGAGTTCACACTCTTTCTAAGGCATGGGGTTCCCAGGGGTTGGGAATGGGATTGAATAACTACTTGTACTATCATTACTATTAAACTACTTTTTACTGTCCTCGGGTTGAAGGACACGTACGTAAAACCTACGTACACTCATACTTACTACTGTCCTCGGATTGAAGGGCACGTACGTAAAACCTACGTACACGATCATAAGACCATCAACTCTATCACTTTAAGTCCCTCAATTATCGACTTAATCGTCGAGGCCTATGGCGAGCGGGTCATTAGTTAATAGCGCTATTAGGTTTAACAAACCTCACACCGTGCCAGTCGGACGGGCGTGTACTAATGGACTATGGGCAAAGGGTCAATGCTGATAGACATTGACTTAGGGCACCTCTTACATTTTCGTAGTAGTCGATACGCGTGGTCTAGTAACACATGGGAAACCCCCACTAATCTTCGCAAACATGTCAGAAAGACCGCGATGCAAACTTATACGATACATGGTTTACAAAACGAACATATGATTTACGAAACGAATGCTATAACTAAACAAACTAACGTGAACTCACTCAACTTTGTTGTTGACTCGTTGTTACATGCCTTACAGGTCGCTAAACATTTGGAGCTTGCACGAGGAAGGAGTCGTTGTGGTGTGCGGACGGTTATGTCCAGTAGTTAATGTTTAAAACATTATGAACTTATTAAACCTATGTGTTGGACTTTAAACTTATGAACTGCGAACTTATGTTTTGAACTTTACGTTTATGCTTCCGCTGTCCAAATAAAAAAAAAACTTGGTTAACTAGCTTTTGGTCACCAATCGTATTGGGGTTGTCTTTATTTACTTAAGTACGTTGTTCAGTATGATTGGTGGCTCGATCCTGGTCATGTCACGCCTCCAAGCGGTGATACCCCGCATGGTGGATTTTGGGGGTGTGACATAGCCCGTGGACATTATACATGTGGCGTGTCAGTTAATCTGTCCGGCTCTTCTAACCGGCCCTGATGGACGACAAATAAGTAAAACTGTATACAAGATTATATACAAATAATTTTCCCAAGTTATAAAAGATTAATTTTGCCTCTGTGCATTTTAATCAAAGTGTCAAAATATTTTGTGCCTGGTGCATCTAAATCATTTCTTAAACTCTTTTCAAATGAGTCAATTGAGTGTATTTACCAGTGAAAATTGACGTATTTTCCAAAAAGGTTAAGTGACAGGTACTGAACGTAATTGGCTGGAAGCTCAAGGCGCTAATAAGGAATCTTGCAAGTTCTAGGCGTCTAAAGTCTGTTGAACAAATGTTTATATTTTAAGATCCGCCTGTGGATCCTTTACTTTCCGTTGTAATACTTGATATTACTTTATATTCGGATTGTAATATATTTATCTTTTGCTTCCGCTGTGCATTGAAATATTGTGTTGTTTGACTATTATGTTGCCAACCACGTCACGATACTCCCCACCGGGCCCACCGGACACGTGGAAATCGGGGTGTGACAAAAATAGCAAAACGAATGTTAGAATATGTAGATTAGCTAAACGCCATGTATTTTAATCTTGACTATCGTGTTTTACTCTTTACATTATTACATCTACATGTTTGGTTGTGTGATCTACTACCGTATTTGTGCAAATCAAAGAAAACGCCATGATTAAAAAATTAACAAATAGTAACCATTTAAAACATAAACAACATTAAAAAAATGGGGTAAAAAAACTAAATTAAGACAAGTAGAAAACACGAAAACGCCAAATCTATAGGAAATCAATAAAACGCCATTAAAACATAAACGCCATTCGTAAAAAAATATTTTTTTAAAAAACGCCATGAAAAAACAAGCATAAAGATGAAAACGCCATTAAAACATAAACGCCATTCGTAAAAAATACACTTTTTAAAAAAACGCCATGTAAACTAGCATAAAGATGAAAACGCCATATATATTTAATTATTTTTGGGCAAAGGAATCATAACGCCATTGTTTAGCGGGAAGTGGACAATGACAATCGTACCCCGGCATAACAATTAGCTCTCCCTGTCACGTGTTGGGTCAGGATCCGTTCTCATCATTCTCATACCTAAGAGAAGTCCACCCTATTTGAGAAACTTGAGAAGCAATATGGACCACACATTTTCCCTAAGCAAAAAATGCAAAAAAAAAAAAAAAAAAAAAAAGGTGAAAAAATGCAATTTTTTTTTTTTGAAAAAATCGCAGCTTTTTCTTTAAGTATTTAATTTTTTATTATTATTTTTTTTAAAAAGATTTTTTTTGGATTTATACACATGTGTATATTGTTAATCTTTTAACTATACATATATGTATATTGTCAATTATACATATATGTATATACATGTTTAAAATTGAAAAAATATGTGTTATAAAACCTAAACCTTAAACCATAAACACTAAAGCTAAACCTTAATGCTAAACCCTAAACCCTAAATCTAAACCCTAATTCTAAACCCTAATGCTAAACCCTAATGCTAAACCCTAATTCTAAACCCTAAAGCTAAACCCTAATGCTAAACCTTAAAGCTAAAACTAAACCCTAAAGTTAAACCCTTAATGCTAAACCCTAATGCAAACACTAAAGCTAAAGCTAATCCCAAAAGTTAAAGCTAAACCCTAATGCTAAACCCAAAAGCTAAACCCTAATGCTAAACCCTAAATACTATTGCTAAACCTTAATGCTAAACCATAAAGCTAAACCCTAAACCCTAATGCTAAACCCTAAACCCTAATGCTAAACCCTAAATAACACTTATTTTTCAATTTTAAACATGTATATACATATATGTATAATTGACAATATACATATATGTATAGATAAAAAATAACAATATACACATGTGTATAAATCCATTTTTTTAAATAATAAAAAATTAAATCCTTAAAGAAAAAGCTGTGATTTTTCCCAAAAAAAATTGCATTTTTCACATTTTTTTGCATTTTTTGCTTAAGGAAAATGTGTGATCCAGATTGCTTCTCAAGTTTCTCAATTAGCCTACTACTTCTCACATGATCCTTATCCATATATATATATATATAGGGTAAGGATCATTTCAGAACCATAGATATTTACAGAACTCGCAGAACTCCTAATAAACAATTTTTTTATTTATATATTTTTATGTTTAGGATAATTTTATCATTTATTATATGTATTTTTATGATTACATACATGTTAAGAGTAATGTTATCAATTTTTATATGTAATTTTATAATTACACATATGTAAACTAGTTTTTTTACATATATGTAATTAGTTATTACACATATATATAATTTGGCTATTAAACATCTGTAAACTACTTTTAACATGTATGTAATCATAAAAATACATATAATAGAAGATAAAAAGATCCTAAATACAAAAAAATATATATAAAATGATTGTTTATTAGTAGTTCTGAAAGTTCTGCAATTATTTAGAGTTCTGAAATGAGCCCAACCCTATATATATATATATAGTGTAAGGTTCAAATGAGAAGAAAATTTTTGTAAGAATAAAAAGAACAAGCTTTAAACCAATAGAAATGCTCCATTTTAGTTCATTTAATATGTGTGTTTAATGTTATTAATAAGGGCATATAGGTAAATTTCTAAGTGTAATTAATTAGCTAACTTATTAAACTTGTAACTCCCATTTTAAATATACTCTTTCAAGATAAAATAATTTAGGGTGAATGACAATTTTCGACATGTGTAGGATAAATTTTAGTATGTGTTGGATAAATTTTAGTATGTGTAGGATAAATTCTTAAATGTGTATGATAAATTTAGATATGCGTAGGGTAAATTTCGGTGAGTGTAAGATATAAGTAGGATAAATTTTGAAATGTGTAGGATAAAATGTTTTTTTGTTTTATTAATGAGAGATAACATAATTAATGGGAGGAGTTATAAACTATTTAATGTTTTACCATTATGCCCTTTCTTCTTTTTCTTCTCACATTAAAGTTCTTCTCAAATGAACATTCCCCTATATATATATATATATATATATGTAGGGGACCGCTAAAATGAAAACCACCCCAGTTGTAAGAACCGAGGGAAACACTTTTCAACCATTAGATCTTCAAAATGGATGGATGAGATTAAAAGTAATTAAAACTAATATTAAATAGTTTTTGTCTTATTGTGTCTTTAATATTTTAATCCAAAAGGTTAGTTTAGTAAATTTACTCATTTTTGTCTTTTTGTCTTTATTGTTTTTTATTACTTTTTTGGTATTATTATATTACTTGTTTTTTTAAATAGAATTTTTTTTTGTAAAAACCATTATAAATTCAGATTTTTTAACAAAACAATTTGTTTTTGCGCGTCGGTTTTTGCACGCCGTTTTACGCCCGGCTCTTTAACGCATCGTTTTTTAACGCACCGTGTTTGCACGTCGTTTTTACGCTCGCCTTTTCCACGCGTCGTTTTTTTAACGGACCGTTTTTTACGCCCCGTTTTAACACACCGTTTTTTACGTCCCTTTTTTTACGCGGCGTTTTTATGTCTCGTATTCACGCCCCTTGTTTAGGCACCGTTTTATCACATGGTTTTTTACGTTTTACAATTTACATAAAATAAGGTTTACGTTTTACGTTAAAAAGTCTTTACATAAAAGTTTACGTTTTACGTTAAAAAGATTACGTTTAACGTTAAAAAGTTTACGTTTTACGCTTTACGTTAAAAAGTTAACGTTTTAAGTTAAAAAGTTAATGTTTTAAGTTAAAAAGTTAACGATTTACGTCTTACGTTAAAAAGTTTATGTTTTACGTCTTACGTTAAAAAGTTTACGTTTTTTTACGACCGGTTTTACGCGACGTTTTTTACGCCCCGTTTTTACGCCCCCATATTCACGCCATGTATTTACGCGTCGTTTTATCATCCGATTTTTTACGTTTTTTACGCCCCGTTTTTATGCGCCGTTTTTTACACCCCGTTTTTTACGTGCTGTTTTTTTACTCGCCGTTTTTTTCGCCCCGTATTTACGCGCCGTTGTTTAAACATTTAAAAAAAAAATTTACACACACGTTTTTTAAACTTTTTTACGTTTTTTTAAGAAAACGTTTTTTACGGTTTTAAACTTTTTTTTTTACAACAACTTTTTTACCAAAAATTTTTTACAAAATTTTTTGTTTCCTAAAAACTTTTTTTTAAAAAGACAAAAATTTATACGAAAACTTTTTTACGGTTTTAACTTTTTTTTTACAAAAACCTTTTTTTACACACACGTTATTAAACTTTTTTACATTTTTTACGAAAACATTTTTTACGTTTTTAAATTTTTTTTTTTAGAAAAACTTTTTTACAAAATAAAAAAAAAGGTGAGAGAGAAATGTGAAGAAAGATAAATTGAAGAGAGAGAAATTGAAAAGACTTTAAAATAAGTCTTTAATGATGAGAGAGAAATGATTTAATGGTTTTAATTAAATGACTATATTACCCTTTTGCTTGTCATTCTCTGATTGGTGGAGAGTGGTTCTCACGGTTCTTACAACTTGGGGTGGTTTTCATTTTAGCGGCTCCGTAAGTATGTATATATATATATATATATATATATATATATATATATATATATATATATATAGGGTGGTGTGACAACCCGAGTTTTCAAGGTTTTTACTTGACTAAATACTTGTTCACTAAGTGTTGTTTTGTAATTATACATGGTGTGCATTATACGTGTGTAGGTTAAAATTATATTTTTGTATTAATAGTTTGATTGTAAAATTAAGAGCATAACCCTTGGCTGAATACCTCCCACCCGAAAACACCCCATGTGGCGAAAACACTAAGTGTTTTCGTCCACTATGAGGCCGGCGAAAACAAGTTGGGCTTCGGCCCAGTAGCGAGCAACTATAATGTTTTGATATTGACCCTTACGTTAGAGTTTTAATCCGAAAACCCTAGTCACCTCCCACCCTGCGACGGCAACCTTGAGACCCTTGAAGCCTCTCACTTTATCTGGTTCATTGCTTCTCCTGTTCGGGTTAGTTATCAAATATTGATAGTTATTTAATTGAAATCATTATAGATTATTGGTGTGATATCATGAGTTAACTGTTATGTTGAATGATGGTAGATTGGATAAATAGATATGATAGGAATTCCTATAATCTGATGTAAAAATCGGTTGTGTTATGCATATGATTTATGTTTGATATTGATTGATCTGATATGTCTAGCAGATTAAGGTTTTATGTTAAAAGATATGACGAGAACTTGATGATCACAACAACTTTCTAATGATTGATGATTGAATAATAATTGGATGATAATCATGATTGTATAGTGATTTGGTAATTCTTATGATTACATAGTTTGGTCCGATTGAATGATTGTTAGATGATGCGTTAGGGTTTTGGAATACGTAACTGCTGTTGATGATGATGTACCAGACGAAAACACTGAGTGTTTTCGCCATGCCCAAGCCGACGAAAACACCCCCGACAAAAAGGGAAAGCCGACGAAAACACTTGGTGATTTCGCCACCAGAAGTGTCTTCGCCATACATGTGATTTCGTCCAATGTCTGACACGGTAGTTCTGTTAAGTATTAACTATGTTAGTTCAGTAAACCCAGTTAGTTTATTAATTCTGCTAGATGTTAACTCTGTCATGCATGTTAAGAATGTAAAACCAGTTAGTCTATTAACTGAGTTAAGTTTATTAACTCTGTTAACTCTATTAACTTTGCTAAATTATGTATGCAACCCTGTTAAGTATGTAACCCTATTAGTTTGTTAACTTTGTTAGTTAACTAACACTGTTAGTTTATTATTCCTGTTATGTATAATAATCCAGTTAAGTTTGTTAACTTGGTTAAGTATGTTAAAGAATAATTATGCTAGAATAAACTATGAAGGACATTTACGTGAAGCATGAATTGCATGAAATTGATTAACTGCTTACATGATGCATGATGTTAACTGCCAAATACACCATGCGGTATAGATTGCATGTGAATCTTTACGAACTTGAACTGATTGAGTATACGTGCATACTATAGGACTTGACTGATTACTTGTGAGCACCTAGTTTAACATACCGAGAAAACCAAGGTGAGTTCACACTTCTAAGGCATGGGATTCCCGGTGGGTTGGGAATGGGATTGAATAACTACGACAGAACTTGTACATTTACCACTACTAGACTACTTACCGCCGTCCTCAGATTGGGAAGGACGCCAGCGCTAAACCTACGTACTCGCTACGTACCACTGTCCTCGGATTGGGAAGGGCACTTACGTAAAACCTACGTAATCTCATACTTACCACTGTCCTCGGATTGGGAAGGGCACTTACGTAAAACCTACGTAATCTCATACTTACCACTGTCCTCGGATTGGGAAGGACACCTATAGATACAACTAGTCTAGTAATATACAACATGGGATGCCCCCACTAAATATCGTAAAGATTTGGGAAACAAGGATACTAGGTAACACATGATTATGAAACAAACTTACGATTTCTGAAACGAACTCAATAACTGAACAACCAACTGTGAACTCGCTCAACTTTGTTGTTGACTCGTTGTTACATGCCTTGCAGGTCGATAGGTACTCATGGAGCTTGCACAGAGAGGCGCGGTCATTGTGGAACATGGACAGTGGGCGCCATGTTAAAAACATTATAACATTTCGAATTTAATACTTATTTTGGGTTTTCACATTTATGCTTCCGCTAAACACTTAACTATGTTTTGCTTTGAACACCTTTCGTATTGTGGGATTGAATTTTATTTATTACTTACATTGTTCAATATGATTGGTGGCTTGATCCTGGTCAGTCACGCCTCCAAGCGGTGATACTCCGCGTGTGGATTTTGGAGGTGTGACAGATTGGTATCAGAGCCATTGGTTATAGTGAACTTAGTTTTTAAAAAGGGGAAAACTTTTGGATAAAACCAGACTATAACCAGAACAGTGCTCAACGATCCACAACGACGCTTCGCTCCACGTGCAAGACTCAACACTATAGGTGATATGATTTATGTTTATATTGCCTACTTGTTAGTTACATAGAACTTTGCTCGTGGTATGCTTAGATAAACGTAACAAATATTGTTTGAAAACACTTGTGTGCTTACTCTCTTCTGTCATCGCATTTTTGCGAACCTTTCTCACTCATGTTTCCTTTGATATGAAGATCATGAGTGGACGCGTTAACCTAACTCAAGCCCAGTCGGCGGCCTTGATCACTGAACAAGATACTGCAGCACTCGCAGCTGCCCAGGCAGGAGGTATAACCTGCCATCACAACTTACTCTAGGATCTTTAGATCCTACTCTCGTAAACCAACACTTGTGCTTAAATTTGTTTTACACACACGACAGGTCAACACGCTCAGCCTCCTGTGTGTACTTTCAAAACCTTTATGGATTGCCGACCTACTACTTTCAACGGCACTGAAGGAGCTGTAGGCCTGCTCCACTGGTTCGAGAAGCTCGAGTCTGTTTTCGAGATGTGTGAATGCCCTGAGGCTCGTAGGGTGAGGTATGCTACTGGTACTCTCGAGGCCATAGCGCTCACGTGGTGGAACGCTCAGGTTCAAATGCTGGGGATAGTTGCTGCTAATGCCACCCCATGGAACAACTTCAAGGAACTGATCAAGCGGGAATACTGTAATCGTGATGACATCCACAAGCTGGAAGTGGAGTTCTTTAACCTGAAGATGACGGGGTCAGAGATAGAGGCGTATACGAAGTGATCCAATGAACTGGCAGTGTTATGTCCAACTATGGTGGATCCTCCCATCAAGCGTATCAAGCTGTACCTCAAAGACTTAGTACCAGAGATTCAAAGCCATGTGACTGCTGCTAACCTTGCTACCATCCAGGATGTTACTCGTCTTGCTCATCGTCTCAGAGACCAGGCAGTGGAACAGAACAAGCTGCCTAAGCGTATAGGTGCTACTGCTACTACTACTTCTGCTATTCCCAGTGACAATTAGCGAAAATGGGATGGAGCCTCCAGCAAGGGTTCGACTACAGTTCAGTCCCAGGCGCAGCAGCGAAAGATTGATGACTATCAGAGTCCTGGTCAGCAATCTTCTGGTAGTCAAGGGCAGGGTGGATATCGAGGAAACCACCCAAAGTGCAACAAATGCAACAGGCACCATAGTGGTCAGTGCAACAAGGGACGCTGTCAGAGGTGTCTCAAGATGGGTCATGAAGCCAAGGATTGCAGGAGCTCACGGCCTACAAATTAGAATCGTCAGCAGCAACAGCAAGCACCACAGAATCAGCAACAGCAACAGGGCAACAGGGGATGCTATCAGTGTGGCGCTGAAGGGCAACAAGGCAATAGCAACAGCAACAGGGCAACAGGGGATGCCTCCAAGCAGTGATACTCCGCGTGTGGATTTTGGGGGTGTGACAGGTGTTGGGGGTGTGACAGGTGGGTTTCTAGAGTGAACACTAGTGTATTTGCGAACTGAGTGAACAAATCCTGGCCATTGATCTACACACGTGTATGGCCAGGAACTCATCATCAAATCGTAAAATACACTAGTGTATTTCAAAATCAAATCCTGACCATTGATCTACACACGTGTATGGCCAAGATTAGTTCACTCAGTTCGCAAGCTACACTAGTGTTCACTCTTGAACCTAATCCTATATATATATATATATATAGGGTTAGGTTAACGTACAATGGCTCTTATCTACAATATGTACGCGGTCATCTCAGCCGTACGATCTGGTGCGATTGGATAGTGATCTGATTGAAAACAGAGAAGTATCTCTACCCTTCAGGTCGTCGATCGACCGGTGTGATTGAGTCTTACTTGTTGCATTGTTCTTGATCATATTTGCGATTGTTTGTTAATCTGTTGATTTCCTGTTATTTTTTAGCAGATTTATTTTAGTAAAATAAAAGGTCTTTGTTATAATACATTACGGTAATACATTGCTTATTGTGTGAGCTTAATTATAACTCTCTATTTTATCATCAATTATTGAATTTATACACACCTTATTGATTATTGTATGTTTTATGATCACCCATTGACACTGTCTACCCATCGTATGTTGTTGCTCACTGTGTGTTCTATGTGACCCACTATACGTGTTCTAGCGAGATTTTGCGATATCGATTTATTTGTTTACGCGTGTGCTCTTTTTGGTCCAACCGATACTGTCACACCCCAACCGATGGGGGAATCATCGGGGCGCGGCACTGAGCGAAACAGATTGTCAAGAGAAATTCTATAACAACTAAATTACTGGATAGTTAATATTATGTCCCATACCATAACCTATCAAGCAATCAAATTATTACAGACATAGATATCCTCAAAACAAAACATGTTCCGACAACTCAGATTTAAATAAAATAAATTGTCTTTGTTTCTAGACTCTCAATCCTACTTGGTTCCATGAAAAGCAAGCAAGCATCCTAAGCACCTGTCACATACGTTAAAATAAAGTCAATACACATAGTGTAAAGGTGAGCATTACAAGTTTGATAGATATAATAGAGTTCGAAATTGTTTACCCATAACCAGCATGTAACATGTACAAAGTGAAGGCAAGTAGGTTATCGACAGAGAAATATGCACAGACGTGACTGCGAGTTGTAGAATGCGCAACACATATCTCCACTGGGACACGTGAAGTAAAGCCCTTAACAACCCCTGTCCACGACAGGTGCTGAGTCTAAACTATAGTACTATCGTTGCTAAGGTGTCAGGAAACAATCATTGTGTTAACATAACATACAAGCATTCATCGAATAACACGTAGCATGCAATAACGGTTAGCATATAAATAGTGTTTGCGTTGTGTGTCGATTGTGATTTAGTATAAGTAACGTATGTAACACCCAAAAGTGCGTAAAGCAAAAAGGGTTCTAGTATACTCACAGATAGCGTTTAATCAAGTAAATACCATCTTGAATTGAAGGGAGCGCTGAGAGAGATTAGCCTGAACAGTTAATGATAGCATAAGCAAAAGAACGGCGCGTAAAACGGTGCAAAGTGACCAAGTGTCGAATGGTAATCCGACCGGATGGCAATCCGATTGGATGGCCAGTTGATCGGATGTCCGTCCGTTCGGATGGTCATCCGATCGGATGGCCATTCGATTGGATTGACATTTGTTTGGTAAGGATGTGTTTGTGTATGATGGCTTTGAAGTTTTTGTTGTAGAATTTTGAAAACAGAGAAGTATCTCTACCCTTCAGGTCGTCGATCGAACGGTCGTTCGATTGGATAGTGATCTGATTGGCAGGAAACTTAGTGAGAACAAGTTCACAGCAGGATTGTCACTCGATCGGATGGCAATCTGATCGGATAGCATGTCACACCCTGGCTTTGCGGAAGCGTGGGTTTATTTGGTGTGACTTCTTAATACCATATCTTAATCACAACAAAGCTATATGAAAATAAAAACGTGCAGATCATCCATTGATTTAAGTTTGAAAAGTAAAATACCACAACATTGTCTTAAGGCGTTGACACACGCAACGGAAATTACAACCTAATAACATAAAAACATTGTTTGAAAGACACAACCACAAACTTAAGATAGACGTAGTTTAAGAACTGTGACTCGTCCAGGTAAAAGCCACAACCCCTAAACTCGGATGATCCCATAACTCTACGCAGCATGAAAACGTAGCATACCGTGCCAGATCCTTAGTTCCCTGAAATACATGTAAGTTGGAAAAATCAACAAAAATGTTGAGCGAGTTCATGTGTAAGTGAGTATGTAAAAGCTTTGTAACTATAAAAATCCTGGTATGTAGCAAATAAGGAAATAAAGAGATCACCAATGGTTTGCAAGGCCATTGATATGTGTGAAGTGCTGTAGGAAGACTCAAACCTAGCAGATTTATGCGTCGGGCACAAAGTCACCCCGAGGTCCGTACTGTTGGGCCTGGGGCTGGGCTCGCTACACCCAGATAGATCTACCGCTACTGTCCCTCGGTCCTACACTGAGGATTAATGGCCTTCAGTTCCCGCCTACCCACTCACATGATCTAAGTAGTAACCCTCCTTACGCTAATCATACCATGTGTAAAGTACTCGTAATCATAGTAACATGTATTTTGTCACACCCGACCACGTATAACATACAAAACGTGGCGGGAAACGTCGGGGAGTGTTGTAACAGAATTAATTGTTTCATAACCATGGCATACAAAGTTGTATTTTATTTATCAACATAAGAGTTACATTGTTTTAAACAGGAATCAAAGAGTTTATAACATAATTAAACTAAGTCTATCTTCGTTTTATGTCTCTAAGGCACAGGTCCGCCCTAGTGTCACGATCATCATCCTATGCAAAAGCTCCTGAAAACACATGTGAAAATAGGTACGTCAGCATAAAAATGCCTGTGAGATACATAGGTTTTGTGAAAATAGGATTCATGACTTAAGTTTAAGAAAAAGTTGTTTAGTAAAAGTCAGTCATGAACCTTGTAAATTGTTTTGTTTTGTAAATCATTTAAAAAGCGATAAGGTCGAATGATATGTATAAATAAAAGAATAATGTATGGTTAAATGTATAACCAAGTAAAATGAGTTGTATAAAGTAAATTGTTTGTAAACCAAAGTCTTGTGAAAATCGTGTTACTTGTGTAAAATGTATAAGTCCAAATTGAATGATTTAAATAACGCTATGATATGTAATATAATACAATACAAACACTTATATATAGGAAGTGCCAGCGGCGTATCCACCATGCTTGTATCATATTACTCACATCTCGTTACTTAAGTCACTTAAACAAACCACCAATGTATAAAGTCTATGTTTAAACCAATAGTCAAAAGTCCTTGTATAAGCCATGTCAAATGTTTAAAAGTCCAAATGTAGTCAAGTAATGTGTAACAAATGTTATGTATTGTAAGTAAAGTATTGTCACATAATCCAAATGTAGAAATGTACAAAACAAAGTATTTTGAATGTATCAAAAAGTTATGTTTTGAAAAGTGAATGCATGTTACATTGATACAAACATTTATGTGGTAAGTTAATGCATACATTCAAGCCTTGAGACAGTCGGATAACCCTTTCAGTCAAGGTTATCAAGAGAAATGTTTTCGGATTTAGTCATTCCTTACATCCAAACAAACCCGAGATGTCAGGAATGGGATTTGTCAAGTCCTATGGTACCAGTACTTACTACCGAGCGGCGTAGCTAATGTTAATGAACGTATAAAAGTCTCGTTTGTGCAAACCAAATGTTATAGCAGTTGTATACATGTCATATGAAAACAATGTACTAAGTATGCTTAGTTAACATACAAAGCAGAAAAGTCATGTAAATCAATGTGCCAGCATGCTATCAGTTAACATACATAGCAGAAATGTAAAGTAAACGATGTACTAAGTACGCACACAATGGGCATACATAGCATGAAATGTAATGAAATCATGTACTATAATGTACTAACAAACATAGCAGGTATATGATGTGAAAACAGGAAAGCATGAAAGTAACAAGTAGGCACATGTGTTTCACCCCAAAACGGTTTGAAAACAGTAAAAGAGGGGTCTATGTACTCACATAAACACCTTGAAAACATTTAAAAGAGGGGGTTCTATGTACTCACTTGAGATTGCTCAGAAGTCCTAAGATAACCACCAAGCAATGCTAGAGATCACAGAATCAAACGGCACCTAATATAGGTAACTATGTTAATAAACCGGACCTAAATCGGAGGATCGGATAGAATGAGGGTTCGTAAACCAAACGAGTATGGGAACTTGTGTAATATGGTTTAACAAAGCCTACATACTAAATGAAACCTAACATAAGTGCTTACGACCCATTACGACCCGTTTAGGTAGCTTATGCTACTTTAACGCGTCGTTCGCGTGAAACGCGTTCGGACCGCCTAACTAGTCCTATGACAAGTAGAATATGCCTTAACATGCCTAATATTGTCGTCAAATCAGTTTAGATGTTAAAAGTTATGTCACATATGTTTATAATGAATTTTGGCATCAAAGGGGTATTTTGGTAATTTACCTAAGGCATATAAACTACCTATCATACAACTACTTAAACGTCGTGACCATAAGGTATAACCTCGGAAGGTTATTCCCTACCTACTATGGTCACCTAATGTATTTGGTCGGATCCTAATGATCGACCAAATGGGTCGGGTTCGAAGGTATAAGCGATTTATTAGATCGCTTACCCTTACGACCCTAGACAACGTGGTAATCAGTAGGCATAGTCACAAGGGACTATAACCATCGTGATTACAATCACGTTGCGAAGTTTAAACGAACTTCGCATTGACCATAAACTGGTCAACGTAGAAAGTCAAACAAAGTTTGTCTTTCGGACTCGAAAAGCAATAAAAGAACGAAGGAATACTTACGAAGGGTCCCCGAATGCTAATCTTGATTCAAGTAGCACATGTATGAAACAAAGGTTTCAACTACGACAGATAGCGTTTAATCAACTACGACAGAACTTGTACATTTACCACTACTAGACTACTTACCGCCGTCCTCGGATTGGGAAGGACGCCAGCGCTAAACCTACGTACTCGCTACGTACCACTGTCCTCGGATTGGGAAGGGCACTTACGTAAAACCTACGTAATCTCATTCTTACCACTGTCCTCGGATTGGGAAGGACACCTATAGATACAACTAGTCTAGTAATATACAACATGGGATGCCCCCACTAAATATCGTAAAGATTTGGGAAACAAGGATACTGGGTAACACATGATTATGAAACAAACTTACGATTTCTGAAACGAACTCAATAACTGAACAATCAACTGTGAACTCGCTCAACTTTGTTGTTGACTCGTTGTTACATGCCTTGCAGGTCGATAGGTACTCATGGAGCTTGCACAGGGAGGCGCGGTCGTTGTGGAACATGGACAGTGGGCGCCATGTTAAAAACATTATAACATTTCGAATTTAATACTTATGTTGGGTTTTCACATTTATGCTTCCGCTAAACACTTAACTATGTTTTGCTTTGAACACCTTTCGTATTGTGGGATTGAATTTTATTTATTACTTACATTGTTCAATATGACGCCCCGCTTGCGGTATGCACATATAATGTATATATGTGTGGGCGCTCGGGGGGCAAAAGCAAAAGTGCACTAATTTTTAACGTTATTTTACTAATTTCGTGAAAATAACGTTAAAAGAGGGGATGGTTAATCATGCATCATGTGGTGGCGTTGATAGCCGAAAGACAAGGGGGTACATGCACCAATTGGCGTTTGTCTCAATTGCTGAGTGTTATGTGCCTTATGTCCAAGGCTTGATGCAAAACCACAATCGAGCCGGGGGTCTCATTGGAAGCAGCCTCTCTATTCCTACGGGGTAGAGGTAAGGCTGTCTACATCCCACCCTCCTCAGACCCTACCTTAGCTTTTGCTATTGGTGGGATATACTGAGTACGATGATGATGACTTACATTGTTCAATATGATTGGTGGCTTGATCCTGGTCAGTCACGCCTCCAAGCGGTGATACTCCGCGTGTGGATTTTGGAGGTGTGACAGATTGGTATCAGAGCCATTGGTTATAGTGAAGTTGGTTTTTAAAAAGGGGAAAACTTTTGGATAAAACCAGACTATAACCAGAACAGTGCTCAACGATCCACAACGACGCTTCGCTCCACGTGCAAGACTCAACACTATAGGTGATATGATTTATGTTTATATTACCTACTTGTTAGTTACATAGAACTTTGCTCGTGGTATGCTTAGATAAACGTAACAACTATTGTTTGAAAACACTTGTGTGCTTACTCTCTTCTGTCATCGCATTTTTGCGAACCTTTCTCACTCATGTTTCCTTTGATATGAAGATCATGAGTGGACGCATTAACATAACTCAAGCCCAGTTGGCGGCCTTGATCACTGAACAAGATACTGCAGCACTCGCAGCTGCCCAGGCAGGAGGTATAACATGCCATCACAACTTACTCTAGGATCTTTAGATCCTACTCTCGTAAACCAACACTTGTGCTTAAATTTGTTTTACACACACGACAGGTCAACACGCTCAGCCTCCTGTGTGTACTTTCAAAACCTTTATGGATTGCCGACCTACTACTTTCAACGGCACTGAAGGAGCTGTAGGCCTCCTCCACTGGTTCGAGAAGCTCGAGTCTGTTTTCGAGATGTGTGAATGCCCTGAGGCTCGTAGGGTGAGGTATGCTACTGGTACCCTCGAGGCCATAGCGCTCACGTGGTGGAACGCTCAGGTTCAAATGCTGGGGATAGTTGCTGCTAATGCCACCCCATGGAACAACTTCAGGGAACTGATCAAGCGGGAATACTGTAATCGTGATGACATCCACAAGCTGGAAGTGGAGTTCTTTAACCTGAAGATGACGGGGTCAGAGATAGAGGCGTATACGAAGCGATCCAATGAACTGGCAGTGTTATGTCCAACTATGGTGGATCCTCCCATCAAGCGTATCAAGCTGTACCTCAAAGACTTAGTACCAGAGATTCAAAGCCATGTGACTGCTGCTAACCTTGCTACCATCCAGGATGTTACTCGTCTTGCTCATCGTCTCACAGACCAGGCAGTGGAACAGAACAAGCTGCCTAAGCGTATAGGTGCTACTGCTACTACTACTTCTGCTATTCCCATTGACAATTAGCGAAAATGGGATGGAGCCTCCAGCAAGGGTTCGACTACAGTTCAGTCCCAGGCGCAGCAGCGAAAGATTGATGACTATCAGAGTCCTGGTCAGCAATCTTCTGGTAGTCAAGGGCAGGGTGGATATCGAGGAAACCACCCAAAGTGCAACAAATGCAACAGGCACCATAGTGGTCAGTGCAACAAGGGACACTGTCAGAGGTGTCTCAAGATGGGTCATGAAGCCAAGGATTGCAGGAGCTCACGGCCTACAAATCAGAATCGTCAGCAGCAACAGCAAGCACCGCAGAATCAGCAACAGCAACAGGGGATGCTATCAGTGTGGCGCTAAAGGGCAACAAGGCAACAGCAACAGGGCAACAGGGGATGCCTCCAAGCGGTGATACTCTGCGTGTGGATTTTGGGGGTGTGACAGGTGTTGGGGGTGTGACAGGTGGGGTTCTTGAGTGAACACTAGTGTATTTGCGAACTGAGTGAACAAATCCTGGCCATTGATCTACACACGTGTATGGCCAGGAACTCATCATCAAATCGTAAAATACACTAGTGTATTTCAAAATCAAATCCTGACCATTGATCTACACACGTGTATGGCCAGGATTAGTTCACTCAGTTCGCAAGCTACACTAGTGTTCACTCTTGAACCTAATCCTATATATATATATATATAGGGTTAGGTTAACGTACAATGGCTCTTATCGTACAATATGTACGCGATCATCTCAGCCGTACGATCTGGTGCGAATTCACTCTTGAACATACGATTTGTGCTGAAAACCAACATACGAAATTGCAATATATACCAACATGCGATTTCCAATATGCTTTTTTATAACATGTGATTTCACAATATCCTACGAGGGTACGATAAGCCCTATTTGTACGTTACACTTTATATATATATATATATATAGTGGAGAGTTCAAATGAGAAGAATTAAAAATTAAGAATAAAAGGTACAAAGGTAATTTGAACAAATCATTTAATGAGTGTATTATTTATTTTTGCTATTCAAATTAATGAACTCTAATCATTTAATGAGCCTATCTTATAAAATAGTTGTGCACCTTACACAATAAAAACAATCCTGCACATGATCTTACATTTTCAACGTTTCCTACACCATTAAAATAATATTTTGGTGTAGGATACATAATGTGTAGGACTCAAACACTTTTAAATAATTGTGCGACTCATAATAAAATATGTCTAGGACACAAAATTTTTAAATAATTTTGTCACTTCTAATAAAATTTGTGTAGGAGCCAATACATTAATGATGGTGAAGGAGGAATTTATGGTTGCATTAATAAGAGTTGAGTAACTCTTTAAAATACTTATTAATATTCTACATCAAAATGTCTATACTACCCTTAGTAATTAAAGCATTAATTAAAAATGGACAAAAATGATATCTTGATTTACAACCATTGATCAAAAAAATATAGGGTCTAGATTAAATTATATTTTCTTCTTTTAAGAAGATTCTTCTCAAATGAACCTCCTCCTGGGGGGGGGGATAGTGCACGGTCCTCCCAACCGGCGGAGTGATCTCACTTCGGGAGCCGCTACCCGACCAAGCTAGCTCCACGATGACTTCCTCATGCCGAGTTCTTACCCTAGGCGACATATGCCACTCCCAAGACTCGAACCCGGTACCTCTGAGAAGAGGTGGGTGTCGGTGGCCAACTGGGCTACCCCAGTTGGTTAAATGAACCTCCTCCTATATATATGTATATGTATATATATATATATATCTTTTTTGACAAAACCCACATAATCCCTAGAACTTCTAATCACCATAACTTCCTCAATTCTTAACGAAATCAAGCGGTTCTTGGGTCCAAATTGCGTGTTTTTGCGAGATGAACAAAAAGAATAAAATTTTGAAATTCCTCATGGTTTTTGAGATTTTTGGACATTTTGAGTCTGAAATTTTAGGGATTTTTGGTGGGTTTTGCAAGCTTTCATCCTTGGTGTTTAGTTCTTGTTTAATCATCATTCAAGGGTCTAATAGAAGATTGGATATGCTTGGAAGCTTGGATCAGACCAGTTTGCGTTGGTCAACTATCTTGATGTTTCTTCTTGGTTTTCTGACTTAGATCTTGAAACCCTACGTGAAGGTTTCAAGACCAGTCTACTTGGAGTTGCATACTCGGGTGAGATCGTTCTTTCCTGGCCTTTAAATTCCTGTTATATCCATTTGCATAGTTGAGTCTAGGCATACTTGTTGCCGGGCTAAATGGACCGGTGTGATTGAGTCTTACTTGTTGCATTGTTCTTGATCATATTTGCGATTGTTTGTTAATCTGTTGATTTCCTGTTATTTTTTAGCAGATTTATTTTAGTAAAATAAAAGGTCTTTGTTATAATACATTACGGTAATACATTGCTTATTGTGTGAGCTTAATTATAACTCTCTATTTTATCATCAATTATTGAATTTATACACACCTTATTGATTATTGTATGTTTTATGATCACCCATTGACACTGTCTACCCATCGTATGTTGTTGCTCACTGTGTGTTCTATGTGACCCACTATACGTGTTCTAGCGAGATTTTGCGATATCGATTTATTTGTTTACGCGTGTGCTCTTTTTGGTCCAACCGATACTGTCACACCCCAACCGATGGGGGAATCATCGGGGCGCGGCACTGAGCGAAACAGATTGTCAAGAGAAATTCTATAACAACTAAATTACTGGATAGTTAATATTATGTCCCATACCATAACCTATCAAGCAATCAAATTATTACAGACATAGATATCCTCAAAACAAAACATGTTCCGACAACTCAGATTTAAATAAAATAAATTGTCTTTGTTTCTAGACTCTCAATCCTACTTGGTTCCATGAAAAGCAAGCAAGCATCCTAAGCACCTGTCACATACGTTAAAATAAAGTCAATACACATAGTGTAAAGGTGAGCATTACAAGTTTGATAGATATAATAGAGTTCGAAATTGTTTACCCATAACCAGCATGTAACATGTACAAAGTGAAGGCAAGTAGGTTATCGACAGAGAAATATGCACAGACGTGACTGCGAGTTGTAGAATGCGCAACACATATCTCCACTGGGACACGTGAAGTAAAGCCCTTAACAACCCCTGTCCACGACAGGTGCTGAGTCTAAACTATAGTACTATCGTTGCTAAGGTGTCAGGAAACAATCATTGTGTTAACATAACATACAAGCATTCATCGAATAACACGTAGCATGCAATAACGGTTAGCATATAAATAGTGTTTGCGTTGTGTGTCGATTGTGATTTAGTATAAGTAACGTATGTAACACCCAAAAGTGCGTAAAGCAAAAAGGGTTCTAGTATACTCACAGATAGCGTTTAATCAAGTAAATACCATCTTGAATTGAAGGGAGCGCTGAGAGAGATTAGCCTGAACAGTTAATGATAGCATAAGCAAAAGAACGGCGCGTAAAACGGTGCAAAGTGACCAAGTGTCGAATGGTAATCCGACCGGATGGCAATCCGATTGGATGGCCAGTTGATCGGATGTCCGTCCGTTCGGATGGTCATCCGATCGGATGGCCATTCGATTGGATTGACATTTGTTTGGTAAGGATGTGTTTGTGTATGATGGCTTTGAAGTTTTTGTTGTAGAATTTTGAAAACAGATAAGTATCTCTACCCTTCAGGTCGTCGATCGAACGGTCGTTCGATTGGATAGTGATCTGATTGGCAGGAAACTTAGTGAGAACAAGTTCACAGCAGGATTGTCACTCGATCGGATGGCAATCTGATCGGATAGCATGTCACACCCTGGCTTTGCGGAAGCGTGGGTTTATTTGGTGTGACTTCTTAATACCATATCTTAATCACAACAAAGCTATATGAAAATAAAAACGTGCAGATCATCCATTGATTTAAGTTTGAAAAGTAAAATACCACAACATTGTCTTAAGGCGTTGACACACGCAACGGAAATTACAACCTAATAACATAAAAACATTGTTTGAAAGACACAACCACAAACTTAAGATAGACGTAGTTTAAGAACTGTGACTCGTCCAGGTAAAAGCCACAACCCCTAAACTCGGATGATCCCATAACTCTACGCAGCGTGAAAACGTAGCATACCGTGCCAGATCCTTAGTTCCCTGAAATACATGTAAGTTGGAAAAATCAACAAAAATGTTGAGCGAGTTCATGTGTAAGTGAGTATGTAAAAGCTTTGTAAGTATAAAAATCCTGGTATGTAGCAAATAAGGAAATAAAGAGATCACCAATGGTTTGCAAGGCCATTGATATGTGTGAAGTGCTGTAGGAAGACTCAAACCTAGCAGATTTATGCGTCGGGCACAAAGTCACCCCGAGGTCCGTACTGTTGGGCCTGGGGCTGGGCTCGCTACACCCAGATAGATCTACCGCTACTGTCCCTCGGTCCTACACTGAGGATTAATGGCCTTCAGTTCCCGCCTACCCACTCACATGATCTAAGTAGTAACCCTCCTTACGCTAATCATACCATGTGTAAAGTACTCGTAATCATAGTAACATGTATTTTGTCACACCCGACAACGTATAACATACAAAACGTGGCGGGAAACGTCGGGGAGTGTTGTAACAGAATTAATTGTTTCATAACCATGGCATACAAAGTTGTATTTTATTTATCAACATAAGAGTTACATTGTTTTAAACAGGAATCAAAGAGTTTATAACATAATTAAACTAAGTCTATCTTCGTTTTATGTCTCTAAGGCACAGGTCCGCCCTAGTGTCACGATCATCATCCTATGCAAAAGCTCCTGAAAACACATGTGAAAATAGGTACGTCAGCATAAAAATGCCTGTGAGATACATAGGTTTTGTGAAAATAGGATTCATGACTTAAGTTTAAGAAAAAGTTGTTTAGTAAAAGTCAGTCATGAACCTTGTAAATTGTTTTGTTTTGTTTTGTAAATCATTTAAAAAGCGATAAGGTCGAATGATATGTATAAATAAAAGAATAATGTATGGTTAAATGTATAACCAAGTAAAATGAGTTGTATAAAGTAAATTGTTTGTAAACCAAAGTCTTGTGAAAATCGTGTTACTTGTGTAAAATGTATAAGTCCAAATTGAATGATTTAAATAACGCTATGATATGTAATATAATACAATACAAACACTTATATATAGGAAGTGCCAGCGGCGTATCCACCATGCTTGTATCATATTACTCACATCTCGTTACTTAAGTCACTTAAACAAACCACCAATGTATAAAGTCTATGTTTAAACCAATAGTCAAAAGTCCTTGTATAAGCCATGTCAAATGTTTAAAAGTCCAAATGTAGTCAAGTAATGTGTAACAAATGTTATGTATTGTAAGTAAAGTATTGTCACATAATCCAAATGTAGAAATGTACAAAACAAAGTATTTTGAATGTATCAAAAAGTTATGTTTTGAAAAGTGAATGCATGTTACATTGATACAAACATTTATGTGGTAAGTTAATGCATACATTCAAGCCTTGAGACAGTCGGATAACCCTTTCAGTCAAGGTTATCAAGAGAAATGTTTTCGGATTTAGTCATTCCTTACATCCAAACAAACCCGAGATGTCAGGAATGGGATTTGTCAAGTCCTATGGTACCAGTACTTACTACCGAGCGGCGTAGCTAATGTTAATGAACGTATAAAAGTCTCGTTTGTGCAAACCAAATGTTATAGCAGTTGTATACATGTCATATGAAAACAATGTACTAAGTATGCTTAGTTAACATACAAAGCAGAAAAGTCATGTAAATCAATGTGCCAGCATGCTATCAGTTAACATATATAGCAGAAATGTAAAGTAAACGATGTACTAAGTACGCACACAATGGGCATACATAGCATGAAATGTAATGAAATCATGTACTATAATGTACTAACAAACATAGCAGGTATATGATGTGAAAACAGGAAAGCATGAAAGTAACAAGTAGGCACATGTGTTTCACCCCAAAACGGTTTGAAAACAGTAAAAGAGGGGTCTATGTACTCACATAAACACCTTGAAAACATTTAAAAGAGGGGGTTCTATGTACTCACTTGAGATTGCTCAGAAGTCCTAAGATAACCACCAAGCAATGCTAGAGATCACAGAATCAAACGGCACCTAATATAGGTAACTATGTTAATAAACCGGACCTAAATCGGAGGATCCGATAGAATGAGGGTTCGTAAACCAAATGAGTATGGGAACTTGTGTAATATGGTTTAACAAAGCCTACATACTAAATGAAACCTAACATAAGTGCTTACGACCCATTACGACCCGTTTAGGTAGCTTATGCTACTTTAACGCGTCGTTCGCGTGAAACGCGTTCAGACCGCCTAACTAGTCCTATGACAAGTAGAATATGCCTTAACATGCCTAATATTGTCTTCAAATCAGTTTAGATGTTAAAAGTTATGTCACATATGTTTATAATGAATTTTGGCATCAAAGGGGTATTTTGGTAATTTACCTAAGGCATATAAACTACCTATCATACAACTACTTAAACGTCGTGACCATAAGGTATAACCTCGGAAGGTTATTCCCTACCTACTATGGTCACCTAATGTATTTCGTCGGATCCTAATGATCGACCAAATGGGTCGGGTTCGAAGGTATAAGCGATTTATTAGATCGCTTACCCTTACGACCCTAGACAACGTGGTAATCAGTAGGCATAGTCACAAGGGACTATACCCATCGTGATTACAATCACGTTGCGAAATTTAAACGAACTTCGCATTGACCATAAACTGGTCAACGTAGAAAGTCAAACAAAGTTTGACTTTCGGACTCGAAAAGCAATAAAAGAACGAGGGAATACTTACGAAGGGTCCCCGAATGCTAATCTTGATTCAAGTAGCACATGTATGAAACAAAGGTTTCAACTTAGAGCTCCTCAAATCAGATTCTAGTGAGTTTGAAGCAAATGGGGGTGGGGTATTTATAGGATTTCCCGAACCGTTAAGATCGTTTCTTGAATAACGTGATCGAATCTCATGCGTACACTTGTTGGAAAGTTGTGGTGACTAAAAATGGCCCCTCATGAACTGAAAGGGCAAGTGTGGGTGTGTGGTTGGGAGTTTAACAACTGTAATCTGCTGATTAATTGATCTTATCTGATCTGGGACACTGACGCGGGCCGCGTAAAGATACACACAGACCTTATGCGGGTCGCCCGGCCTGCACGGATCAGAAACATGTTTACAAAATGATAGTTTCAGTCCCTGTTATGTGTTTAAGCCATTTCCGGCACGTTTAAGGCCCGTTAAGCCAACTTTAAGGCCCTAAAATGATGCCTAAACATTGTGGACATGATACATGCTCAAAAATATGCCGGATGTTGGTTCGTTTGGTCGTACGAACGCGATGTTCGCTTAATTACGACGGAATGCGCACAAGCGCGAAAAACGATCCAAATGATGCGACGAATGGATTTTTCTTATGCCAAACACTAAAATAAAATATTTTAGTGCTTACATAAATTTTTGGATGTCCGGATGTATTCAGAACGTAAGTTATGCGCGAAAGTGCAAACTTGCGCATTTTTTGGCACTTTTAGTCCCTGAATGAACCAAAAGTTTATTTTAGCACACCGAACCCCTCAAAGCCTATTTCTAAGCTATGTAAAGGATATTTATGGTTTGTTGAACTTATGGTCATGTTCCAGAATGTTCGTTACAGTTCAAATTGGCATACGTTCGCAGTTTGTCAAGTTTAGTCCCTGTAAGCGAATTAACTTGTTTTTGACATACCAAAGCCTTCACAACTTATTTCTAAGTTATGTAAAGGTTATTTAAGGTATGTTAAGTATATGTTGATGTTCCGGAGTATTTTTTGCATTAAATTGATTACGTTTACGCACCAGTTTGCGTATAACTCTCAAGAAAGCGATATAGAGTTTGAAATTGAATAAAAGTCAAAACATGAAAAATGTAAAACACAACCAAACAAACATTGGGATCAAATAACATTTTTTTAATGATAATTGAAATGTTCACAATGATTACAAGCACAGATGTTACATATTTCACCCCCGCAGTTTAAAAACTGAAAACAGTTAAGAGAAAAGGGGGACATGAACTCACCAAAGTGCGTCTCTAACAAGAAATCTCCTGGTCAACCTGCTGTGCGACGACCTACACGTACTAACTTCTATTAGACGGACGGCCGTGCCTTAGCTTAAGGTTTAATGTCTTTGGGAAATAGTTAGGCAACTATTTCGTAATTACACTTCGTAATTATTTTGTAAATATATTCCTTCCCTAGGATGGGGGTTTTTAATACATGTGCATTCGTATAACTTCGAAATATATTGTTAAGTCTCACTTAATAAAAAATATTTTATTTCATTTGTCTAAAATACTTTACTTCCAAAATATAAATATTTTTCCCAAAAATATTATATTTTATTACATACCATTTTCCAAAATAATACTTTGTCAAAATACACACTTATGTGTATTTTCTGAAAATACGTAAGTTACGTTGTAAGGTTCGGAAGGTATAAATAATACCGGTGTAACTTAAATATTTATTATGAAGGCGTGCGCGTTATTTTGGAGCCGTTAATATTTAGTAATATTATTTTTACCCTAAAAATAATATTTACGTAATTCACAAAATAATCATAAAAATTTACACAAGTGTTGTTATGAAAATATATATTCTAAATATATATTTTAGCAAGTTTTATTTACGAAAATCCCACCTCCGACACTTGGGGATTTTGTAATAAAAATTCATGGCGAAGTTTGTTTGGAAAAACAAGTCGAAAATATATTCATAACACTTGTCGTAAAAATATTTTCCAAGTGTTATATTTCTGGAAAAATTTCGCCAGAGTTTCCTCTGTAACTGGAGGTGGCCACGCTTTCAAGCGTATCATTTTCTTTTATAAATTCAACCAACAATGTTCCCAACATCAACAATCAATATTTTAACACTAAACTAGTAAAAAATATACGTAAGTCGCAAACACATGAACTTGTGGGTTATGTAAAAGTGTGTAGTAACCTTCCGGTGTATTTAATAGATCTTTCCATTTTTATAAATAAAGTCGGTTTCTTGTGATCTTTATTCTTGAAGAAAATACATTTTTACAACTTCTAGGTCAAATATTACAAAAATAATTCTTTGTTAAAACCTTTCCTTACACAAGTGTCTACACACTTGTGTGTTCACAAAATCACCTTTAGTTTATGAAAGATTCGGCTTCTAAAACATGATTTCATCTGACACTTGGTTCTTCAAAAATACTACTTGTAGATCCTTAGATCTACTAGTTTAGAACTCCATTTTACAAAAGGAATTACTTTTACACAAGTTCATGGTTATAAGTAGTAGTGTTCTTCATCTAACCACTTTCACACTTAAACATACACTAGGTCATGTTCCATGAACATGACTTAGCCGGGTTAGATGACGATCCGAACTATTACTAGCATAATACCACACTAAATAATCATAACAAAACAAGTTTAACAAGTTTTACACCAATATTCATCCATTAACCACCTTGTTCATCACTTTAGTAGACTTTTTAGTTGGTGATCTTTAGTGTTCATGATTTTCAACCGACAAAATTCTTATTAACCACTTTAGAATAGATCACGAAGGTGTTTAGAGTCACTTACTACTATCTCGAGGCTAGGGAAGAAACTAGACGAACAGCGGGTGGTTAAAAGTGGCGTAGAGAGGTCCTTGGCAATCCGCAAGCACCGGGCTTACTCGTATGAGATCCTTCACTCTTGAGTGCACTTGGAATTGCAAGATTAAATTTTGAAAGTGGATGGAGGGATGTGAGTGCTCTCGGCCGTAAGTTCAAGAGAAGGAGAGAAAGAGTTGATTTTTTTTTGTGTTGGTGGTTTAAGTGAAGTGCTTACCCAAGGTATCAATTTATAATCCATCTTCCTAATTGTCCAAGAGATAAAATGTAGGGGGTGATATTAGGCAATGGGATTTTTATAATCAAAAGAATTAGTGGGATGTCCCCACATGGGAACCGAACTCGTTAGGGGGGGGGGGGTTTCCATGGTTCATTTCTAACTAATAAGTTAGTATTAGTTTGTTAAAATTAGGAGGTTACTAGTTACTAGTATGTAGTGTTTTGTGACGGGTGTTAGGGTATTCGGGGACCCTAACTGGCTTAGAGAAAAAAAAATGTCAACGTCAATATTTTTTTTTATGTTCCGGGTTAAGTCCGGTTGTACGGTTGGATATTGATCCGTTGAAGTGCTTAATACGCGTTTAAAGTGTCGTTAATATTATTTTTAGTGACACAATTTATTCCCGACACTTTGGAAAGTGTCTAGTAATATTTTTCTCATGTTTTTGCACTTTACCAGTTAGCTTAAGAGCTGAATTTTTGTATTTAAAGTGCAGAATTTTGTATTCAAAGTACGTTTTAGGCACATCCGGTCACTATAATTATCACCTAGTGACGCAGTTCTACAATCCTCACCTCCCTACACTCCCTACTAGTGTAGTAAACTATTCCCGGCTCATACTGGCCTTAGAGACAGTAACTGTCTGATGCTGGCTATGTCAGCATGTTTACTGGGTATCCCGTATAGTGTGCTCACTGTGCTTTTGTGCATCAAGGTTGTCACTGAAGTTTTGTGTATAAATAATAGAGTGACAATATAAAAAAGGTGATGCATGAGTATGTATGTATCAGAAATCAGTAAGCAGTTCAATCACAGTTGTAAGCAAGCACAGAAATTAAGCAGTAATTAAATATTAGTTAATTCGTACGGATACCTGGTTTGGTGAGGGTTGTCACATTCTCCCCCCGTTAAATAAATTTCGTCCCAAAATTTAAGCTCTGCTACTAGATGCAGGGTTCTTGGGAAATAAATGGGGGTATTTCTCTTTCATATGATCCTCACGTTCCCACGTGAATTCAGGTCCATGCCTTGCATTCCAACGAACTTTGACGAGTTTGACACTGCTCCTGCGAGTTTTGTTAACTTTCCAATCCGTGACCTCAACAGGTTCTTCAGTGAAATGGAGCGTGTCGTCGATATGAACTTCGTCAGCAGGAATGATCACTGTTTCTTGTGTTGGACTCTTTCTCAAATTTGATACATGGAATGTATCGTGAACACCATGGAGTTCAGCAGGTAGGTCCAACTTGTAGGCTACAAGCCCAATCCTTTGCAGAATTCTGAAATGGCCAATGTAACGCGGATTCAAATTTCCACGCTTCCTGAAGCGTACCACACCCTTCCAGGGTGATACTTTCAATAAAACCATATCTCCAACTTGAAATTCCAAAGGTTTCCGTTTTGGATCTGCGTAGACTTTCTGTCTTTCGCGAGCCGCTTCGATGCGTTTTCGAATTTGCGCAATCTTGTCCGTTGTTTCTTGGACTATTTCGGGACCAACAAGTTGTCTATCACCTGCATCAGCCCAGCATAGTGGTGATCGACACTTGCGTCCGTAAAGAGCTTCAAATGGCGCGGCTCCAATGCTGGTGTGGTAGCTGTTGTTGTACGAAAATTCGACTAATGGTAAATGATTATCCCAGCTACCACCCAAATCCATTACACATGCTCTCAGCATATCCTCCAAAGTCTGTATAGTTCTTTCACTTTGCCCATCAGTTTGCGGATGAAACGCAGTGCTCAGATTCAATTGTGAGCCAAAAGCTTCTTGGAAGGATTGCCATATCCTTGACACAAACCTTCCGTCTCTATCAGAGATGATCGAGAGAGGCACTCCATGACGTGCAACGATCTCCCGCATGTATATTTCCGCAAGTTTACTAGTGTTGTCTTTTTCTTTGATTGGCAAGAAGTGTGCGGACTTTGTTAGGCGGTCAACTATTACCCAAATCATATCATGGCCTCTGGGCGTCCTGGGCAGTTTCGTTATGAAGTCTATTGAAATCTGTTCCCATTTCCACTTGGGAATCTCAGGTTGTTGCAGAAGTCCTGAGGGCTTCTGGTACTCAGCTTTCACCTTGGCGCACGTTAAACACTTGCTAACATAAACAGCAACATCGCCTTTCATTCTAGGCCACCAATAATAATCCTTAAGATCTTGGTACATTTTATCCGCCCCGGGATGAATAGAGTACCATGACCTGTGAGCTTCATAAAAAAATAACCTTCCTTAAACCACCAAACAGAGGAACCCAAATCCGTTTCATGAAGCATAAAGTTCCTTCCTCGTTTGGCACCAACTGCTTCTCCATCCCACGGAGATACTCATCTTCAATATTCCTTTCTTTCAAAGCTTCTCTCTGTGCGGCACAAATGCGTAGAGAGAGATATGTCTGGACAATCATCTCCAAAGCCCTAACCCTTATGGGCTTGATCCTTTCTTTTCGACTTAGGGCGTCGGCGACCACATTCGCCTTCCCTGTATGATACTTGATCTCGCAGTCGTAGTCGTTCAACAATTCGACCCAACGTCTTTGTCTCATATTCAGCTCTTTCTGGTCGAATATGTGCTGCAGACTTTTATGATCCGTAAAAATTGTACACTTCGTACCATACAAATAGTGTCTCCAGATTTTCAGCGCAAATACCACTGCGCCTAGCTCCAAATCATGCGTGGTATAATTCTTTTCATGAACTTTCAACTGGCGTGACACGTAAGCTATGACCTTCTGGCGTTGCATCAACACGCAACCCAATCCTTGACGTGAGGCGTCACAGTATACCACGAAATCATCAGTTCCTTCAGGTAGCGATAAAATCGGTGCCTTATAAAGCTTGTCTTTCAGTAACTGGAATGCTTCCTCCTGCTTGATTCCCCAATCAAACTTCTTATCCTTATGTGTGAGCGCGGTAAGGGGTTGAGCGATTTTAGAAAAATCCTCAATGAATCTTCGATAATAGCCAGCCAAACCTAAGAACTGGCGAATCTCGGTCGGCGTCTTTGGAGTCTCCCAGCTCTTTATCGCCTTGATCTTTGTGGGATCAACATGGATTCCATTTCCATTAACCACGTGTCCAAGGAATTGGACTTCACGTAGCCAAAACTCGCACTTAGAGAATTTGGCATACAACTGTTCCTTTTTCAGCAACTCTAAAATAGCTCTTAAGTGCTGTTCGTGTTCAGCCTTTGTCTTTGAATAAATGAAAATATCGTCGATGAATACAATCACGAACTTATCGAGATACGGCTTGCAGACTCGGTTCATTAGGTCCATAAAGACAGCAGGCGCGTTTGTCAACCCAAACGGCATAACTAGGAACTCGTAGTGTCCATAACGAGTTCTGAAGGCTGTCTTCGGGATGCTCTCCTCTTGTATCCTTAGCTGATGGTATCCAGATCGAAGATCGATCTTAGAGTAAAAGCTTGAACCTTGGAGCTGATCGAATAAGTCATCGATCCTTGGCAGGGGATACCTATTCTTGATAGTCAACTTGTTCAACTCCCGGTAGTCAACGCACATACGAAAACTACCGTCTTTCTTCTTAACAAACAGGACCGGAGCTCCCCAAGGTGAGAAGCTAGGTCTGATGAATCCTTTGTCTAGTAACTCTTGAAGTTGTGTCGACAATTCCTGCATCTCTGACGGTGCAAGTCTATAAGGTGCCCTAGCTACAGGCGCGGCGCCTGGAACTAAGTCTATACGGAACTCCACTTGCCTCTGGGGTGGCAATCCTGGCAAGTCCTCAGGGAAGACTTCAGGATACTCCCTTACGACAGGGATGTCTTCGATTTTCGGCTCAGCAGCTTTCTTATCCACGACGTGTGCCAGGAAGGCCGCACATCCCTTCTGTAAACACTTTCGCGCTTTCAGGCAGCTGATGATTCTTAAAGGCGTATCACGCTTTTCACCATGAACCACAATTGTTTCACCATCTTCGGTTGGGATGCGAATGATCTTCTCGTGGCAGACAATTTCTGCCTTGTTACTTGATAACCAATCCATTCCTACTACCACGTCGAAGCTTCCCAACTTGACTGGTAGTAGATCCAAAGCAAACTCACGCTCTCCCAATTCGATTACACAACCTCTGACCACTTCATTAGCTTCCACTAACTTTCCATTTGACAATTCAATGGAGTACGGAATGTCTAACCTACTAGGCGTCAATCCAAGTATTTCCTTAAATTCTAATGACACGAAACTATAATCCGCACCAGTATCAAACAGAATAGATGCAAAGTGTTGATTTACCGGGAACGTACCAGTAACAACGTTGGGATCCTGGCGCGCTTCCCTCGCTTCGATATTGAAAACCCTTCCCCGAGCTTGGTTCAATTCTGGGCAGTTCCTCTTATAGTGCCCAATGTCACCACAGTTAAAACAACCTGGTCTTTGCCCGTTTCCACCTCCATTCCCAGCTTGATTGTTGTTTTGGTTTCGGTTTACAGTACCAGCTTGATTTGCGTTGTTGCCTCGATTTCCATTCCCTCCGTTATTTCCTTGTGCACGATTTCCATTTCCACCCCGGTTATTGTTTCTATTTCCAAAACTTCCTTGGCCTCCCCGGCCAACAGTGGCCCAGCAAGTATCCTTCGAGTGACCAACCTTTCCACATGCTTCACATACCTTTGACCCACACCGGCCAGAATGGTGACGCTGGCAGGTGTTACACTTGGGATGGGTACCCATATACCCCTTTCCTTTCTTCCCACCACCGGTTGTAGCTTGAACCGGTGCGCTTGGTTCTCCTTTTCTGCCATCACTGCTTGTGCCTTGTTTGAGTTCGAGAATTTTCTTTTATTACCCCCGGACGACTCTACATGAGTCTCCTTCTTCTTTTGCTCAACATCAGAAAACTTGTTTAGGCGGATAGCCTCCTCAGTAAGAGCCACGCTTAGATCAATTGCCTCAGTGATTGTTGCCGGCTTTGAAGAGGTCACCATACTTATGATTTGAGGAGCTAAACCCCAAATGAAGCGCTCGATTCGCTTGAATTCCGGTGTAACCATGTAAGGAACCACATGAGATAAGTCGTGGAACCTCTGAACATATTCCGCAATTTTCGGACCTTCCATTTTCAAATGCCAAAACTCAGTTTCCAACCTTTGAATTTCAGCGCGAGAGCAATACTTCTTTCGCATAAGCTCTTTTAGCTCGTTCCATGTCATTGCGTATGCAGCGGCTTCACCAAGAGTTTGAACTTGTAAATTCCACCAGGACAGGGCTCCGTCCAAGAATAGCCCAGAAATGTAAGTAACTTGCTGGTCTGGAGCACACTTGCTCATTCGGAGAACTGATTCTGTCTTCTCGGCCCATCGGACAAAAGCAACAGCACCTCCGGTGCCGTCAAAGTTTACAGGCTTGCAGTCAAGGAACTGCTTGTATGTGCACCCTGCACATGCGTTAGAATATACAAATGTCATTAGCAAACATGCTAGAGATATCCAACTGTATCATGGTATGCCTTAATGACTTAGTATTACCATGAGGTGGATTGTTGTTGCCGTTATTGTTTAAGCTGCTTCCGCTGGGTCCTCCTTGTGAGGCTGCGTACTGCGCTATGGCGGCAGCGATGATTTGTTGAAGTTCTGCCTCGTTGGCAGGCATGCACGGATCGTGTTTCGGTGGCATCTTCTAAGAGATGTGTTCACGTAAGTCAGGTCATGGTAGGTAAAGTGTGCGTATATAACGATAGTAATAATACATAACATCTCATGTTAAAATAAACCAAACACATAACATCTCATGTTATAAATAAATCATCCACATAACATCTCATGTTATCAAACATAAACAATCAATCAAACATCACATATGATGAGAATACTGCGATTGCATTGCCATAAATCGAGACCTCAATGTAAAGTTTACAAGTACACAACTGTATCATACAACATCAATGACTAAGGGCTACATCACCCCAGTCCAAAATATCAAATCAGTGTCAACAATACCCAATATACATAACAACAAAAGTCAGGATCAATATGCAGTCTCCCAAAAGCTGTGCAATCTGTGCAATCGCCGTCTTCTCAACAAAAGTCTACTCGTGTCGTACAAAATAGCCTTACGCTGATGGCGGTGGAGGAGGGGGAAAATGAGAAAAGAGTAAACGGCACATGTGAAGCCAATCCTACTCCATGGCTCGATGAGAACGTAACAAATATGCTATCTGCTGCTCCTGAGTCCAAAAACGAGCAGCCGAATCGGGAGATAACGGACGAGGATGGTGTAATATCGCAGAGTGAGTCTGGCCTTGGCACTGGCATGGTGGTCGCTGTGCCCTCTCAAGCTCCTGCACGCGCCGAGCCAGTGCCTCCTGCTGGATCATGAACGAAACAAGGACATCCTCGGTAGAAGACCCCACATGATATGGATGATATGGATCCATCGGTGGCATAATAGGTGGTGAAGTCCAAAGAAAAGGCTCACTAGACGGAGCAAAGGGTGGTATCGCAAATGGTGCAACAGGGGGAACAACAGAAGAAAACTGTGGTATGACCGGGACAGATATCGGCACATGACCAATGGGGTGAGTCGAGGAACCCTCTCCCGGGGGCGATGGCGGTGTAAACTGATGGAACATAACAGGTATGTCGGTGTGGTGAACACCGGTAGTATGAACGGTATGCAAAGGAACATCAGTAGGAACTGAAACAGGTGCTGAAGCAGGTGTAACAGGTACCACAAAAGACGGGTAGTCATCATCATCGTCTATCCACCCATTTCGGGTGTCAGCATATCGTGGGTCAACGTGTGTCGCAAAGGGTGCATGATCAGGCTCTACAGGCATGGGATCAAGAAGAGGGGCGACAACAGGATCAGCGGGAACATCAGCAACCTGATCGTCCACTAAAGGTGGAGCAACAACAGGATCCTCTAACATAAATGGAACATCAACATGAGCATCAGCAACAACAAGATCACCCTCCAACAGTGGAGCAACAATAGGGTGATCGTCAACAGGCAAATCAGCAATCAAAGGATCAACAGCGGGTACACCAGCATGAATAGGGTCATGCTCGACTGCGGGGTCTGGAGCAACTACTGGCTCGGGGGCCACAGCAGGCTCCGGATCGTCAAACTTCATCTCGAAGTCAGCGGGATCAGCGAACATGGGATCAACGGGGTCAACAGGGTCCTCCATGGGCTGATCTAGGTGGATAAACTCAACCTCCTGGTCTGGATCATAACCAGGTGGAAAAACGGGGTCTGAATCATCATCAATGTCATGAGATAGCAAAACTAGGGGCAGGTGCAGCGGACGATGCTCTATCAGGGTCTGTTTCATGCGAATAGTGCTGCGCTCCCTGCGCGTGTGATGGAGCAGATGCCACAGACTCAAAGGAGTTTGGGACTGGTGAATGAACGGGTGACTCCTCAGCAGGGGCATCGGCGAGAAGTAGGAGATCACCAGCAGCAATGTGGGCCTCGCCCTCAAAATCATCCTTGAGTGGATCCTCGTCAAACAGGTCGACGTCGTTGTCAGCGACTACGTCAAGGGGCATATCAATAACAGGATAAGCTGCAAGAGGTATAGGAGCAGGGATCACCGCAAGCGGCAAATCCCCAGCGATAGGGCCATCAGCGGGCTCAGCAACGACATCGGGCAACGCGAATGGCTGAAAATCATCATAGTCTGTGCTGGTGGTGCCCGAAGTATGCACCTTGTGCTCTGATGACACTCTGTCATCCGATACTATGGGCATAGGGTCTGTGGTGTCCGACTCTCCTGTGCCGGATCGCATATCGTCTGTAACACAAACACACATATGCACAAATAATCAATCATATAGTCAGATAACATATTAGTCACCAATAAGCAAACAAATAGTTCTCCTAGTCCCACTAGCCTCCCAACCTCTCAGACTGACTCCTAGTCCCACTAGATTAATCTCCCAGCCTCCCAGACTGACTCCCTAGTCCCACTAGACAATTCTCTCAGCCTCCCAGACTGACTCCCTAGTCCCACTAGACAATTCCCTCAGCCTCCCAGACTGAGCCATAATTAACAAATAAAATGTGCTCAACTTTTGTTGGTAAAAACGTTTTATGACCTGGATCTGGACTTAAGTGGTATGCAATGTAAAAATGTTTTCGTGAGAGCCCTAGTGATCATAGTCTAGACTCGAGAAAGAATCCTAGTTCGCTATGATCAGAGCTCTGATACCAAGCTGTCACACCCTGGCTTTGCGGAAGCGTGGGTTTATTTGGTGTGACTTCTTAATACCATAGCTTAATCACAACAAAGCTATATGAAAATAAAAACATGCAGATCATCCATTGATTTAAGTTTGAAAAGTAAAATACCACAACATTGTCTTAAGGCGTTGACACACGCAACGGAAATTACAACCTAATAACGTAAAAACATTGTTTGAAAGACACAACCACAAACTTAAGATAGACGTAGTTTAAGAACTGTGACTCGTCCAGGTAAAAGCCACAACCCCTAAACTCGGATGATCCCATAACTCTACGCAGCGTGAAAACGTAGCATACCGTGCCAGATCCTTAGTTCCCTGAAATACATGTAAGTTGGAAAAATCAACAAAAATGTTGAGCGAGTTCATGTGTAAGTGAGTATGTAAAACCTTTGTAAGTATAAAAATCCTGGTATGTAGCAAATAAGGAAATAAAGAGATCACCAATGGTTTGCAAGGCCATTGATATGTGTGAAGTGTTGTAGGAAGACTCAAACCTAGCAGATTTATGCGTCGGGCACAAAGTCACCCCGAGGTCCGTACTGTTGGGCCTGGGGCTGGGCTCGCAACACCCAGATAGATCTACCGCTACTGTCCCTCGGTCCTACACTGAGGATTAATGGCCTTCAGTTCCCGCCTACCCACTCACATGATCTAAGTAGTAACCCTCCTTACGCTAATCATACCATGTGTAAAGTACTCGTAATCATAGTAACATGTATTTCACCCCCGCAGTTTAAAAACTGAAAACAGTTAAGAGAAAAGGGGGACATGAACTCACCGAAGTGCGTCTCTAACAAGAAATCTCCTAGTCAACCTGCTGTGCGACGACCTACGCGTACTAACTTCTATTAGACGGACGGCCGTGCCTTAGCTTAAGGTTTAATGTCTTTGGGAAATAGTTAGGCAACTATTTCGTAATTACACTTCGTAATTATTTTGTAAATATATTCCTTCCCAAGGATGGGGGTTTTTAATACATGTGCGTTCGTATAACTTCGAAATATATTGTTAAGTCTCACTTAATAAAATATATTTTATTTCATTTGTCTAAAATACTTTACTTCCAAAATATAAATATTTTTCCCAAAAATATTATATTTTATTACATCCCATTTTCCAAAATAATACTTTGTCAAAATACACACTTATGTGTATTTTCTGAAAATACGTAAGTTACGTTGTAAGGTTCGGAAGGTATAAATAATACCGGTGTAACTTAAATATTTATTGTGAAGGCGTTCGCGTTATTTTGGAGCCGTTAATATTTAGTAATATTATTTTTACCCTAAAAATAATATTTACGTAATTCACAAAATAATCATAAAAATTTACACAAGTGTTGTTATGAAAATATATATTCTAAATATATATTTTAGCAAGTTTTATTTACGAAAATCCCACCTCCGACACTTGGGTATTTTGTAATAAAAATTCATGGCGAAGTTTGTTTGGAAAAACAAGTCGAAAATATATTCATAACACTTGTCGTAAAAATATTTTCCAAGTGTTATATTTCTGGAAAAATTTCGCCAGAGTTTCCTCTGTAACTGGAGGTGGCCACGCTTTCAAGCGTATCATTTTCTTTTATAAATTCAACCAACAATGTTCCCAACATCAACAATCAATATTTCAACACTAAACTAGTAAAAAATATACGTAAGTCGCAAACACATGAACTTGTGGGTTATGTAAAAGTGTGTAGTAACCTTCCGGTGTATTTAATAGATCTTTCCATTTTTATAAATAAAGTCGGTTTCTTGTGATCTTTATTCTTGAAGAAAATACATTTTTACAACTTCTAGGTCAAATATTACAAAAATAATTCTTTGTTAAAACCTTTCGTTACACAAGTGTCTACACACTTGTGTGTTCACAAAATCACCTTTAGTTTATGAAAGATCCGGCTTCTAAAACATGATTTCATCTGACACTTGGTTCTTCGAAAATACTACTTGTAGATCCTTAGATCTACTAGTTTAGAACTCCATTTTACAAAAGGAATTACTTTTACACAAGTTCATGGTTATAAGTAGTAGTGTTCTTCATCTAACCACTTTCACACTTAAACATACACTAGGTCATGTTCCATGAACATGACTTAGCCGGGTTAGATGACGATCCGAACTATTACTAGCATAATACCACACTAAATAATCATAACAAAACAAGTTTAACAAGTTTTACACCAATATTCATCCATTAACCACCTTGTTCATCACTTTAGTAGACTTTTTAGTTGGTGATCTTTAGTGTTCATGATTTTCAACCGACAAAATTCTTATTAACCACTTTAGAATAGATCACGAAGGTGTTTAGAGTCACTTACTACTATCTCGAGGCTAGGGAAGAAACTAGACGAACAGCGGGTGGTTAAAAGTGGCGTAGAGAGGTCCTTGGCAATCCGCAAGCACCGGGCTTACTCGTATGAGATCCTTCACTCTTGAGTGCACTTGGAATTGCAAGATTAAATTTTGAAAGTGGATGGAGGGATGTGAGTGCTCTCGGCCGTAAGTTCAAGAGAAGGAGAGAAAGAGTTGATTTTTTTTTTGTGTTGGTGGTTTAAGTGAAGTGCTTACCCAAGGTATCAATTTATAATCCATCTTCCTAATTGTCCAAGAGATAAAATGTAGGGGTGATATTAGGCAATGGGATTTTTATAATCAAAAGAATTAGTGGGATGTCCCCACATGGGAACCGAACTCGTTATGGGGGGGGGGGGGGTTTCCATGGTTCATTTCTAACTAATAAGTTAGTATTAGTTTGTTAAAATTAGGAGGTTACTAGTTACTAGTATGTAGTGTTTTGTGACGGGTGTTAGGGTATTCGGGGACCCTAACTGGCTTAGAGAAAAAAAATGTCAATGTCAATATTTTTTTATGTTCCGGGTTACGTCCGGTTGTACGGTTGGATAAAAAAGGTGATGCATGAGTGACAGTATAAAAAAGGTGATGCATGAGTATGTATGTATCAGAAATCAGTAAGCAGTTCAATCACAGTTGTAAGCAAGCACAGAAATTAAACAGTAATTAAATATTAGTTAATTCGTACGGATACCTGGTTTGGTGAGGGTTGTCACATAGCAATCCATCAGAAACTGATGTTCTTTAAAAACTATGAAAATTATTAAGTATCGAAGTTTCAAATGTCACATGATCGGATGCTCGTTCGATCGGATGGCTTTAAAATGTGAAGGAAGGTAAATTGAAGAAAGATAAATTGAAGAGAGAGAAATTGAAAAGACTTTAAACTAAGTCTTTAATGATGAGAGAGAAATGATTTGATGGTTTTAATTAAATGACTATATTACCCTTTTGGTTGTCATTCTCTTATTGGCGGAGAGTGGTTCTCACGGTTCTTACAACTGGGGGTGGTTTTCATTTTAGCGGCTCCGTATGTATATATATATATATATATGTATATAGGGTGGTTTGACAACCCGAGTTTTCAAGGTTTCTACTTGACTAAATACTTGTTCACTAAGTGTTGTTTTGTAATTATACATGGTGTGCATTATACGTGTGTAGGTTAAAATTATATTTTTGTATTAATAGTTTGATTGTAAAATTAAGAGCATAACCCTTGGCTGAATACCTCCCACCCGAAAACACCCCATGTGGCGAAAACACTAAGTGTTTTCGTCCACTATGAGGCCGGCGAAAACAAGTTGGGCTTCGGCCCAGTAGCGAGCAACTATAATGTTTTGATATTGACCCTTACGTTAGAGTTTTAATCCAAAAACCCTAGTCACCTCCCACCCTGCGACGGCAACCTTGAGACCCTTGAAGCCTCTCACTTTGTCTGGTTCATTGCTTCTCCTGTTCAGGTTAGTTATCAAATATTGATAGTTATTTAATGGAAATCATTATGGATTATTGGTGTGATATCATGAGTTAACTGTTATGTTGAATGATGGTAGATTGGATAGATAGATGTGATAGGAATTCCTATAATCTGATGTAAAAATCGGTTGTGTTTTGCATATGATTTATGTTTGATATTGATTGATCTGATATGTCTAGCAGATTAAGGTTTTATGTTAAAAGATATGATGAGAACTTGATGATCACAACAACTTGCTGATGGTTGATGATTGAATAATAATTGGATGCTAATCATGATTGTATAGTGATTTGGTAATTCTTATGATTACATAGTTTGGTCCGATTGAATGATTGTTAGATGATGCGTTAGGGTTTTGGAATACGTAACTGTTGTTGATGATGATGTACCAGACGAAAACACTGAGTGTTTTCGCCATGCCCCAAGCAGACGAAAACACCCCCGACGAAAAGGGAAAGCCGACGAAAACACTTGGTGATTTCGCCGCCAGAAGTGTCTTCGCCATACATGTGATTTCGTCCAATGTCTGAAACGGTAGTTCTGTTAAGTTATAAACTATGTTAGTTCAGTAAACCCAGTTAGTTTATTAATTCTGCTAGATGTTAACTCTGTCATGCATGTTAAGAATGTAAAACCAGTTAGTCTATTAACTGAGTTAAGTTTATTAACTCTGTTAACTCTATTAACTTTGCTAAATTATGTATGCAACCCTGTTAAGTATGTAACCCTATTAGTTTGTTAACTTTGTTAGTTAACTAACACTGTTAGTTTATTATTCCTGTTATATATAATAATCAAGTTAAGTTTGTTAACTTGGTTAAGTATGTTAAAGAATAATTATGCTAGAATAAACTATGAAGGACATTTACGTGAAGCATGAATTGCATGAAATTGATTAACTGCTTACATGATGCATGATGTTAACTGCCAAATACACCCTGTGGTATAGATTGCATGTGAATCTTTACGAACTTGAACTGATTGAGTATACATGCATACTATAGGACTTGACTGATTACTTGTGAGCACCTAGTTTAGCATACCGAGAAAACCAAGGTGAGTTCACACTTCTAAGGCATGGGATTCCCGGTGGGTTGGGAATGGGATTGAATAACTACGACAGAACTTGTACATTTACCACTACTAGACTACTTACCACCGTCCTCGGATTGGGAAGGACGCCAGCGCTAACCTACGTACTCGCTACGTACCACTGTCCTCGGATTGGGAAGGGCACTTACGTAAAACCTACGTAATCTCATACTTACCACTGTCCTCGGATTGGAAAGGGCACTTACGTAAAACCTACGTAATCTCATACTTACCACTGTCCTCGGATTGGGAAGGACACCTATAGATACAACTAGTCTAGTAATATACAACATGGGAAGCCCCCACTAAATATCGTAAAGATTTGGGAAACAAGGATACTGGGTAACACATGATTATGAAACAAACTTACGATTTCTGAAACGAACTCAATAACTGAACAATCAACTGTGAACTCGCTCAACTTTGTTGTTGACTCGTTACATGCCTTGCAGGTCGATAGGTACTCATGGAGCTTGCACAGGGAGGCACGGTCGTTGTGGAACATGGACAGTGGGCGCCATGTTAAAAACATTATAACATTTCGAATTTAATACTTATGTTGGGTTTTCACATTTATGCTTCCGCTAAACACTTAACTATGTTTTGTTTTGAACACCTTTCGTATTGTGGGATTGAATTTTATTTATTACTTACATTGTTCAATATGATTGGTGGCTTGATCCTGTTCAGTCATGCCTCCAAGCGGTGATACTCCGCGTGTGGATTTTGGGGGTGTGACATATTGGTATCAGAGCCATTGGTTATAAAGAACTTGGTTTTTAAAAAGGGGAAAACTTTTAGATAAAACCAGACTATAACCAGAACAATGCTCAACGATCCACCACGACGCTTCGCTGCACGTGCAAGACTCAACACTATAGGTGATATGATTTATGTTTATATTGCCTACTTGTTAGTTACATAGAACTTTGCTCGTGGTATGCTTAGATAAACGTAACAACTATTGTTTGAAAACACTTGTGTGCTTACTCTCTTCTGTCATCGCATTTTTGCGAACCTTTCTCACTCATGTTTCCTTTAATATGAAGATCATGAGTGGACGTGTTGGCGGCCTTGATCACTGAACAAGTTACTGCAGCACTCGCAGCTGCCCAGGCAGGAGGTATAACCTGCCATCACAACTTACTCTAGGATCTTTAGATCCTACTCTCGTAAACCAACACTTGTGCTTAAATTTGTTTTACACACACGACAGGTCAACACGCTCAGCCTCCAGTATGTACTTTCAAAACCTTTATGGATTGCCGACCAACTACTTTCAACGGCACTGAAGGAGCTGTAGGCCTCCTCCACTGGTTCGAGAAGCTCGAGTCTGTTTTCGAGATGTGTGAATGCCCTGAGGCTCGTAGGGTGAGGTATGCTACTGGTACTCTCGAGGGCATAGCGCTCACGTGGTGGAACGCTCAGGTTCAAATGCTGGGGATAGTTGCTACTAATGCCACCCCATGGAACAACTTCAAGGAACTGATCAAGCGGGAATACTGTAATCGTGATGACATCCACAAGCTGGAAGTGGAGTTCTTTAACCTGAAGATGACGGGGTCAGAGATAGAGGCGTATACGAAGCGATCCAATGAACTGGCAGTGTTATGTCCAACTATGGTGGATCCTCCCATCAAGCGTATCGAGCTGTACCTCAAAGGCTTAGTACCAGAGATTCAAAGCCATGTGACTACTGCTAACCTTGCTACCATCCAGGATGTTACTCGTCTTGCTCATCGTCTCACAGACCAGGCAGTGGAACAGAACAAGCTGCCTAAGCGTATAGGTGCTACTGCTACTACTACTTCTGCTATTCCCAGTGACAACAAGCGAAAATGGGATGGAGCCTCCAGCAAGGGTTCGACTACAGTTCAGTCCCAGGCGCAACAGTGAAAGATTGATGACTATCAGAGTCCTGGTCAGCAATCTTCTGGTAGTCAAGGGTAGGGTGGATATCGAGGAAACCACCCGAAGTGCAACAAATGCAATAGGCACCATAGTGGTCAGTGCAACAAGGGACGCTGTCAGAGGTGTCTCAAGATGGGTCATGAAGCCAAGGATTGCAGGAGCTCACGGCCTGCAAATCAGAATCGTCAGCAGCAACAGCAAGCACCGCAGAATCAGCAACAGCAACAGGGCAACAGGGGATGCTATCAGTGTGGCACTGAAGGTCATTTCAAGAGACACTGCCCACAGTTAAATCAGAATCAGAATCCGAACCACAACCAAGGAAACGGGAACAATAATGGGGGCAACAATGGGGGAAACAATAATGACAACGGTGCTAGGGGTCGAGTGTTCGTGCTGGGTCAGGGTGACGCAAGGAATGATCCTAACGTAGTGATGGGTAAGTTCCTTCTCGACGACTTTTATGTTACTGTTTTATTTGATTCGGGTGCCGATACCAGTTATGTGTCTCTAAAAGTTAGTCAAATGCTTAAACGCACACCAACTCTTTTGAGCACCAAGCATGTCGTAGAGTTAGCAAATGGTAAAAGTCTAGAGGCCACACACATAATTAAGGGTTGTAATCTAGTTTTAGCGGGTCAGACCTTCTCCATTAATCTTATTCCTATAGTTCTGGGTAGTTTCGATATCGTCGTTGGGATTGATTGGTTATCCCAACAGCAAGCAGAGATCCTATGCAAAGAGAAGGTTGTTCGTATTCCCCGTTCTGGTAAAGAACCTCTCGAAATTCAAGGCGACAAGAGTGGTGTTGTGGTGGGCATCATCTCATTTCTTAAGGCCCAGAAGTGTTTGCGAAAGGGCCACACCGCTATTTTAGCACTTGTTACTGACGCATCAACGAAAGAGAAGAGAATAGAGGATATACCAGTAGTACGTGATTTTCCTCAAGTGTTCCCTGAAGATTTACCTGGGCTACCGCCTCATCGCCAGGTCGAATTCCAGATCGAGCTAGCTCCTGGAGCAGCGCCCATAGCTCGAGCACCTTATCGCTTAGCTCCAACCGAACTGGAAGAGTTGTCCAAACAATTGCAAGAACCCTTGGATAAGGGTTTCATTCGTCCTAGCTCTTCGCCCTAGGGAGCTCCAGTATTATTTGTGAAAAAGAAAGACGGTACCTTCAGGATGTGTATCGATTACCGTGAACTCAACAAGGTGACCGTGAAGAATCGCTATCCATTTCCACGCATTGATGACTTGTTCGATCAGCTGCAAGGGTCGAGCTACTACTCAAAGATTGATCTGAGGTCAGGCTACCATCAACTGAGAGTCCGAGACGAGGATATCTCTAAGACAGCATTATGGACTCGTTATGGGCATTATGAGTTCCTGGTTATGCCTTTTGGATTGACAAACGCGCCTGCAGTCTTCATGGATCTTATGAACAGAGTGTGCAAGCCTTACTTGGAAAAGTTCGTTATTGTATTCATCGACGACATCGTGATTTACTCTAAGAGTCAGGAGGAACACGAGCAACATCTGCGGATTATTTTGGAGCTGTTTCGAGCAGAGCAGTTGTACGCTAAGTTTTCAAAATGCGACTTTTGGCTTCGTGAAGTCCACTTTCTAGGCCAGGTGGTAAACAAGGATGGGATTCATGTTGATCCATCCAAGGTAGACTCAATCAAGAACTGGCCTGCACCCCGCACACCAACAGAAATCCGCCAATTCTTGGGTTTGGCGGGCTACTACCGAAGGTTCATCAAGGATTTCTCCAAGATTGCACAACCCCTCACCTCACTAACTCAGAAAGGCGTTACCTATCGTTGGGGTAATGCTCAGGAATCAGCATTTTAGCACTTAAAGGATAGACTTTGTAGCACACCTATTCTCTCATTGCCCGAGGGCACAGACGATTTCGTGGTTTATTGTGACGCGTCAATTCAGGGTCTTGGTTGTGTATTGATGCAACGGAATAAAGTCATTGCTTACGCCTCGCGCCAACTTAAGATTTATGAAAGGAATTACACTACACACGATTTGGAGCTGGGAGCTGTTGTTTTCGCACTTAAGATATGGAGACATTACCTGTACGGTACCAAGTGCACCATCTACACCGATCACAGGAGTCTCGAGCATATCTTCAAGCAAAAGGAGTTGAACATGCGACAACGTCGATGGGTCGAGCTATTGAATGATTACGAATGTGCCATCAAGTACCATTCGGGCAAAGCCAATGTTGTGGCCGACGCCCTCAGTCGAAAAGATACTACACCTAAACGCGTGCGTGTGTTACAACTCACCATTCAATCGAGTCTTCCTTCCCAGATACGAGATGCTCAGGTAGAAGCATTGAAACCAGAAAATGACAGGGCCGAAGCCCTACGCGGCTCAAGGCAGCGGTTAGAACAAAAGGAAGACGGTGCCTACTACGTGACAGGACGCATCTGGGTCCCACTCTATGGCAATTTACGAGCACTTGTAATGGATGAAGCACATAAGTCTCGTTACTCGGTACATCCTGGTTCGGATAAGATATACCACAATCTCAGAACTACGTATTGGTGGCCTAGCATGAAAGATCACATAGCAACTTACGTTAGCAAATGTTTGACTTGTGCGAGAGTCAAGACTGAATATCAGAAACCATCGGGCCTACTCCAACAACCAGAGATACCACAATGGAAATGGGAGCAAATTTCCATGGATTTCGTTACTGGCTTGCCTAGATCTCAACGTGGAAATGATACCATTTGGGTGATCGTGGATCGACTCACAAAGTCTTCACACTTTTTGGCTATCAAAGAAACGAATAAGTTCTCCACTTTAGCAGACGTTTATCTAAAGGAAGTGGTTTCGAAGCACGGGGTGCCAACCTCCATTATTTCTGATCGTGATGCGCGTTTTACTTTTGAACTGTGGCAAGCTATGCACAAATCCTTTGGCTCACGTTTAGACATGAGCATAGCTTATCACCCGCAAACGGATGGGCAGTCTGAACGCACCATCCAAACCCTTGAAGACATGCTTAGGGCATGTGTGATTGATTTTGGCAACGGCTGGGAAAAGCATCTCCCGTTGGTGGAGTTTTCGTATAATAACAGTTACCACACTAGCATCCAAGCCGCTCCGTTTGAGGCATTGTACGGGCGTAAATGCCGATCACCTCTTTGTTGGGAAGAAGTTGGCGACAGCCAACTCACTGGCCCAGAACTCGTAGTCGATGCTAAAGAAAGGATTGCCCAGATACGACAACGCATGGCAGCAGCTCGTGACCGTCAGAAAAGCTACGCTGATAAGCGTAGGAAACCCCTAGAATTTCAGGTCGGGGACCGGGTGCTACTTAAAGTCTCACCCTGGAAGGGTGTGGTTCGCTTTGGAAAAAGGGGCAAACTCAATCCTCGTTACGTCGGACCGTTCGAAATCATAGAGAAAATAGGCAAAGTGGCCTACAAACTAAACCTACCAACAGAACTCAGTGGAGTTCACAACGTTTTCCATGTGTCAAATCTGAAGAAGTGTCTGTCAGATGAGACCCTCATAGTTCCTTTGAAGGAGCTCACTATCGACGATCAGTTGCGATTCGTCGAGGAACCAGTTGAAATCACAGACCGGTACGTTAAGGTTCTCAAGCACACAAGAATACCTCTGGTTCGAGTTTGTTGGAACTCCCGTCGTGGCCCAGAGTTCACCTGGGAACGAGAAGATCAAATGAAACTCAAGTATCCCCAGTTGTTCGTAAACAGCGCAACCACCACTGAGGCTGAAGCTACTGCGGAATTTCAGGACGAAATTCCAAATCAAGGGGGGATGATGTGACACCCCAGGAAAACCAGGAAACAATGCAACACAACTAGCCTCTTCAGTAAACGCGTGCTAAATTTCGGGACGAAATTTCTTTCAAGTTGGGGATAATGTGACAACCCGAGTTTTCAAGGTTTCTACTTGACTAAATACTTGTTCACTAAGTGTTGTTTTGTAATTATACATGGTGTGCATTATACGTGTGTAGGTTAAAATTATATTTTTGTATTAATAGTTTGATTTTAAAATTAAGAGCATAACCCTTGGCTGAATACCTCCCACCCGAAAACACTCCATGTGGCGAAAACACTAAGTGTTTTCGTCCACTATGAGGCCGGCGAAAACAAGTTGGGCTTCGGCCCAATAGCGAGCAACTATAATGTTTTGATATTGACCCTTATGTTAGAGTTTTAATCCGAAAACCCTAGTTACCTCCCACCCTGCGACGGCAACCTTGAGACCCTTGAAGCCTCTCACTTTGTCTAGTTCATTGCTTTTCCTGTTCGGGTTAGTTATCAAATATTGATAGTTATTTAAGGGAAATCATTATGGATTATTGGTGTGATATCATGAGTTAACTGTTATGTTGAATGATGGTAGATTGGATAGATAGATGTGATAGGAATTCCTATAATCTGATGTAAAAATCGGTTGTGTTATGCATATGATTTATGTTTGATATTGATTGATCTGATATGTCTAGCAGATTAAGGTTTTATGTTAAAAGATATGACGAGAACTTGATGATCACAACAACTTGCTGATGATTGATGATTGAATAATACTTGGATGATAATCATGATTGTATAGTGATTTGGTAATTCTTATAATTACATAGTTTGGTCCGATTGAATGATTGTTAGATGATGCGTTAGGGTTTTGGAATACGTAACTGTTGTTGATGATGATGTACCAGACGAAAACACTGAGTGTTTTTGCCATGCCCCAAGCCGACGAAAACACCCCCGACGAAAAAGGAAAGCCGACGAAAACACTTGGTGATTTCGCCGCCAGAAGTGTCTTCGCCATACATGTGATTTCGTCCAATGTCTGACACGGTAGTTCTGTTAAGTTATTAACTATGTTAGTTCAGTAAACCCAGTTAGTTTATTAATTCTGCTAGATGTTAACTCTGTCATGCATGTTAAGAATGTAAAACCAGTTAGTCTATTAACTGAGTTAAGTTTATTAACTCTGTTAACTCTATTAACTTTGCTAAATTATGTATGCAACCCTGTTAAGTATGTAACCCTATTAGTTTGTTAACTTTGTTAGTTAACTAACTTTGTTAGTTAACTAACACTGTTAGTTTATATGGGGCATGTCCTGTATATGAACTAGTGAGGAACTCATCCTCACTACTTGTACTTATTTGCGGTTGTTTTAATAGAATCTAACACTGTTAGTTTATTATTCCTGTTATGTATAATAATCCAGTTAAGTTTTTTAACTTGGTTAAGTATGTTAAAGAATAATTATGCTAGAATAAACTATGAAGGACATTTACGTGAAGCATGAATTACATGAAATTGATTAACTGCTTACATGATGCATGATCTTAACTGCCAAATACACCCTGTGGTATAGATTGCATGTGAATCTTTACGAACTTGAACTGATTGAGTATACGTGCATACTATAGGACTTGACTGATTACTTGTGAGCACCTAGTTTAGCATACCGAGCAAACCAAGGTGAGTTCACACTTCTAAGGCATGGGATTCCTGGTGGGTTGGGAATGGGATTGAATAACTACGACAGAACTTGTACATTTACCACTACTAGACTACTTACCACCGTCCTCGGATTGGGAAGGACGCCAGCGCTAAACCTACGTACTCGCTACGTACCACTGTCCTCGGATTGGGAAGGGCACTTACGTAAAACCTACGTAATCTCATACTTACCACTGTCCTCGGATTGGGAAGGGCACTTACGTAAAACCAACGTAATCTCATACTTACCACTGTCCTCAGATTGGGAAGGACACCTATAGATACAACTAGTCTAGTAATATACAACATGGGAAGCCCCCACTAAATATCGTAAAGATTTGGGAAACAAGGATACTCGGTAACACATGATTATGAAACAAACTTATGATTTCTGAAACGAACTCAATAACTGAACAATCAACTGTGAACTCACTCAACTTTGTTGTTGACTCGTTGTTACATGCCTTGCAGGTCGATAGGTACTCATGGAGCTTGCACAGGGAGGCGCGGTCATTGTGGAACATGGACAGTGGGCGCCATGTTAAAAACATTATAACATTTCGAATTTAATACTTATGTTGGGTTTTCACATTTATGCTTCCGTTAAATACTTAACTATGTTTTGTTTTGAACACCTTTCGTATTGTGGGATTGAATTTTATTTATTACTTACATTGTTCAATATGATTGGTGGCTTGATCCTGGTCAGTCACGCCTCCAAGCGGTGATACTCCGCGTGTGGATTTTGGGGGTGTGACAGGTGGGGTTCTAGAGTGAACACTAGTGTATTTGCGAACTGAGTGAACAAATCCTGGCCATTGATCTACACACGTGTATGGCCAGGAACTCATCATCAAATCATAAAATACACTAGTGTATTTCAAAATCAAATCCTGACCATTGATCTACACACGTTTATGACCAGGATTAGTTCACTCAGTTCGCAAGCTACACTAGTGTTCACTCTTGAACCTAATCCTATATATATATATATATATATAGGTTAACGTACAATGGCTCTTATCGTACAATATGTACGCGATCATCTCAGCCGTACGATCTGGTGCGAATTCACTCTTGAACATACGATTTGTGCTGAAAACCAACATACGAAATTGCAATATATACCAACATGCGATTTCCAATATGCTTTTTTATAACATGTGATTTCACAATATCCTACGAGGGTACGATAAGCCCTATTTGTACGTTACACTTTATATATATATATATATATATAGTGGAGAGTTCAAATGAGAAGAATTAAAAATTAAGAATAAAAGGTACAAAGGTAATTTGAACAAATCATTTAATGAGTCTATTGTTTATTTTTGCTATTCAAATTAATGAACTCTAATCATTTAATGAGCCTATCTTATAAAATAGTTGTGCACCTTACACAATAAAAACAATCCTGCACATGATCTTACATTTTCAACGTTTCCTACACCATTAAAATAATATTTTGGTGTAGGATACAGAATGTGTAGGACTCAAACACTTTTAAATAATTGTGCGACTCATAATAAAATATGTCTAGGAAACAAAATTTTTAAATAATTTTGTCACTTTTAATAAAATTTGTGTAGGAGCCAATACATTAATGATGGTGAAGGAGGAATTTATGGTTGCATTAATAAGAGTTGAGTAACTCTTTAAAATACTTATTAATATTCTACATCAAAATGTCTATACTACCCTTAGTAATTAAAGCATTAATTAAAAATGGACAAAAATGATATCTTGATTTACAACCATTGATCAAAAAAATATAGGGTCTAGATTAAATTATATTTTCTTCTTTTAAGAAGATTCTTCTCAAATGAACCTCCTCCTGGGGGGGGGGGGGGATAGTGCACGGTCCTCCCAACCGCCGGAGTGATCTCACTTCGGGAGCCGCTACCCGACCAAGCTAGCTCCACGGTGACTTCCCCATGCCGAGTTCTTACCCTAGGCGACATATGCTAGTCCCAAGACTCGAACCTGGTACCTCTGAGAAGAGGTGGGTGTCGGTGGCCAACTGGGCTACCCCAGTTGGTTAAATGAACCTCCTCCTATATATATGTATATGTATGTATATATATATATATATATATATTTTTTGACAAAACCCACATAATCCCTAGAACTTCTAATCACCATAACTTCCTCAATTCTTAACGAAATCAAGCGGTTCTTGGGTCCAAATTGCGTATTTTTGCGAGATGAACAAAAAGAATAAAATTTTGAAATTCCTCATGGTTTTTGAGATTTTTGGACATTTTGAGTCTGAAATTTTAGGGATTTTTGGTGGGTTTTTGCAAGCTTTCATCCTTGGTGTTTAGTTCTTGTTTAATCATCATTCAAGGGTCTAATAGAAGATTGGATATGCTTGGAAGCTTGGATCAGACCAGTTTGCGTTGGTCAACTATCTTGATGTTTCTTCTTGGTTTTCTGACTTAGATCTTGAAACCCTACGTGAAGGTCTCAAGACCAGTCTACTTGGAGTTGCATACTCGGGTGAGATTGTTCTTTCCTAGCCTTTAAATTCCTGTTATATCCATTTGCATAGTTGAGTCTAGGCATACTTGTTGCCGGGCTAAATGGACCGGTGTGATTGAGTCTTACTTGTTGCATTGTTCTTGATCATATTTGCGATTGTTTGTTAATCTGTTGATTTCCTGTTATTTTTTAGTAGATTTATTTTAGTAAATTAAAGGTCTTTGTTATAATACATTACGGTAATACATTGCTTATTGTGTGAGCTTAATTATAACTCTCTATTTGATCATCAATTATTGAATTTATACACACCTTATTAATTATTGTATGTTTTGTGATCACCCATTGACACTGTCTACCCATCGTATGTTGTTGCTCACTGTGTGTTCTATGTGACCCACTATACGTGTTCTAGCGAGATTTTGCGATATCGATTTATTTGTTTACGCGTGTGCTCTTTTTGGTCCAACCGATACTGTCACACCCCAACCGATGGCGGAATCATCGGGGCGCGGCACTGAGCGAAACAGATTGTCAAGAGAAATTCTATAACAACTAAATTACTGGATAGTTAATATTATGTCCCATACCATAACCTATCAAGCAATCAAATTATTACAGACATAGATATCCTCAAAACAAAACATGTTCCGACAACTCAGATTTAAATAAAATAAATTGTCTTTGTTTCTAGACTCTCAATCCTACTTGGTTCCATGAAAAGCAAGCAAGCATCCTAAGCACCTGTCACATACGTTAAAATAAAGTCAATACACATAGTGTAAAGGTGAGCATTACAAGTTTGATAGATATAATAGAGTTCGAAATTGTTTACCCATAACCAGCATGTAACATGTACAAAGTGAAGGCAAGTAGGTTATCGACAGAGAAATATGCACAGACGTGACTGCGAGTTGTAGAATGCGCAACACATATCTCCACTGGGACACGTGAAGTAAAGCCCTTAACAACCCCTGTCCACGACAGGTGCTGAGTCTAAACTATAGTACTATCGTTGCTAAGGTGTCAGGCAACAATCACTGTGTTAACATAACATACAAGCATTCATCGAATCACACGTAGCATGCAATAACGGTTAGCATATAAATAGTGTTTGCGTTGTGTGTCGATTGTGATTTAGTATAAGTAACGTATGTAACACCCAAAAGTGCGTAAAGCAAAAAGGGTTCGAGTATACTCACAGATAGCGTTTAATCAAGTAAATATCGTCTTGGATTGAAGGGAGCGCTGAGAGAGATTAGCCTGAACAGTTAATGATAGCATAAGAGAAAGAACGGCGCGTAAAACGGTGCAAAGTGACCAAGTGTCGAATGGTAATCCGATCGGATGGCAATCCGATCGGATGGCTAGTTGATCGGATGTCAGTCCGTTCGGATGGTCATCCGATCGGATGGCCATTCGATTGGATTGACATTTCTTTGGTAAGGATGTGTTTGTGTATGATGGCTTTGAAGTTTTTGTTATAGCATTTTGAAAACAGAGAAGTATCTCTACCCTTCAGGTCGTCGATCGAACGGTCGTTCGATTGGATAGTGATCCGATTGGCAGGAAACTTAGTAAGAACAAGTTCACAGCAGGATTGTCACTCGATCGGATGGCAATCTGATCGGATAGCAATCCATCAGAAACTGATGTTCTTTAAAAACTATGAAAATGATTAAGTATCGAAGTTTCAAATGTCACATGATCGGATGGTCGTTCGATCAGATGGCTATCCGATCGAACGGCAATCTGTTCGACATTCAGAGCTTTGCAAATTTCAAGTAAAGGTTTAAGTGTGGAACAAAGTGCAATCTGATCGACTGGCTATCCGATCGGATGGCTATTCGATCGGGCGGCAATCCATCCCAACGAACCAAATCGTTTTGAACTTGATTTCTTTGAATTCCTGTAGTTTGATCGAGAAGGTACGACAACGTTCTAAACAACGGAACCTCGGCAAGTCCCAAGCCGTTCTACCGAACAGGAATCACCCTGATCTAATCAGTTGACTGTTCCTTGACGATTGTTCATGTCTATCCCGATATCGCTTGTCTCGTTGAAAGAATCCAGATATCAAACCGACATATCACCAGAGAAGAGTAGAAGACCTGAATGAGCTCCGATTCTATCGGCTTTGAGTGCATTGAGTGTAAAAGAGTTGAAAGAAAGTTGGAAAAGTATCTTTCAATCCCTTTAACTCTGAAAATGTTTAGATCTAGGGGAAAACATTGTTTAATCTTGTGGAAATCCTTCAGATCTGAGTTATTCTTTGTGGAATGAAGCCAAACCTTGAAGTTCATAAGAACTCCATGATGACATCACCCTAGCACACCTCAAATTCGTTGATTTCACGGTTAAAAGTTAAGATCCAAAGGTGAAAATGATGAAGAAGTGTGTGTAGATCATAGAAGTACAAGATTTAGGTTGAAAACTTACAAGAATCGCGAGAAATCGAGAGAAATAAGGCTTGGAACGCTGCTGGTCGAGTGAGGGAGCTGTCACATCAAGTGATGTGACATGAGGGGTATTTAAAGGTTGCCAAAAAGGGAAAGGGAGTGCAAGTGTCGAATAGGGTGCACCTCGGTCGGATGATACTCCGATCGGATGGCCATTCGATCGAGTGGTCACTCGATCGAGTGGCTCTGACGAGTTGGCCTTTGGTGTTTCGTTTCGCGTTTCGAGCGTTGCGATGCGTTTGAGCAAGTATCGATTATGCGATGCAAGAGATTAATAATAAACACACAATACTATATCTAATATACAATCATCCGAATTAACTTGTGTTTAGCGTTTGCGATTAAATTGTGTTGCGATAGAGTTGCGATTGCTTTTAGATTAATCTCCACAAACATAAAGTAAACATGCACAAGTAACACATAAGTAACACACACACGTAAAACAATATTCAGAATTTACCAGTCAAGGTTCGAGCGCGATTGCGATGCAATTAGCGATAAAGCGAATAAGCGATAAGACATGCGATAAACATCGATTAGACCTCGATTGTTAATAGATACTCCACATAATACAACTAAAGCGATTAAAATAAAAGATTCGATTACAAGTGAAAGAAGTCAAATCAGTAATTAAGCAAGGAGTGACAGATCGCAATTAGCAATCTTTTCTTCCTTTGACTTCAATCTTGACTTTGACTTTCGTAACACGGGGTGTTACAGCCTCCCCTTCTTAAGGGAAGTTCATCCCGAAATTAGGCTGAAGCCGTAACAAACAATTGCGGGTACTTCGCCTTCATGTCACTTTCGAGTTCTCAGGTGAACTCTGCGCCTCATTTGCCTTCCCAGCGAACCTTCACAATGGGACGAACTTCCCTTAAGAAGTGTAATGTTTCGTCCACTTGCAGATCCTCAAGCGGAACTTGTAAATCCTTCGGTAGTTCGAGTCTGTAGGCCACTTTTCCGATCCTTTCCAGAATCCTAAAGGGTCCAACATATCGAGGCGCGAGCTTTCCTTTCTTGCCGAATCTGATCACACCCTTCCAAGGTGATACCTTTAGGAGTACGTGATCGCCAACATCAAATTCTAGGGGCTTGAGGCGTCTATCGGCATAACTTTTCTGACGACGCCGAGCTTTCAGTAGATTGTCTCGAAATTGGAGGATCTTGTCAGTCATTTCTTGTAGTAGCTCAGGACCGGTTAATTGCGCATCTCCGATCTCATGCCACACAATCGGCGATCAACATTTTCTTCCGTATAATGCCTCAAATGGTGCCATTTGTATGCTAGAGTGATAATTTATATTGTACGAGAATTCGACTAAAGGTAAATGAGCGTCCCAATTACCACCGAAATCTATGACACACGAGCGAAGCATGTCTTCCAGAGTACGAATCATTCTTTCAGTCTGACTGTCAGTTTGGGGATGGAATGCGGTACTTAGATTAAGCGTACTACCGAGAGCGGATTGAAACGTTTCCCAAAGATGCGAGGTAAACCGACCATCACGGTCAGAGATGATGTCACGAGGTGTACCATGTCGACAGATAACTTCATCGGTGTAGATTCGGGCTAATTTTTCTACCTTGAAGTCTTCTCGTATCGGCAGGAAATGAGCAGATTTAGTCAATCGGTCAACGATAACCCAGATGCTATCGTGACCTGAGGTTGTATGTGGGAGTTTCATGATAAAGTCCATGGCTATGCTTTCCCATTTCCACATCGGGATTTCGGGTTGCACAAGCAAGCCAGATGGTCTTTGCTGCTCGGCCTTGACTTTTGAGCAAGTCAGGCACTTCGAAACATAAATAAAGATATCCTTCTTCATTCTAGGCCACCAATACCATTGACGAAGGTCATGGTACATCTTGTCGGCACCAGGATGAATGGAATATCGTGACTTGTGGGCTTCATCCATCAGGATTTGTCGCAAATAAGTACGTTTGGGAATCCAAATTCGGTCCAGAAAGTGGAATATACCATTCGATTTATTTACTAATTGGGCACCTTCATTAGGAATTCTCTCTTTCTTCAAAATGTGTTCGGTAAAACAAGCATGCTGAGCATCACGGATGAGGGTTTCGAGATGATGCTGGGCTTGGATATTACGAGCGCTATGCAAATAGCTTCTTCTGCTGAGGGCGTCGGCAATCACATTTTCTTTGCCAGTATGGTAACGGATCTCACAGTCGTAATCGTTGAGAAGTTCTACCCATCACCGTTGGCGCATATTCAGTTCTTTTTGGCTGAAGATGTGTTGTAGGCTCCTATGGTCGGTGAAGACCGTACACTTGGTACCATAAAGGTAGTGTCGGCAAATTTTCAAAGCAAAAATAACTGCACCTAACTCTAGGTCATGAGTTGTATAGTTCTTCTCGTGGATCTTGAGCTGACGAGATGCGTAAGCGATAACCTTGTCTCGTTGCATGAGAACACAACCAAGACCAAGGTTCAAGGCATCACAATTTACTATGAAGTCATCGTTTCCGTCGGGTAAAGCCAGAACAGGAGCATTGTAGAGCATATGCTTGAGAGTTTGAAAGGCAGTCTCTTGTTTGGTTCCCCAAACAAAAGGCTTGTATTTATGCATTAAGGAAGTAAGCGGGACAACGATTTTCAAGAAGTTAGCGATGAATCGACGGTAATAGCCCGCCAATCCGAGGAACGAACGAACATCGGATGGTGATTTTGGAGTAACCCAACTCTTAACAGCTTCCATCTTTGCGGGGTCGACGTGAATACCTTGACTATTTATGATGTGAGCGAGGAATTGAACCTCCTCCAGCCAAAATTCACACTTGGAGAACTTGGCATAGAGTTGATTCCCCTGGAGTAACTCGAGAACCAAACGTAGATGCTACGCGTGTTTGGTTTTTGATTTGGAATAGATAAGGATATCGTCGATGAATACGATGATGAAGCGGTCAAGAAACGTTTTGCACACACGGTTCATCAAATCCATGAAAACCGCAGGTGCATTGGTTAACCCAAAGGGCATTACGACGAATTCATAATGGCCATATCGGGTTCGGAATGTGGTTTTCGGAATGTCTTCCTCCTGAATGCATAACTGGTGATAACCTGAGCGTAAATCGATCTTCGAGAAACACGTAGCACCTTGTAACTGATCATACAAATCGTCGATTCGGGGCAGAGGATAGCGATTCTTGATAGTCAGCTTATTCAATTCCCTGTAGTCGATGCACATCCGAAACGACCCATCCTTCTTTTTGACGAAAAGGACTGGTGCGCCCCAAGGAGAGGTGCTAGGGCGAATGAAGCCTTTGTCAAGTAATTCCTGGAGTTGACTCAGGAGTTCACACATTTTGGATGGAGTAAGGCGATATGGAGATTTAGCAACAGGGTTCGCTCCAGGAATGAGGTCGATACGAAAATCAATATCACGACTTGGGGGTAAACCAGGTAACTCATCAGGAAAGACGTTTGGAAAATCACGAACTATGGGAACATCATTCATGCCTGTAGTTCTTTTCTTTTCCTTCTCCGCTACTACAATGTGTGCCAAGTAAGCTTGGTATTCCTTGCGGAGATACTTGCTAGCCTGGACACACGACATGAGTTGGAGTTTCTTCGAAGCGACTTCACCGTAGACACACAATTGATCACCATTAGCGAGCGAGAAGCGAATCATCTTATCGAAGCAAACAACTTCAGCATGATTCTCACGAAGAAAATCCATGCCTACTATGACATCGAAACTACCAAGCTGCATCGAAATGAGATCGATAGGAAATATGTGATTGTTGAGTTCGAGAATACAATCACGAAGAACAGAATTGACGGGGACGGTTCTTCCAGTAGCAACTTCAACATCGAACGTCGAGGGGAGATGGGCGCGCTTACGATTAAGAAGCTTTTCGAATTCAAACGATAAAAAACAGTTATCGGCTCCAGTATCAAATAAACACGAAGCATATATACCATTCACAAGGAACGTACCATTAACCACGTTGTTGTCTGCCTGGCGGACATTGATGTTGAAAGTACGTCCGCGGGCTGCTGGCTATTGCTGCTACTACTGTTGCTGGGGCTGCTGCTGTTGTGGCTCTTGCTTCACCACTCGGTTCGTGCACATGTTTGCGAAGTGGTTGGGATCACCACACGCAAAGTAAGCTCTAGCATGGATCGCGGGTGCAGGAGCCGCTTGCTGGCCTTGAGGAGCGGGAAGTTGAGCTTGATGAGCAGGAGCTGGACCTTAAGCTGGAGCTGGAGCTTGGCGTGGACCTGTACGGCAGTTGGCGGTGAAGTGGCCGTACATGTTGCAGTGCACGTAGTATCTGCTGGCGATTCCCACCGGGTGATGATAGGTACAAGTAGGGCAAGCCAGGTGAGGACCAGTGTATGCACGCTTGGCCGGCGATGCATAGGTTACTGGTGCCGCAGCTTGGCGGTGTTGGGGCTGCAGTTGAGCTGGAACGGCTTGGAGAGGAGCGGCAGTGGTGACAGCGCAATTTTTGCTACTGTTGTTGTTGTTGTTCTTCCTCTTGCGAAGGGAGGACTTTGAGGACTGCGGTGCGACGGCGGTTTCAACAGTTGGAGCAGCGGTGACTTGATGAAGATTTTTGGAGGCTTTATCCCAATAACCAGCCTTGACTCGCTTGTCGTTGATCTCAGTAGCGAGTAAGAAAGTTACCTCGATGGTTGACGTCTTTACAGCTTGAACGAAATCAGCCACGCAACCCGGAAGAGCACGGATATACTTCATGATGGTGATTTCGGGCGTAGAGACTTGACCTGGACAGATTATGCTTAGCTGCTTAAAGTGAGCAGTTAAACCAGCGTTGTCGCCATCCTTCTGTTTGATATGCCAGAACTCGTCCTCCAACTTTTGGAGCTCGTGGGGAGGGCATAACTCTTTCATCATCAAGTCCTTCAACTCGTCCCATGTCAGCCCGTAAGCTGCATCATTCCCTCTTTTGTTTCTCTCGGTCGTCCACCAATCTAGAGCGTGTGATTGGAAGACGCCGGTGGCGTTAACGGTGCGAAGGTTTTCCGGACAGCCGCTCTGGCGCAGGGTGACTTCAATAGAATCAAACCATTGAAACATGGTCGTAGGACCATCTTTGCCGGTAAATTCCTTCGGTCCGCAGGCTTTGAACTGCTTGAAACTAAAAGAAGACTTAGGAGAATCTGTCCTGGACTCTTCAGAAGACTTGCTGGCGTTTTCATTCAGCTCACTAACAATCTGAGGAATGACTTTTTCCATCTTCTTCAAGACGATGGTAGCGATGCGTTTGTCATCATGATTGCGGCGAGTAGCGCGAGAGTGAAACGATCCAAATGACGACATTGTCTGCAACAAACATCGCCATAGGACTCTATCACTATTTCGATTAATCCTAACATAGTCTAGCGAATTTCACCAAAAGCTACTTTATAAAGCACAGGAACACGTATAGCCGTGTAAACACATAGACACATAATCACAGAAGCACGTAAGCACGTAAGGTCACAGAAGCTCATAAGGCCGTCAAAACGCAGAAACCATACTATATTTGCACGTATTCACCTATCATTCAAGATTCGTGCGTTCGAAAATAGTGAAAGCGATTAGCGAGCACACAACGAGTATCATAGTGTATAGTATAGCATAAGCGAGCAACATAACATTTGACCATCCACAAGTAGCAGCGATTTATTAGCGTATTGAGATAGATGTTTGTAGTGCGGGTTGTGTGTGTCGATCAAAGCAAGGAGCGAAAAGCAAATAAAGCACCAAAACTCAATCATATAAACAAATAAAATCACATAAAACACATAAAGTTCACATAAAAACGGCAAATATCAGAGTCAGTAGTTGCGGGCTCAGAATCGAAACACATAAAATCAGCGATTGCGAGATTGAAATCGAAAATAGATTGTCTAAGGCTTGATAGATGTTGACTACCCAAAGTGATTCGACTATTCTCAAGGACCACTTGTATACGTCTTGGCCTAATAGACTGTGCTCCATCACCGACATACGGTGAATGGCATGCGTCCTTTCGGTTATTCACGCAACTCGAGTCGTTGGAGTCCATCGAGACTTTAGTGAGAGTTTTGTAAAAACAAAAATAGAGATCGGAGTAAGTCGTCAAGGTTCGGGTTTCACCCTTATATTAGCGACTACGCTCCTATTAGTGTGGTGAAAGTCATAATATAGAGTTGGGGGTGTTCTTTTTTTTTTGGGTAAAGGGTTACCCCGGTGATTCTATATATTCACAACCAACCAAAACAAGAAGTGCAGAGAGTCTACACTTGTTCAATCCTGAGACATGCCCCAAGAAAGTAGAACCATACAAAACTAGAAAACAACTGAAAACATCAGCCAAAAACAACTAGCCTATAATCTAGACGATTAACAAACATCACTAATCACTCGTCATTAGCCTGATCTTCAGCATCCGGTATCTCCCATTCACCTAGCAGTCTTCGGACTCTATCAGTCTGCTTCATCTTCACTCCCATGAGCTTGTAACGAATAGTCTTTATTATCAACTCATAAATCACCTCCGGAGGTCTCATTTGGTTCTTGAACAGCCTCATATTACGTTCTTGCCAAACAAAATATGCCGTAGCCGCCACCAAAATCCTACTAACATAATCAGCCGCGAGTTTAGATCTACATCTGTGCATTAACCAGGCTACAATATCATCCCACTTCGAATCTACATTATCCATACCCGCCTTCGACCGAACCATAGCCCATATCTGAGCCGAGAATTTGCATTCAAAGAACAGATGGGCATGCGAGTCATGATTCTCATAACATAATAAACAGCACATCATATTCATATTTTTCCGCCTCGAGAAATCCCATTGAAGGATAATGTCTTGTGTAAGAAGTTTCTTTCTCATAATCAGCCATAACAAGAAAGAATGTCTTGGGACACATTGGTTAAACCAGACAATATTACTCCACTCGGTCTCTTGCTCTCTATGCCGAAGTGTATCCCAAATATAAGACGACGAGACTTCATTCACATCATCACCCACCCGCCAAAGAACATAATCACGTTTATTAGGAATCGGATGGACTTGATCTAGATGTATGAGGACCGGAAATAAATCTCTCCAAGCCGTGGGCCATTGCCAACCCCCCTCTAAATGAATATCAGCTACTGTGTCTTCCAGTCTAAAGCCTGCATTAGTAATAGTTCGAGGAGATAAAAAATTACCTAGTGGCCCTAAGGCACACCACGTATCATACCAAGCGGACGTCGATCTCCCGTTCCCAAGAGCCGTCCAAATATGATTCCTGATAGTTGGACGTAATTGAAGTAATTTCCGCCAACTCCAACAGCAATTTGTAGGAACCTTAACAACCCAAAAACTTTTACCCTTTAATTTGTAAGCATGCACCCACTCCACCCAAAGAGATTTTCGTTTAGTGATGACACTCCAAATATGATTCGCCATGAGCGCTTTATTAACATCACCTATGCGTCTAATACCCAAGCCCCCTTCATACTTCGGGGTACACACAGAAATCCAAGAAACCTTTGCCCTTCCTCTTTGAAATGAACTATCTTGATTCCACAAAAAATTTCTCATTCTGGCTTCTAAATCAAGAGTCACCCGAGATGGTAATATAAAAACGGAGGACCAGTAGACATGCAAAGAAGATAGAACCGCCACAATGAGCTGTAATCGGCCAGCAAAAGACAACAACTTATTTCTCCAGTTCGAGATACGTTTCTCTAGCTTTTCCACCAAAACACTACAATCCTTATAAAGAAGTCTTGTTGAGATAAGTGGAACCCCCAAATATTTAACCGGGAGGGAGCCCTCCTCAAAAGGCATCACATTCAGAATAGCATTCTTCACATGTTGACTCACATTACAAAAAAAGACAGTGCTCTTCTGAACACTAGGAACCAAACCAGACATATTAGAAAATTTTGAAAGAGATAACATAATGCACTTAGCTGAACTAACATCCCCTCGAGCGAATAAGAAAAGGTCATCCGCAAAGCACAAATTAACAATCTGCTGTTTCTCACATCTGTTGTGAAACCTAAACGAGGAATCCATCTTGGTCTCGTACTGTAAGATACCTGTCAGAATCTCCATCACCAGCGTAAAAAGATAGGGGGATATTGGATCCCCTTGTCTTAGGCCTCGTTTCCCTCGAAAATAGCCATGACTATTACCATTAAGACAAACAGAATACGTTGGAGTTGTTACACAAATCATAATCCAATCCACCATTCTAATATCAAAACCAAAGCCAATAAGAACACTTCTTAAAAACCGCCAATCCACAGTGTCGTAAGCTTTCTGAATGTCGACTTGAAAAGCACATCTAGGGGGCCAAAATTCCTGTGGTAGTTATGCATGAGTTCCTGAGTAAGTAAGATGTTATCCGAAATTTTACGACCTGGAACGAACGCCGACTGGTTGACACTAACAATCATATCCAGGGCCACTTTAATACGATCTGCAAGAATCTTGCTGATACATTTGTAAAGAACATTACAGCACGCTATCGGACGGTAATCAGTAACACTAGAAGGGGTCGCAACTTTCGGCACCAGCACAATAAAAATGTGATTTAATTCCCGTAACAGTTTTCCAGTGTTGAAAAAATCGATAATAGCATTCGTGACCTCCTCACCTATGATCGGCCATGCTCCCTTATAAAAAGTAGACGAGTATCCATCAGGACCTGGAGCTCTGTCAATGCCAATCGAGAATAAAGCCTTCTTAACTTCATCCGCTGTAACCTGACGAACCATATTACTAGCACACTCGGGGTTCAAGACACTTGTAAACAACTCAGCCGAGGGAGTTAAAGCAATGCTATCTTGACAACCCAAAAAGTTTTCATAATGTTGAACAAGAGCTATAGGAACATCATTACCTTCAAACGTCACACCATTCAGATCCTTGATGATATCAATCCGACTTCTATGATATCTAGTCTTTAATGTTGAGTGAAAGAAAGCCGTATTCATGTCTCCAGCTTGCAGCCAGTCCACTTTAGATTTTTGCTTTAGGAAACGCTCCTCATCTAAGCAAGCTACCTGGTACTCACACGTAATTGAGGCCTCTTCGGCCCGTAAGTCGACATTCAACGGATCAGCATCAAGACGTGTTTGAATACCATCCAACTTAGTTCTAAGGTCACTCACCTTCCGATGCAAATTACCCTGATTGAACAGAAGAGCCCTCAGAGGAGTCTTTAATGATCGGAGCTTTTTCACAATCCTGAATTGAAGCACACCGTCTACATTCAGCTCCCAAAATTGTTTCACAATATCCAGAAATTCTGGCTTATGGATCAGAAAATTAGCAAACTTAAAAGATCTTCGTTTACTAGGCTCAGCTTTCGGGATTTTAAGAATACATGGGCAGTGATCCGACAGCCTATACGGATGAAAAATGGCAACTGCACTAGGAAAATCCACTACAAACTGAGTATTCCCCAAAATCCTGTCAATCTTCTTTAATAAGCCCACACCCTCCTTAGGTTTTTGATTCCATGTATAATGGAGACCTGAGCTATTAATATCAAAGACTTCGATATCATCAATGCACATCTGGAACTCCCTCATACCAGCCGAGATCGTGGACGTTCCCAAGGATTTATCTTCAACATTTAACACCGAATTAAAATCACCCATAATTATCCATGGTTGTTTATCAACTAGAACCTTATGCTTGCCACAAATCCCTCCTAGAAACATAGTAATTCGCTGCATAAACAATCGAACAAAACACCACCTTTTTGTCAATCTTGAATCGGAGCTGGACATTCATGACTTGAGATGTTTGATTCAAAACCATAACCTCAAACACATCTGGATTCCAACCAATAATAATTCTAGTACCTTTATCACATTGGCCTCCATTAGACGTCCAATCCCAATTCCGGAAAACAGAATTACACACTTTATGAAGATTACCGACGTTAACATGGGACTCTAAAATAGCACAAAAACTCAAGTTATTTTCTTTGACAATCTGTCGAACCTCCTTTTGTTTCAGGGGGCGGTTCAACCCCCTTATATTCCAGGCTGCTAGACTAATCATCAGTAACTTGTTGATCAGGAGTGCTTGCCCCTGTAATATTAACCGGCTTTTTATTCCCTTTAACCATAAACTCATTTGTTTCATTATACCCCTCCAAAACCTCCTCATCATCCGAGTTTTCGAACCCGTCATCTCCTTTTTTGTTATCCCCGTTTTCATTCTCCATACCCATATCTTTCAGCGCATCAAAAGGGTTAGTGGACACAAAAACATTCCCCGTTTTCACTACTTTGGTCGCATCTTTCGGCTTAGACACCACAGGTCTATATTCGAATTTTGATTTTTGCTTGTTAACTTGAATCCCATTCCTTTTCGCAGCTTTTTTGCCATATACCCCAATATAACCATCCTCAACAACAACAGGTGTTTTCTTATCCGGTCGTGTTCCTTGAGCCACATAGTTACGTACTTGATTGTCATTCTTTTTTATCTTTTTCGGTTGCTTCGGACAGGTCTCATTGGAGTGACCGAACACACAACACGAAGTACATCTATGAGGGCTCCATTCATACTCTACATACATGGTCTCCTTGACAAACCCTCCCCTTCTGATTCTGGTATAGCTATGGTAATCTCCTCTTTAAAATCAGTCTCCGCCGAAATTTCTACCAACGCACGAGCATAACTGCTTCTACCCCATCCGTCATTACACATAGACGTTGTAAAAGTATCCAGCATCTTAGGTTCACCAATGGTCGTGGCCACTAGACTTAGCCCATCTTCCGTATAAGCCGCTAGGGGAACATCATGAATTTTTACCCATACTTGAACTTTTTTCACATCTGTCTTTTCCAGCTTGGTTGTTGGAGTCCAAATATTGAGGAACAATGGTTGCGATCTGATTATCCAAGGACCCTCTTTTAGAGCACTTAACATTCCTTCTTCATCCTTAAACTTAAAAAAGAAAAAGCCGTTTGCATTCATCATAGATCTTTGTAATCCATACTTTTTTCCAATTTATCCGCACATAGTACTCCACCACAGGAAATGCAAGTCGGTCTCCAAAAAAATACCCATAGAGGGTGTTCGCCAGCTTATTCTGTACCACTCGAACAGATTCCTTAGGCAACACAACATCACAGCCTTCATGCACACTTGAACTAGCCAAAGAGCGAAAATTAACCTTCTTATCCTTGTTCATACTAACCGATTCTGCATAAGATTTTGACGCTGATGTACTCCCATAATCCTGCTGACTTCCATGAAGACCTTCAACTCCATCAAGAATGTGTTGCATACCCAAAGAATCCGATTGCTTATTTTCCACAGGGACTGGTACCGTAATCTTGGATAGCTCGTCAATAACATTAAACAATTTAGGATCAGATTGATCCGATATTACTGTACCTCGGCGAGGGCAAGCTGTGAAACCATCAATATTCAAACCTCGACTAGAAAAACCCTTGAACTGCAAAGGAGGCTTTCCCCGATCACCCTGATTGTTAACTCCAGGCTTATTACGTTCATCCATACTAGAAAAATCAACTCTCACAATCAGCAAAGAAACAAACACACCATGCACGAAGAACCAGAAAACAAGAAGACCAAACCGCAAGAAGAAAATCGTAAACCCTAATCTAGCAAAAACCCTAATCCATACTACTACCAAAATCGTATAGAAGTGTTGTTAACAATCTATACAACCTGATTGAAGTGCAGATTAAGGCAGGCGATTGAAGATCTGGAACAAAAAAACCCTAGAATTAATCCGATAATCAATGCTAACGAGTTCGATATAGAAATCTGAACAAACAGGTTCCTAATCTCAGACTGTTATACACCAGATTACGAACCAAAATCAAGGATTGCAGAGGGAGCCAGAATCGCCTAGCTAGGAGAGAGCATTAGGGTTTTGCTACCTTTCTCTTGTCAAAGACTTTCGCATAATTCTGATTGGGAGAATATGTCCTCTATTTAACAGGAATTTTCATCGAAGTACGAATTTCACTCCTGATTCAACGCAAATTCTCCTGTTTATAGATAAAATGTAGGTCGAATAAGCGATCTGATCGAGAGTTTGCGGTTTCCACACCTAATCTCGATCTAATCACTCATTCATTTTTGCAGTGCGACTACCTTAGGAAAGGCAGTTGTGATAGTATAGCGTGAGTGCCTACAGGGTACGCACAAGTCGGTCCATTGGTACTTAGACTATAGACTAGGTCGTTTCTAAGACATCGACCAGGACTAGGTCGAGTCTTGCCTAATTCCCTATAGTTATGGCTCTGATACCAATCTGTCACACCCCAACCGATGGCGGAATCATCGGGGCGCGGCACTGAGCGAAACAAATTATGAAGAGAAATTCCATAACAACTAAATTACCAGATAATAAATATTATGTCCCATACCATAACCTATCAAGCAATCAAATTATTACAGACATAGATATCCTCATTACAAAACATGTTCCGACAACTCAGATTTAAAAAATAAATTGTCTTTGTTTCTAGACTCTCAATCCTACTTGGTTCCATGAAAAGCAAGCAAGCATCCTAAGCACCTGTCACATACGTTAAAATAAAGTCAATACACATAGTGTAAAGGTGAGCATACAAGTTTGATAGATATAATACGGTTCGAAATTGTTTATGCATAACCAGCATGTAACATGTACAAAGTGAAGGCAAGTAGGTTATCGACAGAGAAATATGCATAGACGTGACTGCGAGTTGTAGAATGCGTAACACATATCCCCACTGGGACACGTGAAGTAAAGCCCTTAACAACCCCTGTCCACGACAGGTGCTGAGTCCAAACTATAGTACTATCGTTGCTAAGGTGTCAGGCAACAATCACTGTGTTAACATAACATACAAGCATTCATCGAATAACACGTAGCATGCAATAATGGTTAGCGTATAAATAGTGTTTGCGTTGTGTGTCGATTGTGATTTAGTATAAGTAACGTATGTAACACCCAAAAGTGCGTAAAGCAAAAAGGGTTCAAGTATACTCATAGATAGCGTTTAATCAAGTAAACACTGTCTTGGATTGAAGGAAGCGCTGAGAGAGATTAGCCTGAACAGTTAACGATAGCATAAGCGAAAGAACGGCGCGTAAAACGGTGTAAAGTGACCAAGTGTCGAATGGTAATCCAATCGGATGGCCATTCGATTGGATTGACATTCGTTTGGTAAGGATGTGTTTGTGTATGATGGCTTTGAAGTTTTTGTTGTAGCATTTTGAAAACAGAGAAGTATCTCTACCCTTCAGGTCGTCGATCGAACGGTCGTTCTATCGGATAGCGATCCGATTGGCACTTAGGGAGAACAAGTTCACACCAGGATTGTCACTCGATCGGATGGCAATCCGATCGGATAGCAATCCGTCAAAAACTGATGTTCTTTGAAAACTATGAAAATGATTAAGTATCGAAGTTCCAAATGTCACATGATCGGATGGTCGTTTGATTGGATGGCTATCCGATCGAATGACAATCCGTTCGACGTTCAGAGCTTTGCAAATTTCAAGTAAAGGTTTAAGTGTGGAACCAAGTGCAATCTGATCGACTGGCCGTTCGATCGGATGGCTATCCGATCGGGCGGCAATCCATCCCAACGAACCAAATCTTTTTGAACTTGATTTATTTGAAGTCCTGTAGTTTGATCAAGACGGTACGACAACGTTCTAAACAACGGAACCTCGGCAAGTCCCAAGTCATTCGACCGAACAGGAATCACCCTGATCTGATCAGTTGACTATTCCTTGACGATTGTTCATGTCTATCCCGATATCGGTTGTCTCGTTGATAGAATCCAGAACTCAAACCGACATATCACTAGAGAAGAGTAGAAGGCCTGAATGAGCTCCGATTCTATCGGCTTTGAGTGCATTGAGTGTAAAAGAGTTGAAAGAAAGTTGGAAAAGTATATTTCAATCCCTTTAACTCTGAAAATGTTTAAATCTAGGTGAAAATATTGTTTAATCTTGTGGAAATCCTTCAGATCTGAGTTATTCTTGGTGGAATGAAGCCAAACCTTGAAGTTCATAAGAACTCCATGATGACATCACCCTATCACACCTCAAATCCGTTGATTTCACGATTAAAAGTTAAGATCCAAAGGTGAAAATGATGAAGAAGTGTCTGTAGATAATAGAAGTACAAGATTTAGGTTGAAAACTTACAAGAATCGCGAGAAATCGAGAGAAATAAGGCTTGGAACGCTGTTGGTCGAGTGAAGGAGCTGTCACATCAAGTGATGTGACAGGAGGGGTATTTATAGGTTGCCAAAAAGGGAAAGGGAGTGCAAGTGTCGAATAGGGTGCACCTCGGTCGGATGATACTCCGATCGGATGGCCATTCGATCGAGTGGCTCCTACGAGTTGGCCTTTGGCGTTTCGTTTCGCGTTTCAAGCGTTGCGATGCGTTTGAGCGAGTATCGATTATGCGATGCGATATATTAATAATAAACACACAATACTATATCTAACATACAATCATCCGAATTAACTTGTGTTTAGCGTTTGCGATTAAATTGCGTTGTGATAGAGTTGCGATTGCGTTTAGATTAATCTCCATAAACATAAAGTAAACATGCACAAGTAACACATAAGTAACACACACACGTAAAACAATATTCAGAATCTACCAGTCAAGGTTCGAGCGCGATTGCGATGCGATTAGCGATAAAGCGAATAAGCGATAAGACATGCGATAAATATCGATTAAACCTCGATTATTAATAGATACTTCACATAATACAACTAAAGCGATTAAAATAAAAGATTCGATTACAAGTCAAAGAAGTCAAATCGGTAATTAAGCAAGGAGTGACAGATCGCAATTAGTAATCTTTTCTTCCTTTGACTTCAATCTTGACTTTGACTTTGACTTTCGTAACACGGGGTGTTACAGATACATCAATTGGTTGGAATATTGATTATGGGGCGAACCAACATATGGTTATGTCCAATTCAAGATTTTAAACCAGATTGATGTATCTAACCTTAACATTTCGGTTAAACACTCAAACGGGACTAATGCTAAAGTTACAAAAATTGGCTCCTTAGAATTAACTAAAGGAGTCATCTTGTCTAATGTGTTTGTTATACCTGAATATTTTGTTAATCTAATCTCTGTATACAAACTCGCTCGTGATAACAAACTTAGAGTCTCATTTGATGAACAAACGTGTACTTGTTTTTCTTACTTTTATCATTCAAACACCTAATCAATAGGTGTTTGTTTGGTTGTCAATCATTATCACTGTGATCCAAAGCTGATTTGGGACTCACAACAAATATATATATATATATATATATATATATATATATATATATATATATATATATATATATATATATAGGGTTCTAGAGTGAACTGTGTGAACTGATCTGGACCCTTGATTTCCTTTTTAGTTGTTAAGGGTAGGATTGTAATTATATAAAAAATAGATTTAAATCATTATTTTAATAATTGAATTAAGTTACATCTTTCCTATTTTAAATTCATTATCCACAATATCTTTTAATTTTAAGAAGATAATTATCAAAACAAACAACAATTCACCATATTTCAATTTCAATTTTTAAGATCAACAGTAACTTTCATATTTCATCATAAGAATTCAAATTTTGATTTTTAAGATCCATGTAACCTTCATATTTCAAAGGTAGACACATGTGTACTTGGATATGAATAGAACAGTACGCATGTGTATTCGGCATCGTACATATATGTAATTAGCTACATAATACATACATAGAAACAATACCTGTAAAACTATTTTATATTTAACAAATTACAAGTTCCATAATGTTTGTCAAACCAAGCAAAAAAACTTACAATTACAAGTTCCAGTTTCGTAGAAACAATAAACCCAACATAATCGTAAAAACAAAACATAGTCTTTGACAACTATTCGCCACGTTGTATGTTGAATCATCCTTATCGACCAAGCAAATAAACATATGTGAATCATCCTTATCAACCTCATACGTGAATAATCCTTATCGACCTTCCATCTCCACTTTTCTAGTTAACGACATCTCCTGTAATAGCACAAAAAAACTCAGCAACTAATACTTTGCATAATTCACAAGTTTACATCAACAACTTTACACATTCAATACACAAAAAATTCTAAGATATCACAAAAACAGACACTATACACATGTGTACATCGCATTAAAAACAGAGCAAAATCATAATACACATGTGTACATCGCATTAAAATAGAGCAAAATCAGAATACACATGTGTACATCGCATTAAAAACAGAGCAAAATCGAAAAATTGAACAAAAAAACTCAGCAACTAATACTTTGAATAATTCACAAGTGTACATCAACAATTTTACACATTCAATACACAAAAAACTCTGAGATATCACAAAAACAGACGCTATACACATGTGTACATCGTATTAAAAACAGAGCAAAATCAGAATACACATGTGTATATCGCATTAAAAACATAGCAAAATAAAAAAAATGAACTCCAAAAAACTTAAATCGGAACCCTAATAGTCCAGCAGATCAGTAAAACAAAAAAATTACGAATTTTGGAGTTACTTACTTTACGTCGGTGATCGATTCTGGATATTCTGGACCGTAGGTGGATAACCGTTCCGTTCAGTCATCCGGCAACGATCGATACGTCGGTGATCGATTCGGATCTTAAAAACAAAATCGGATTTAGAATCGTTTTGACATAACAACACAACTCAATCATAACTATCAAACCCTAACAAACAGTCGAAAACAACAATCTCCAAGCACAATACCTGCAACAACAACACAATCCGCTCCTTTTCATCCACCTCATCAAAATGCTTCTTCCACCGCTCCCAATCCCAAACCTCATCTCCATCCACCACAACCTCACCGTCCTTCTTTACACCTGAACAATATTCTTCTAAGCATAATCATCAAACCACTTAATGACACTCCTAACATCGATTGGATAAACTACGCCATAGATTCTGCTAAACCGGAGAAATCTCTGGCGTCCATTGCGATCGAACCGGATTTCAGATCTACGGCGTCTGGTGGAAGGATACGGATGTGCGGCAGCGCATTGACGCTGAACTGAGCGAACGATTGTTGTGATTCGCCGAACTCAATATCACAGAAAAAGAGTTTGTTTAGTGTAGATCTGGAGTCTTGGTGGTTGAAGGTGAGAGAGAAAGTTGGATGTTGATAAAAGTTTGAATATGATGATTTGTGAGAGAGAAACAGGATTTATGCAATCAATTTAATATGGAAATTACAACTATACCTTTATTCATTTAATTAAATAGTAACAAATAACCAAATCATTTCCATCATGCCATTCACTTAAAAACTCAAGATCATAAAAATCAAGGGCCCAGATCAGTTCACACAGTTCACTTTGGAGAAGTTGTTCACATTTAAACCTAATCACACACACATATATATATATATATATATATGTATATATATATAGGTTTAGATTAACATACAATGGCCTTATCGTACAATATGTAAGTGATCATCTCAGCCGTACGATCTGTTGCAAAATTCACTCTTGAACTTGCGATTTATGCTGAAAAACCATCATACGAAATTTCTTTATATACCAACATGCGATTTCATCATATTTACCAACATGCGAAATTTCTACAAGAAAAACCAACATGCGATTTCATCAAAAATACCAATATGCGATTTCCAATATGTTTTTTTATAACATGCGATTTCACAATATCGTATGAGCGTACGATAAGCCCTAATTGTACGTTACACTTTCTCTCTCTCTCTCTCTCTCTATATATATATATATATATATATATATATATAGGTACGGGATCAGGAGAAAACGGCCAAAAGTGTGAGAATGTTGAGCACGCATCCTGGCCCAACACGTGGCGCGGGACATGATCAGGGTCCGAGGGGTTTTTTTATCTTTTCAATATTCTTCTTCTTTCCCGATTTTCGTGTGTGACATGCTGCTTCATTTTTGGCGTGCAAGATAATTTTGGCGTTAACTAGAATCATTAATTACTTGGCGTTTTACTGTTTTTCCCATATTTCTTCTCGTTGAATTAATTCTTTTTGTGTCACAAAGTTAATTTTTTGGCGTTATGGCATTTTCCAGGTCGTTTTTTTGGCGTTCTTGGTCTTTTGTTAATAATTGATTACCATAGATTAATATTTTTTAAAATTACAATAATATAAAATCAAAATAAACTAATAGTCTACCGTGGATGGGATTACATCAGACATGTACCCATCGCTTTGTTCATCACTTTCTTCAGATTCATCATCATCAAATTTTAGATTGGCGTATAACTCCATTAGCTTTTCTTTGCTGCAACCTATTCTTGAATATCATTGCAACCCTAGATTTTGGATCGTTCGAAGGTGCTAAATCACAGAGTTGTTCAATGAGAGATAGCCTCCCTGTCTTCAACACTTCCTCCATTGGCAATGAATATTGCACCCCGTGTTGATAAGTCACTTCAACCGTTCCTGCTTCTTCATGCATCACCCAACTGCTAAGTGTTGGTAGAGGAGTATCGTCAATATCATCATCATCTTCATCATTATCTTCTGCCAGAAACTTCAATCTTTTTATTACAGTTCGGGTTCTTTCACAATCGTTGGCCATTGGAACCCCAAGGGCCAGGATATCCCTCTGAACCCCTTCATTCATACCAAGCATGGCTTTGATTGTCCTTACCTTCACCCTTCTCCTATAAGAGAACTTTATGATGAATCGTTTCTCTTTCCTTTCAAACCTCCATGCAATAACCTTAGCCATTTTTGAAGCTTTTGGCGTTTTGGACAATATGTGGCATTTTTAGTCAATGTTTTTGGCGTGTTTGAGGTTGTGTTCTCATGGTCTTCTTTTATATTGACTTTTTTTCCTGCGCATGACAGGTAATTATGGCGTTTTGAAAAAGATAAATAAATTCAATTCCTAAGTATTTGGCTTTCAATATAATAAATGTTAGTAATATGTTTCCGTCGTTTCATTTTACTGTTTTGCAGTTACCGTGTTTTGTTTTCAGATTCATCTGTTTTTATGGTGTAACACGTCTAATCTTGTCGGCTGTAATTATGGCGTTTTGTTTTCCAATGGCGTTTAGATAACGATGGGACTTTTTTGTTTTATTTTCTTTGCACATTGTTTTAAGATTTTTTTTAGATTTATTATAATAGTATTTGTTCAAAGTAATTTTATTATAGTTTAGTAGTTTTTGGGGCGTTTTATGGCATGATGGAGTTTTACAAGCATTTTCCCGTTTGGCATTTTATTATATTTTTCATTATAGGATTAATGTACTTTTGTTGTTTCTTAGCTGAAATTACATAACAAACAACAGATAAAGAAAATTTAAAAAAAACAAATAGAAGCAATTTATGATCTAAATCTTCAGTGTCATCAGTCTCTTTCTTCTTTTGAAACTACAAGAACTGTCATAAATAAATGGCGTTTTGGTTTTGGCTTGGTTTATTTTCTTTGTTCATGTGTTGAAGTGTCTTTGTGGATGTTGGAGACATAGATTGACTCCGTGTGGGTGGATGCTATCTGCCCGTCGTCTTCATTATAATCATCGAGGCCAAAGTAGCATTTACACTGGGATGGGTCTCTTCTAATCATCCAAACCTTCTTCAAGAACAAAGAAGACAAAATGACATATGGGTGTCACAAGTCCCTCTTTCTTGAATTTCGTCCATCTCATGCAGCACAATCTTACTCCACTCACCTAACAAACATTCAGCGAAACTTCATGCTTATCACTAGGTATCAAAGAAAAGATGTTTGCCATCGTTGTATTTTTTGGTGTTTTACATTGAGTTGTATTTTTTTAGGAACCACCGTGTTTGTTGTGTGTTTTTTTGGTGTGATAAACGGAAGGTGGTGAGACGTTTCTATTAATAGGATTTTTTTGGCGCGTAGTTTAGGCGGGATATTATTTTTATAACAAAAAAATGTAATTAACATTTATCCGGATGTAAGGCTTGGCGTTTATATATTATGGCGTTTCACATTTTGTGGCGTTTTTGTAGCCTGAGAGCTTAAATAAAAACACAGAAAAAAATACGCAGTGATAAAATTGGCCTTTTGTATTTATTTGGCGTTTTATATTTCAACGGCGTTTTATGTGAGAAATTATGTTTTACCTTTTTACCCTTAATGAAGCACGTCCACGTAATAAAATTGATGTTATTTACGAAAACGCCACCGCGCCAATCTAGTCCATAGATTGTTTTGATCGGACGATCCATAACCGTTCTCACTGTTCTCACACTTTCCACCGTTTTCTCTAAATCCTGACCCTATATATATATATATAGGGTTAGGATCAAGAGTGAACACCTCCCTCATTTGTGAACTGTGTGAACTCATCTTGACCCTTGATTTTAAAAGGATAGGATTGTCATTTACTAATTAGATTTAATTCTTATTTTAAACCAATTATAATTAAGATTTATCCTAATCAGTTACCATAATATTCTACCAAATTCCTGCATTTTAGGAATTCAAATTAATGATTCATAAACAAAATTACAACCTTCTCTCTCTAAATCGAGAAGATCAGACCTCCCTTTTTTGTTCCAATGTTTCCTTCTTCTTCAACAATTCAAGTTCCTTCAAAAGACGATTTGATTTGTGGGATATTGCAGGTATCAATCAAAGTTTTAATTTTTTTCCTTATTTCTTTTATACGAATGTGTATATTTTTTTCCCCTAATTTCTTTCATCGTACATCAGTTCCTTAAACCCAGGAAATCAAGTTCCAATTTCATTGTACATCACGTCAATTTTTCGTCTGAAGATCGATCGCAACTATATCCTCGCTGGTAGTTGATTTTGTTATTGTAGTTTTATTCCGGCGAACATGTGTACTGTATATTACATAAATCCCTATAGAAGTTTACTAAGTTTATTAATATGTGTTTTATATACTGTATATTACATGAACACTTGTATACTTACCTGTTTAATATGTCTGTACACATGTGTACTTGAATATTTATACACTAGTACTCATGTGTACTGAGTTGCATAATGTGTGTATCATATTGGTTATCATAACTGTGCACCTATGTATTGTGTATCTATTATATAAAAATTATTATTAATAAGCTATATTACGTAAACTGAGGTGTATAAAAGTCTAAAAACAAAAAAAAAACATACAAACAGAAATTAAATTTGAGTTCCATTATTTCAAAACAAAACAAAAACCCATAATAAATGGAGGAGATAATTAAGCTATTCGGTTACAACCTTCCATATTTGTTAATTTTAAATGTACAATAATACCCTTCTACATTTAATTAAATATATAAAATTAAACCAATAATTACGATCTTGCCATTCTATTATAATCTTAAGATGATGAAGATCAACGGTCCATATTAGTTCACACAGTTCACTCTAGAACCCTACCCTATATATATATATATATAGGGGAAGGTTCTATGCAGAACACTAAATATTGCGAGAACACGCAGAACACAATGAATCACCCATTTTTTCTATCCTAAAAAACGAAAAAGTAAATGAAAATGTTACAAATATAAGATTTATTGTTTCTTACACTAGAATTCAAAACAAAATATGGAAAATTTTCACTTTCTGTATAACCTACACATATGTAGGTTATGTGTAGGTTAAATTACCAACATGTATGTAGACTATGTGTAGGTTAAAATCTTTGCTTTTTTTATGTATATATAATACATATATGAATGTAAGAAACATAAAATTTAAAAAATATGTACTTTAAATCCCAAAATTTAGTGTTTTAGAGTTGTTCTTTTTGTTCTCGCAATAGTTAGTGTTCTGTAATGATCCTCATCCTATATATATATATATATATATATATATATATATATATATCTTTTTTCACAAAACCCACAAAAACCCTAGAACTTCTAATCACCATAGCTTCCTCAATTCTTAATGAAATCAAACGGTTCTTGGGTCCAAATTGTGTGTTTTTGCGAGACGAACAAAACTACCCGAATAAAATTTCAAAATTCCTCACGGTTTTTGAGATTTTTAGACATTTTTAGTCCGAAATTTTGGGGGTTTTTGGTGGGTTTTTGCATGCTTTCATCCTTGGTGTTTAGTTCTTGTTTAATCATCATTCTAGGGTTTGATAGAAGATTGGATCTGCTTGGAAGCTTGGATCAGACCAGTTTGCGTTGGTCAACTATCTTGATGTTTCTTCTTGGTTTTCTGACTTAGATCTTGAAACCATAAGTGAAGGTTTCAAGACCAGTTTGCTTGGAGTTGCATACTCGGGTGAGATCGTTCTTTTCTGGCCTTTAAATTCCTGTCACATCCATTTGCATAGTTGAGTCTAGGCATACTTGTTGCTGGGCTAGATGGACCAGTGTGACAATTGGCACTTTTTTATAATTTCCGTACAATGTGAACAATATTTTATATCTCATGGTTGTGTATTTTGAACTCATGATGTGTATGATTTCATGGTTCTCTTTTAAAGAACCCACAAAAACATTTCATGATGCATGATGATGATTATTGATTTCGACTCGAAACAGTTTAAACAGTGCACAGACATAACTAGCACACTTATCAGATAAACTAGTAGTACTAACAGGAGTTCAGTACTCAGACAGACAACATGTTAGGACACGGATTGAGTCCCAGAACCAAAGATATACTAAAACCTTATGTGAGAAAATAAGGGTTTATGTTACTGTTTTCCGAGAGACGAACGAACACTAGAAACTGGTCAAAATAGCACTAAACAGCAAAATTCAGCATTTTTCAGCTTATGTAGTAGTATGAAATAACGCCAGAACGCTTAGAATAACTTAAAAGATGTTGAAAACATTAACATGGCATTATTACATATTATATCATGCAAGACACTAATGTTAACTTTTTAAGCGATCCGGTAACCAAACGAACACCCGAACACAACTAGAAGCATCATGCGAACTAGTTAACTATATTTTTATGACAACGAAACTAGTTAGTGCCTAAAACACTATGTTTTACATCAGGAACCATTAAACACATAAACCTTCTAACTTATTACACTTATAACACTCATAAACACTTAAACAAATTTAAACCACAACCCCCCCCCCCCCCATCTTGATCGTCCCAAGGGGACCCTACACCCCTTAAACTTGTTGACTAATCCATTGATTAGTCAAAGATGCTTCCTAGATGACCATGAGGTAAAAGAATGGTGGGAAACTAGTGACCCTTGTGTAAATTAGCTTATCTACACTTATAATCCCACACTTACCATCATTTTCAACATCACAAAAATCACACAACACTCTCACCTTCTCTCCCTCTCCTCTCGGCCGTGAGCCACCCCCACCCCCATCATCATCTTCAATCAATTTCAAGCAAAACCAAGGCTCATCTAATGTGTATCAAGGCTATTCAAGAAGGTGTCAAGCATTGGATCTTGAAGGACCTTTCATTGGAGCTTTTAACCACCATTTTTCTTCATCATCTTCTTCTAGTTTCTACCCTAGCCTTGTGCTAGTAGTAAGTGTCACACCCCGACCACGTAGAACATACAAAACGTGGCGGAAAACATCGGGGAGTGTTGCAACAGAATTAATTGTTTCATAACCATGGTATACAAAGTTGTAATTTTATTTATCAACATAAGAGTTACATTGTCTTAAACAGGAAATAAAGAGTTTAGAACATAATTAAACTAAGTCTATCTTCATTTTATGTCTCTAAGGCACAGGTCCGCCCTAGTGTCACGATCATCATCCTATGCAAAAGCTCCTGAAAACACATGTGAAAATAGGTACGTCAGCATAAAAATGCCTGTGAGATACATAGGTTTTGTGAAAATAGGATTCATGACTTATGTTTGAGAAAATGTTTAGTCATGAACCTTGTAATTTGCTTTGTCTTGTAAATCATTTGAAAAACGATAAGATCAGATGATATGTATGAATAAGAGAATAATGTATGGTTTAAATGTATAACCAAGTATAATGAGTTGTATAAAGTAAGTTGTTTGTAAAGCAATGTCTTGTGAAAGATATGTTATTTATATAAAATGTTATATGTCTCAAATTGAAATGATTCAAATAACGCTACGAGATGTAATACCATACAAACACTTATATATAGGAAGTACTAGCGGCGTATCCACCATGCTTGTATCATATTACACACGCCTCGTTACTTAAATCACTTAAACAAACCACTAATGTATAAAGTCTATGTTTAAACCAATAGTCAAAAGTCCTTGTATAAGCCATGTCAAATGTTTATAAGTCCAAAAGTAGTCAAGTAATGTGAATCAAATGTTATGTATTGTAAGTAAAGTATTGTCACATAATCCAAATGTAGAAATGTACAAAACAAAGTATTTTGAATATATCAAAAAGTTATGTTTTGCAAAGTAATGCATGTTACATTGATACAAACATTTATGTGGTAAGTTAACGCATACATTCAAGCCTTGAGACAGTTGATAACCCTTTCAGTCAAGGTTATCAAAAGAAATGTTTTCGGATTCAGTCATTCCTTACATCCAAACAAACCCGGGATGTCAGGAATGGGATTTGTCGAGTCCTATGGTACCAGGACTTACTACCGAGCGGCGTAGCTAATGTTAATGAACGTATAATAGTCTCATTTGTGCAAACCAAATGTCATAGCAAAAGTGAACATGTTATATGAAAACAATGTACTAAGTATGCTAAGTTAACATACAAAGCAGAAAGTCATGTAAATCAATGTGCTAGCATGTTATCAGTCAACATACATAGCATAAATGTAAAGTAAAACAATGTACTAAGTATGCACACAATGGACATACATAGCATGAAATGTAATGTAAAACGATGTACTAAGTACGCACACAATGGGCATACATAGCATGAAATGTAATGAAATCATGTACTATAATGTACTAACAAACATAGCAGGTATATGATGTGAAAACAGGAAAGCATGAAAGTAACAAGTAGGCACATGTGTTTCACCCCAAAACAGTCTGAAAAAAACAGTAAAAGAGGGGTCTATGTACTCACTTGAGATTGCTCAGAAGTCCTAAGATAACCACCAAGCAATGCTAGAGATCACGGATATCAAACGGCGCCTAATATAGGTAAACTACATTAATAAACCGGACCTAAATCGGAAGATCGGATAGAATGTGATTTAGACCCAACAAGTTTGAAGGCTTGTTTAATATGGGTATTTCATACACATTCTGGATTTCTAGATAAAACCGATAAGGTTTGACCCGCTTCGGCTAATTTATGTAAACTAGTTATATAAACCGAACCGAATGCGTAATAAGAGTAACGGGTATCCGTAAGAGCCACATACAGGTTTCCTAAGTTAACATGCTTCAAATATGTTGTGACATCAGTAAGATGTCTTTCATTATGCCCGAAACGAATTTAATCACAAACTAGGTCCCGTAGGGGTAGTTTGGTCATTTAAAAGGTTATAAAAGAGTTTAAGTATTTACCTGAGTTACAGGTCTGATGTAATCAGTAAAAATACTCAATTTAATAAGTTATATCAGTAGGCTAAAGTATGTATGTGAAATTTATCAATTATAACCAAACTATGCACCGTAGGGGCATTTTGGTAATTTCACATAAGCCGTAAAGCTCAAAACTGAAGTCTGAGTTTAACAACTTTTGCTTACTGTTAAAACATTATAATTTACCAAAAATATCAGTAGGTATCAACCCTTGTATGTCTAAAATAGTTCTAGTACATACTATGCGTTAAAAACGCTTAGAAAGGCGATTAGGAGCCGTTTCCGGGTTGTATACATAAAGCTGATATTTTTATTATTTCAGAAGGCTTAAAATAATTTATTTATCATTTAAGATCAGTAGCAAAAGGTTTGGAGTCGTTTAGATATGTAAAACTCATTTTATAGTCCGTAAGGGCAAAACTGACAATTACCGGATTAAGCCTACGACTATAAGTTATGCTCAGCCTAAAGTTAATTAAAAATCTTCAAAAATCCCAAAATAATATATTACATCAGTGGGTAATAAGTTTGATAACAAAAAGAAGGCTTAACTAGGCTATACGCTAATTACGCCATTTAATTTACATAAAGCTTTCATTTTGCGCTAATGAGCATAACTCTCAAACTACACCACCAATTGATCTCAAATTTTGGGTACAAGTTTATATATCAGTAACAAAGGTTTCTACTCTTTTACATTTTCAAAAATCACGTTTTAAGGTAAAAAGGGCATAATGGTCAACATATGAGCAATTAACGGAAACATGCATATTAATTGGATAACTAATGAACCAAGGTGTATAATCACAGAGGGTTATACTAGTATGTAACCTAGTCCAATTAAAGCTCTGAGGTATTTCTAAAACATGCCTAAACGGGTCAGAACTGAAAGTCAAAGTAAAAGTCAAACTATGCGACTTTCGGTTCCGAACCGGGTCTAAACAGGAAATTGTCGGGTTGAACATGTTTAGACATGTTCTTACACTAATTACCAAGTTATAATAATGATCAAACTGGTTGTATATGTTCTACATTGCTAATTATGCATAAATTAGAATTTAAGCATCCTGTTGACTTTTTATTAGCAAGTTTGACCCGACTTTTGACATAGTTAGAGTGGGAATCAGGGGGAACCCTTTGGAGGGTTTATTACCCACATAATTTCCAACTTATAACTACTTTTGATTCGACTAATCACTGGACCATTAGTGATTAATCTTAAAGTCAACCGTTAATTACGACGGTTTGACTTTTAAGCTAAAACTAAGCAAAAACTAAACTAAGGAAGGTTAGGCAAACTTACAGGAGTCCTAAGCTTGATTAGGGATCACTTGGGAGAAGACTTGTGCTCCAGAAATGCTCCAGAAATGCAGAAGTGAAGTGTGAAGAACTTGTTGCAACTTATGGCCTTTTATAGTGTTTAAATCACCACAAAATGTTGACACATAGGTCTACAACTGACCACAAATCATTAACAAGTGTCCCTAGATGTTTAGGGGGTGTTTAGGGGTCAAGAAAGATGAGGAGAATCGAATTTAAGTCGGTTTGAAGGCTTAACAGGCTGCTGCCTGTTTTTTCTGCAACTGGGCGTCTGACGCGGCCCGCCTAAGATCAGGTTAAACTTGACGCGGCCCGTGTCAGTCTTGTTTTCAGGTTAAAAGGTTTCAAGTTGTTGCAACTTGTCCCTTGGCCCTTCGAAAGGCCAACTAAGCTTATTTCTTGCAATTTGACCCCTTCATATCTACATACAAGGGCTTCAAGACTTATACCCACTTTGCCAAGTCCCTGGACACTTCTGGTTAACCCGAAAGGTCCTAAATTTCAACGTTGACGCTTTAACCCCTTGTACACGGATTTGATAATAACTTTCTCGTACGATAACGAAACTTTATGAAATTTATATCGTGCATTCTAGTGAGCATATTTAACCGTTACAAGCTTCGGGTTTGTCAAGTTTAGTCCCTGTACGCGAAATAACTTGTTTTTGCCATACCAAAGCCTTTAAAACTTATTTCTAAGTTATGTAAAGGTTATTTAAGGTATGTTAAGTATATGTTGAAGTTCCGGAGTATTTGTCGCATTAAACTGATTACGTTTACGCACCAGTTTGCGTATAAATCTCCAGAAAGCGATGTAGAGTTTGAAATTACATAAAAGTCAAAACATGAAAAATGTAAAACACAACCAAACAAACATTGGGATCAAATAACATTGTTTTATTGATGACTGAATTGTTCACAATGATAACAAGCACAGATGTTACAGTCTCCCCTACTTGTGGAAATTTCGTCCCGAAATTTATTTAGAGGAAACTCGTGGAAAAAGATGCGGATATTTCGCCTTCATTTGATCTTCGCGTTCCCAAGTAAACTCGGGTCCACGTTTAGCTTCCCAGCGAACTTTGACCAAAGGAATGCGCTTGCGTTTGAGCCACTTGACTTCACGTTCCATGATTTCCACTGCCTCCTCGAAAAATTTCAGTGTTTTGTCAACACGAATTTCGTCAAGCGGTATGTGGAGGTTCTCATCAGCTAAACACCTCTTGAGATTGGACACGTGAAAGGTTGGATGAACATTTCCAAGTTCAGGAGGTAACTCAAGTCTGTAGGCTACCTTTCCGATTCTTTCGACGATCTTGAATGGTCCAACGTATCTAGGTGCAAGTTTTCCTTTCTTTCCAAATCTGATCACACCTTTCCAAGGTGAGACTTTAAGTAATACTCGATCACCGACTTGAAATTCCAAGGGCTTGCGTTTTGGGTCTGCGTAACTCTTTTGACGGATTCTAGCTGTCTGAAGGTTATCACGAACTTTCTTAATCTTGTCAGTTGTCTCTAAAATGAGGGCAGGTCCAGTAAGTTGAGCCTCGCCGATCTCATTCCAGCAGACTGGTGAACGACATTTTCGACCATAGAGAGCCTCGAAAGGAGCCATTTTGATGCTGGTGTGATAACTGTTGTTGTAGGAGAATTCAATTAACGGAAGATGTGAATCCCAACTACCTCCAAAGTCGATCACACAAGCTCTAAGCATATCCTACAGAGTCTGGATTGTTCTTTCAGATTGACCATCCATTTGCGGATGATAAGCTGTGCTCAGGTTAAGTTGGGTCCTCATAGCAGATTGCATGGTTCTCCAAAAATGAGAAGTGAAACGAGCATCTATGTCAGAAATGATGTTCAAAGGAACACCATGTCGAGCTACAATTTCATCCACATAGATTTTAGCAAGTCTGTCAGCAGGAAAATCCTCACGGATTGGCAAGAAATGCGCTGACTTAGTAAGACGATCAACAACTACCCAGATGGCATCTTGACCTTTCTTTGTGCGTGGAAGTTTGGTAACAAGATCCATAGTAATGTTTTCCCATTTCCAAACTAGGATCTCTGGTTGCACCAATAAGCCAGAAGGACGTTGATGTTCAGCCTTAACCTTAAGACAAGTAAGGCATTTTGATACGTATAAGGCAATGTCTTTCTTCATACCAGGCCACCAATAGTGAATACGAAGATCCTTATACATTTTATCCGAGCCAGGATGAACAGAATAACGCGACTTATGGGCTTCATCCATAAGCAAGGTGCGAAGGTTATCTTGGCTTGGGACCCACAAACGGTCCATGAAGTAATACGATCCATTGTCCTTCAGTTCCAGATCAGGTGTTATGTGATAGGGAAATTCCTTGTCCATTAAACCTTGTGAAACACAAGATTGTTGAGCCTGAGAAATGCGTGCTTGGATACCGGATCGAGCTTGAATAACAAATTGAACACGTACACAATGAAGCTTAGTACGTTCCTTACGACTCAATGCATCAGCTACGACATTCGCCTTACCAGGATGGTAGCGAATTTCGCAGTCATAGTCGTTTAAAAGCTCAACCCAACGTCGTTGCCTCATGTTGAGTTCTTTCTGATTGAAGATATGCTGAAGACTTTTATGGTCCGTGAAAACCACACATTTTGTACCGTACAAATAGTGTCTCTAGATCTTAAGAGCGAAGACAACTGCACCTAACTCAAGATCATGAGTGGTGTAGTTTTTCTCATGTATCTTCAACTGTCTCGATGCATATGCTATGACTTTGTTCCTTTGCATCAGAACACAGCCAAGACCCAGTTTAGATGCATCGCAATAAACGACGAAATCATCATTGCCCTCAGGCAAAGTCAAAACAGGTGCATCACAAAGCTTCTGCTTCAAGTTTTGAAAAGCTTCATCTTGTTTGAATCCCCACTCAAAGGGCTTGTTCTTCTGAGTTAGAGCAGTTAGAGGAACTGCAATCTTTGAGAAGTTTTCTATGAAGCGGCGATAATAACCCGCCAGACCAAGAAAAGAACGCACTTCAGTAGGAGTAGTAGGCGTATCCCAATCCTTAATCGCACTGATCTTGGAGGGATCTACATGAATACCTTGTTCGTTGACAACATGTCCTAAAAATTGAACTTCTTTAAGCCAAAATTCGCACTTGGAGAATTTGGCGAAAAGTTGCTCCTTCTTTAGGAGTTCCAGAGTAAGACGAAGATGTTTCTCGTGATCAGCTCGCGTCTTAGAATAAATCAAGATGTCGTCAATAAAAACAATGACGAACTGATCTAAATAAGGCTTGCAAACCCTATTCATTAAGTCCATGAAAACCGCAGGAGCATTAGTCAAACCGAATGGCATGACTGTGAACTCGTAATGCCCATAACGAGTGCGGAACGCTGTCTTGGGAATGTCTTCCTCGTGCACCCGAAGTTGATGGTATCCAGATCGCAGATCAATCTTCGAAAAATAAGAAGCGCCTTGTAACTGATCAAAGAGATCATCAATGCGAGGTAGGGGATATCGATTCTTGATGGTAAGCTTGTTAAGCTCACGATAATCGATACACATCCTAAAAGATCCATCCTTCTTCTTGACAAAAAGAACGGGAGCACCCCAAGGTGAAAAGCTAGGACGGATAAAACCTTTGTCAGAGAGCTCCTGAAGCTGCTTAGACAACTCTTGCATCTCAGATGGTGCAAGATGATATGGAGCTCTGGCAATGGGATTTGCACCAGGTACGAGATCAATACGGAACTCGACTGGTGTGCTGGGGATAGACCAGGTAACTCTTCAGGGAAAACTTCAGAATAATCCCGAATGACAGGGATATCTGAAATAGACTTACCCTTGCCTTTATCTGCTGTAACATGTGCTAAGAAGGCCACATAATTCTTTCGTAGATACTTCCGAGCTTTAAAACAAGACATGAGTTTGAGACCACCAGACGGTTTCTCACCTTGAACCTGTAGGATCTCGCCTGTCGAAAGCGGCACACGAACGATCTTCTCAAAACAAACTACCTCTGCGTGATGATTAGATAACCAATCCATACCCACAATAACGTCAAAGCTTCCAAGTTGCATAGGCGTGAGGTTAATGGGAAAAAGATGATCGTTAAGGTTCAACTGGCAGTTGTGAAGAACAGAATCAAGAACAATGGGTTCACCACTAGCAACTTCTACTGTCAAAGGTTTTCCTAGTTTCGTTCTAGACACGCGAAGCATTGGCTCAAAAGACAATGACACAAAACTCTTATCGGCACCCGAATCAAAGAGAACAGATGCAGGCTGATTATTAATAAAGAACGTACCGTTCACCACTTCATTGTCTGCTTGTGCCTCTTGAGCATTCATGTTGAAGACTCGACCTCGAGCCGGAGCCTGATTCTGATTTGGATTCTGGTTCTGGTTGGCTAGCCTTGGGCACCGATTCCTGTAGTGGGTCAGATCCCCACAATTGTAGCACGAACCGGGAGGAAAATGAGGTCGTGCAGCTTGACCTTGTTGCTGAGCAAGAGGCTGAGCAACTTGTTGGGCTTGGTTCTGAACTGCCTGGTTCTGGTTAACAGGAATGCGACAAGTAGCGGCAAGATGACCAGATCTTCCGCAGTTGGTGCACTGACGACACTGGAGGTGTGGTGGATGATGGTCGTTACACCTGTTGCATAAAGGTGCATTGCCAAGATAAGGCTTCTTGGCTAGTGGCTGCGCAGGCTGATTTGGCGCAGCTTGGGCCTGTGCAGTAACGACATAGTTTTGGGAAGCCTTCCGCTTCCTAGACCCTCCAGAATTCTTTCCCTTCTTGTTTTGACCTTTCTTGCTATCTCCCTTGTTAGATGCCTGCTTCTTACCCTTGTCACCCTTTTTATGCAGCTTTCCCTTTCGAACCTGCGACTCAGTCAATGTCGCTGCTAACTCGATAGCCTGACGGAGTGTGGCAGGGTTACTACCAGTAATGATGTCTTGTACTGAGTCAGGTAGGCCGTCGATGTACCTTTCGATAGCCTTGTCGAGTGGGGTAACCATAGTCGGGCAAAGCAGACTCAACTCCTCAAATCTATCAGTATATGCCCTGTGCTCGCCACTGTCTTGTTTCAAGTCATCAAACTCTTTCTCCAACGCTCGCTGTTCATGACGAGGACAGAACTTCCTCATCATAAGGGCCCTAAGTTCAGCCCATGTCTGTGCTAGAGCAACTTCTGCACCACGGTCTCTCATAACCCCATTCCACCATGTGAGAGCCCTCTTCTGAAACACACTCGAAGAAAACTCGACCTTGCGATTTTCAGGACACTGCACGCGGCGAAAAGTATTCTCAATGCTCTCGAACCATTGAAGAAGCCCAGTCGCTCCTTCAGAACCACTAAACTTGAGTGGTTTAGCCGAGTTAAAATCCTTGTATTTGCATGGAGCATTGTTGTTGTTGTTGGCTTGGTGCCATTGAGCAAAGAGATTTGGGAATTGAGCAGCCATCTGTTGCGCAATAATTTCTGCCAGTTCGGCAGTCGCTATCTGGTTTTCGCGTCGAGGAGACATTCTAAAAGAGGAAAACATGAAAGGAAATGAGTGAGATGATTGGATGAAGAGAATGAGATGAAACAAAATTAACAAAAGAAAAGATGGTGGTCATTTGTCCACATTACCAAGCAAACAAACGACACACAGTGACTAATCAAAGTAAATGGGTGAAAAATAATGTATCGCGAAGACATGCTCGCCTATAAGTGAACACTCATCCCAAGAATTCCCAGGTAAGCACAACTGGTCTCGCGTCTGATGAGATATATACGAAGTGCTTGCCTAGACAGAAAACCCAGAATACAGGCATTCACCCTTCCAGTTTGCACGTGTTCACATTATTTAAAACCCAAAACCTTGACGAGGTTTTTGAAAATTCAAAGGCATAAAGCCAAAAATTTTAGTTAAAGATGCTTCCTAGATGACCATGAGGTAAAAGAATGGTGGGAAACTAGTGACCCTTGTGTAAATTAGCTTATCTACACTTATAATCCCACACTTACCATCATTTTCAACATCACAAAAATCACACAACACTCTCACCTTCTCTCCCTCTCCTCTCGGCCGTGAGCCACCCCCACCCCCATCATCATCTTCAATCAATTTCAAGTAAAACCAAGGCTCATCTAATGTGTATCAAGGCTATTCAAGAAGGTGTCAAGCATTGGATCTTGAAGGACCTTTCATTGGAGCTTTTAACCACCATTTTTCTTCATCATCTTCTTCTAGTTTCTACCCTAGCCTTGTGCTAGTAGTAAGTATCACACCCCGACCACGTAGAACATACAAAACGTGGCGGAAAACATCGGGGAGTGTTGCAACAGAATTAATTGTTTCATAACCATGGTATACAAAGTTGTAATTTTATTTATCAACATAAGAGTTACATTGTCTTAAACAGGAAATAAAGAGTTTAGAACATAATTAAACTAAGTCTATCTTCATTTTATGTCTCTAAGGCACAGGTCCGCCCTAGTGTCACGATCATCATCCTATGCAAAAGCTCCTGAAAACACATGTGAAAATAGGTACGTCAGCATAAAAATGCTTGTGAGATACATAGGTTTTGTGAAAATAGGATTCATGACTTATGTTTAAGAAAATGTTTAGTCATGAACCATGTAATTTGCTTTGTCTTGTAAATCGTTTGAAAAACGATAAGATCAGATGATATGTATGAATAAGAGAATAATGTATGGTTTAAATGTATAACCAAGTATAATGAGTTGTATAAAGTAAGTTGTTTGTAAAGCAATGTCTTGTGAAAGATATGTTATTTATATAAAATGTTATATGTCTCAAATTGAAATGATTCAAATAACACTACGAGATGTAATACCATACAAACACTTATATATAGGAAGTACTAGCGGCGTATCCACCATGCTTGTATCATATTACACACGCCTCGTTACTTAAATCACTTAAACAAACCACCAATGTATAAAGTCTATGTTTAAACCAATAGTCAAAAGTCCTTGTATAAGCCATGTCAAATGTTTATAAGTCCAAAAGTAGTCAAGTAATGTGAATCAAATGTTATGTATTGTAAGTAAAGTATTGTCACATAATCTAAATGTAGAAATGTACAAAACAAAGTATTTTGAATATATCAAAAAGTTATGTTTTGCAAAGTAATGCATGTTACATTGATACAAACATTTATGTGGTAAGTTAACGCATACATTCAAGCCTTGAGACAGTCGGATAACCCTTTCAGTCAAGGTTATCAAAAGAAATGTTTTCGGATTCAGTCATTCCTTACATCCAAACAAACCCGGGATGTCAGGAATGGGATTTGTCAAGTCCTATGGTACCAGGACTTACTACCGAGCGGCGTAGCTAATGTTAATGAACGTATAATAGTCTCGTTTGTGCAAACCAAATGTCATAGCAAAAGTGAACATGTTATATGAAAACAATGTACTAAGTATGCTAAGTTAACATACAAAGCAGAAAGTCATGTAAATCAATGTGCTAGCATGCTATCAGTCAACATACATAGCATAAATGTAAAGTAAAACAATGTACTAAGTATGCACACAATGGACATACATAGCATGAAATGTAATGTAAAACGATGTACTAAGTACGCACACAATGGGCATACATAGCATGAAATGTAATGAAATCATGTACTATAATGTACTAACAAACATAGCAGGTATATGATGTGAAAACAGGAAAGCATGAAAGTAACAAGTAGGCACATGTGTTTCACCCCAAAACAGTCTGAAAAAAACAGTAAAAGAGGGGTCTATGTACTCACTTGAGATTGCTCAGAAGTCCTAAGATAACCACCAAGCAATGCTAGAGATCACGGATATCAAACGACACCTAATATAGGTAACTACATTAATAAACCGGACCTAAATCGGAAGATCGGATAGAATTTGATTTAGACCCGACAAGTTTGAAGACTTGTTTAATATGGGTATTTCATACACATTCTGGATTTCTAGATAAAACCGATAAGGTTTGACCCGCTTCGGCTAATTTATGTAAACTAGTTATATAAACCGAACCGAATGCGTAATAAGCGTAACGGGTATCCGTAAGAGCCACATACAGGTTTCCTAAGTTAACATGCTTCAAATATGTTGTGACATCAGTAAGATGTCTTTCATTATGCCCGAAACGAATTTAAACACAAACTAGGTCCCGTAGGGGTAGTTTGGTCATTTAAAAGGTTATAAAAGAGCTTAAGTATTTACCTGAGTTACAGGTCTGATGTAATCAGTAAAAATACTCAATTTAATAAGTTATATCAGTAGGGTAAAGTATGTATGTGAAATTTATCAATTATAACCAAACTATGCACCGTAGGGGCATTTTGGTAATTTCACATAAGCCGTAAAGCTCAAAACTGAATTCTGAGTTTAACAACTTTTGCTTACTGTTAAAACATTATAATTTACCAAAAATATCAGTAGGTATCAACCATTGTATGTCTAAAATAGTTCTAGTACATACTATGCGTTAAAAACGCTTAGAAAGGCGATTAGGAGCCGTTTCCGGGTTGTATACATAAAGCTGATATTTTTATTATTCCAGAAGGCTTAAAATAATTTATTTATCATTTAAGATCAGTAGCAAAAGGTTTGGAGTCGTTTAGATATGTAAAACTCATTTTATAGTCCGTAAGGGCAAAACCGACAATTACCGGATTATGCCTACGACTATAAGTTATGCTCAGCCTAAAGTTAATTAAAAATCTTCAAAAATCCCAAAATAATATATTACATCAGTGGGTAATAAGTTTGATAACAAAAAGTAGGCTTAACTAGGCTATACGCTAATTACGCCATTTAATTTACATAAAGCTTTCATTTTGCGCTAATGAGCATAACTCTCAAACTACACCACCAATTGATCTCAAATTTTGGGTACAAGTTTATATATCAGTAACAAAGGTTTCTACTCTTTTACATTTTCAAAAATCATGTTTTAAGGTAAAAAGGGCATAATGGTCAACATATGAGCAATTAACGGAAACATGCATATTAATTGGATAACTAATGAACCAAGGTGTATAATCACAGAGGGTTATACTAGTATGTAACCTAGTCCAATTAAAGCTCTGAGGTATTTCTAAAACATGCCTAAACGGGTCAGAACTGAAAGTCAAAGTAAAAGTCAAACTATGCGACTTTCGGTTCCGAACCGGGTCTAAACAAGAAATTGTCGGGTTGAACATGTTTAGACATGTTCTTACACTAATTACCAAGTTATAATAATGATCAAACAGGTTGTATATGTTCTACATTGCTAATTATGCATAAATTAGAATTTAAGCATCCTGTTGACTTTTTATTAGCAAGTTTGACCCGACTTTTGACATAGTTAGAGTGGGAATCAGGGGGAACCCTTTGGAGGGTTTATTACCCACATAATTTCCAACTTATAACTACTTTTGATTTGACTAATCACTGGACCATTAGTGATTAATCTTAAAGTCAACCGTTAATTACGACGGTTTGACTTTTAAGCTAAAACTAAGCAAAAACTAAACTAAACTAAGGAAGGTTAGGCAAACTTACAGGAGTCCTAAGCTTGATTAGGGATCACTTGGGAGAAGACTTGTGCTCCAGAAATGCTCTAGAAATGCAGAAGTGAAGTGTGAAGAACTTGTTGCAACTTATGGCCTTTTATAGTGTTTAAATCACCACAAAATGTTGACACATAGGTCTACAACTGACCACAAATCATTAACAAGTGTCCCTAGATGTTTAGGGGGTGTTTAGGGGTCAAGAAAGATGAGGAGAATCGAATTTAAGTCGGTTTGAAGGCTTAACAGGCTGCTGCCTGTTTTTTCTGCAACTGGGTGTCTGACGCGGCCCGCCTAAGATCAGGTTAAACTTGACGCGGCCCGCGTCAGTCTTGTTTTCAGGTTAAAAGGTTTCAAGTTGTTGCAACTTGTCCCTTGGCCCTTCGAAAGGCCAACTAAGCTTATTTCTTGCAATTTGACCCCTTCATATCTACATACAAGGGCTTCAAGACTTATACCCACTTTGCCAAGTCCCTGGACACTTCTGGTTAACCCGAAAGGTCCTAAATTTCAACGTTGACGCTTTAACCCGTTGTACACGGATTTGATCATAACTTTCTCGTACGATAACGAAACTTTATGAAATTTATATCGTGCATTCTAGTGAGCATATTTAACCGTTACAAGCTTCGGGTTTGTCAAATTTATATCATAAGTTTTGAAATCCCATACTTCGACCAATTATTCCTAGTAAAATAATCAACTACCGGAAACGCAAGTCTTTTACCAAGAAAATAACCATACAATGTGTTGGCATTGCGTTCACTCACCTCTTTCACTGAAGACATTGGTATAACAACGTCAACTCCTTCCATCTGTTCATTTGCTTCTAAGTGCCTGAAATTCACTTTTACCATATCCTTTTTCTTCTGGACAACACTAGCAAATGACATAGGTTTTTTATTAGCATCTGTCACCTCATTGTCAGGTTTAGTAGGTGAGGAGGCCCTCATTCCTTCCAAGTTTTCTCCATATGACATAAAGCTATCCAAATTAGGGTTTGCATGGCTAGGGCTATCATGATCATTAGTAATAGGGTTTGTATGCGAACCACCCATACTCCCCCCCTTATGATTCAGATTAACCGGTGAAGAAATTGCAGCCAACCCATCGATCACTGAAGTGGTATTTGTCGAGTACATACCTCTTCTCGGTCAATTAGTATTACCTTCAATGTTTGAAACCCTTAGACTAATACCACGAATCGGCTCAGTCCCGGGGGTTGAATCACCATCCAAATCCTCAACTCTCTCCATCAGCACATTAGAAACAAAACCATGCAGCACAGCAACCGAAAAAAGAAAACACCCAAGTCCCAAGAACCAGAAGAACGAAAAGCAGAAAAACCCTAATCCTTATACCCTAGCGCTAATTTTCAATCCTTAACTGATTAAATCGATGTATCAATCTAGCTAAATTAATCACAGTTAACCGCGATCAATAACAACCAATCTAATATGTCAGGATTTCGAATCAGATCTAAGGCGGCGATTGAAAAAAAAGAAAGCAAAACAAAACCCTAGTTTTAGATTGATCACAATTGCTAACTAGTTCGTTACAGAGTTTTGAAAGATCAAAGCTCTAATCACAGACTGTTATACAAAAGATCACAAAGAAAAACTTAGTGTTTCATGAAGAACAAGATCATTACTACTGCTACTACCGAGGCAATTGTATTTTTGTCGTTTTTAATAAATTGTGTTATGTTAGTTCGTTTTTTTTTTCTATCAAACTATACATCGTATTGATTCATTCTATTCACATATGAGTAACCAAACATCACAGTGGAACATAATGATCCATTAATTCCATTATCAATCCCATTACTTTGTTTATTCCATTCTCTTGTTAATTCAATTACCTCATACCATACATATTTAATATGTTTTAAAACTATTTAGTTTACCATATAAAATATTATTATCGTTATTATTTACCAACACTATATATTACTAACAGTCGACAAAAGTATCACCTTAAGATGATCATCTCATGGCTATTGAGAACAAATCAAATCATATAGTTATACACTTAATTAATTCAAATAGTTATTTTACCCGTTATCCATTCGCTTAACAATGCATTAGTTCCTCTAAAGATGCCATGAATGAAGTCGATATTATATAAGAAATATCTTCACAACCAACCTATCCTATGTGGATAAAGAAAAAAATGATTGCCACTTATTCTTCTATAAGAAGTTAAAGAAAACAAAAACTGAATAATTTGGATGGTACTGTACAATCAACCATCATCGTCATCATGCATATCCACTAGTCTCCTCCGCCGCTTTTGCCCACTCCATCCCAATCTTCTCCGAAAATGCCACCTGAAAAATCATCCATTGGTAAGCCCCATGTGACGAGTGGCAAAATGTATAAGAAAGAGGGTTATATAACTTGAGGTGTAGTGCGGGGTTATACTCCTTCAATTATATGTTTGTATATATGTGTATGGTATATATTTGTGTGAGAGAGAAACCATTCTACAGCGCCGTTATCCTCATCGCGGCCCTCCCCTTTTTCAGCCCATAGCGCCCCATGGGACGGTGTTCCCTGGTGTTATGGGGCGTAATCGTCGACATGGAGCCCCCATGGCGCTCCAGTACGCATGGTCTAAGTATCAAAACTGACATCAGCAAGAGGAGGATCTTGATAACATCCAAATTATCGTACACAAGTTATATAACCGAAATGAAACTTAAAGGTAAAAGGGAGAATTTAATGACATCCATAATACACTACTGCTCCAAGCTTGTTACATATATATCCATCTTGAGGACCTTGAGACTTTGTAAAATCATTTGTTGGTTGAAATTAGACTTGACAAATTGGTTACAAATCTCATTAATAAGTCTTGCTTAAAATCAATTTAAATGCGCTCAATGGCATGGATTAAACATGTTTGCCATGAATACAAAAACAGATCTGAAATAAACTGTTGAGTTCCAAAAACTGCCAGAGAACAGTTGTAATGGCCATGGATAGTGACGTAGTAGACTAACCAAATTAGTGGCGATGAAACCACACTTGCCGAAAATGATACACGGCGACAGAAGGTGGCTGACGAAATTCATACTCACATGCCAATATCGATAAACGGTAATGGAAAGCAACTACCAAAACCGATACCTCATAGTTGTTGATGGCGAATAGCGACAATTAGCGATAAGGTAAAAGGGAGAATTTATACGTATATTATATCAAAATACCCTGGTATATACGCTATTTTACATGTATTTAACAAAAACCTAAAATCCAGCTATTTTATAGCTATATTTAATCGCTATTTATATTAAAAAAAAACTGAAATCCCCTATTTATGGCTACATACCCTGTAGCGACCTTCGACCTATACGCTACGCTATAATCGCTATTGACAACCATGTGATACCCAACGGTGGAAGTTGGTTGTTAGAGTACTAGGCAGGTGGGGATTGATTATAAGGGCAGATAGCGTCTCATAAGTGTTTGCAAGACGGTGTACATGGTGGCAGCTAGGGTTTAGTACCAAATTTGCTAAGAACAATGGCGCAACATAGTGGGGGCGGCCGACCACCCGAACTTTTCGCTCAGTAGTGGAGAGTATGTAGTTTTCGTATAGAAAATTTTGGGTATATACGTTTTTGACCCCCCGGTTTTATAGAAATTTTTGGGTATATACGTTTTCGACCCCCCGGTCGGAAATCTCAAGCTTCACCACTGGCTAAGAAGGTAAAATAGTGGTTTTATTATGATAAGCATATAGGCCTAACCCTAAAGCTTATCCTAAAGGGGCTAAGCTAACAGGCCTAACCCTGACAACGACCAGTCTAATAATACATTCTAAAAGTTGGTTTCCTTTCGAGAGATAAACCAACTATCCAACAATATCAAAATCACTATTCCATTAAGCATAATAAATTTACATTCCCAAAGCTTTATAACAAATCCTAATCCTCTACTTGTACAGCAAGTAACTTCCTCCCCCAGTGAATAATTCCTAACAAAAATCTAGCCTATTTATCTAAAACAAAGCTTTTCGAATTGTATTGATATACAAACCCCCACTTATTAGGGGAGTGGGGGTGGTCACTAGTGATAGAATTCTATCACTCACAAGCATCCAATCAAATCAAGTTCCGCCATGTCATCAACCATTTTTCCATCACTCACAACCTTTTTTAGTGGCATTGGTCATCACTCACAACACCCACAATAAACCCTCACACCCCCTCACATGTTCCATCACTAAAACCATAGTTATCAATAGCGTCCATAGCGGACGCTATCGCGAATAGCGTAGCGACGCGGCCACATGCCGCTACAAGGTACTATGCGACCACATATCGACCAAATAGCGACGTCCGATGGCAAATTCCGGCGACGGTGCTGCAACTTCTGCCGGAAACGAGGAAGAGGGAACCAGAGGCTCAAATTGATGGAAAGAAAGAAGCAAGTACCTTGTTTTGATGGCGGTCGTAGAAGTTTTCCCACTGATTTTTTGTAATTTCATGGTGGTGGTAGCGTATATGGATCTGGACGGGGGTGACGATTAGGTTTAAACGGCGGAGGTAAATGGGGGTGACGATTAGGTTTAACTTTATGTGTGTAGTTTTACAATTTAACCCCTCTGTCTTTCTGTATTTTACATTCATTCTCAAAAACTGTAAATTTTAACATAAAAAGAGTGAAATTAGTTGGTGTATTTTAACATTTAACCCCCTATATCTTCACTAGTTTACATTTAGTTCTTAAACTTACAAATCTAGACATATAAAGTATAAAATTAGCATTATAATATATGTATATGATTATAAATAGCTATATTTTTATTTTTAAAATTTTCTACTGCCTTATCGCTAAACACGAAATAGCGAGCGCTATTTCGTCGCTATCGCTACGTAGCATATAGGTAGCCTGTCGCTATTGGCCGCTATTCGCTATCGATAACTATGACTAAAACCCCATAACGCGTTGAAAACATCACGGTCATTTGCTATCACTCGTTGAAAAGTTCAGTGGCGGTGGGTTGTTTGTTCCCACCACGCGTGGAAGAATCACTATCACGGACAAAAGGGCACCGCCCCCAGTCCCCTTAGTACCCATCAAAGCTACTTGTAACGTCACCTAATAATTGACACTAAACCCACCATGGGAAATTCAGTAACTACCTAAACAAAGAGGCACATATACTCTTGAAGAAACCCAGTTGTTAGACCTGAGATGTATTGTTTGTATGTTGAAAACAGAAAGTTAATTTGGAAATATCCCCAAATTAGCAAGAAAATGTTAGTCTCACTCAAGAGTACATAATTGTAACTGTAGATGGACATCAGGACTTCCGCGTAGATGCGAAAACGGGTGGGTCAATCTGGGTTGTATTTGTTTGATAAATGTTCAAAAGTCGCCTCAGGTATAATTAATCTTGATAAGTTGATATACGGATTCAATATATTAATTAATTGATAAAACATTAAATCAGAAAGAAAAAGAAAAGTGCCTTCCTTACCTGATTAAGCACAAATCCCTTCAACATGTCTTTTAGGTCTATCTTCCTTTGTCTGTCTAGCCTTTCAACTTCAGTCCTGTTATTTCCCTACATAAACAAATTTCTAACGTTGTTCAGTGTTTGATAACTACAGTTTAATTATGTTCTATCAAGTGAAAATAGCAAAAAGTTTGAACTATCATATATATAACTTACAGGGACCATATATAAATACTAAATAGTGTCAAAGTAGATTTAACATTTAATTAATATCAGACATGAATTAAAAATAATCAATAAATACATCAAGCTGGTTGGGATTAGGGGTGTTCACAATCTGTTGAAAGGTGAAACCGACCAAACTGAACCTAGAACAGGCGAGTTCAAGAACTATTCGTTTTGGCTTTGACAGTTTAGAACTTGGATATGACAGGTTAGCCTTTTTCTTTCATTTCTGGAAGATGCAGGCATGCAGCTCATATATGTATTATTATACTCATGAACAATCATTATGATTTTAAAAGTTTTCATACAGTCTAATATTTATGAAAGAAAACACAAAAAAACCGTCAAAACCAGCAGGTTTGGGTTTGTTGTTTCCTGAAACGGTAGTTGGCAGTTCGACTCAACAAAACCACTATGAGCACCCCTAGTTGTGCCTTCCCTTCATCACATCAGGAATTCAATAATATGAGAAATCCAGAATTGTAATGTGAAACACCTGAGTAAATGAAAATATTGCTTAGATAGATCGTAGTACATAACAAATTTCACCTTATTCAATGTTAAAGTAAAGGGCATCATCTTTTACAATAAGCGATAAAAACTGCTCTCTGTCTTCAAAGTTGTAAAAACTTTCTCAATGACTATTATATAAAGATGATGAGGATAAGTCTAGGACAGCATAGCAAAGCATGGGTAGCAAGTAGAATTACACAGAGTTTTAACACTATTGCATGTAAATACTTTAAGCCACCGACTATGTATAAAGACAATGAGAATCAAGGAAATCAAATCGAAAACCAAAAAGACATTCATTAGATAAATATCATTGGTTATCAGCTATGAAAGAGAATGAAATTTCAGAAAACATCTGGTTTTTAGAGATACCAAACAATATATGTGAAGCAGGGTGCAAACAATTCAAGAAAAAGACCAGGCTCAAGCATCTTGTGAAGCAGTAAAAAGGCATAATGAGCAACATTTGAGTTAAAATTCTGCAAGCACTTTCAACTCTTGGTTTATATAAGCACTCTCATCATATATGTGAGGCTTTCGTTTACAAAAAAGATTAAAAAAGATCAATTATACAGCAATTTTTATTGCATGCTTCCAATTTTTTTATTTTACCAAAAACTAAAAAGAGACAAAGATGTGTTTGCATGTAAACCCAACCCGACTTGCACTGAAAAAAGGTCCCGTTTCAACCCGAACTTGTTACCAAACCCGCCACACTTTCCGATCTTGTCACCTCTACTATTTTAGTTACACCAAAATCTTCAAGAAACAGATCATCAGCGTTTGGTGATAAGTAGACTTCCCATATACGAAAAACATCCAATTAACAGGCACAGTTGATTAACATTAAGTTTACAATCAAGAAAGGATGCTAGTATGTGAAAACAGATAATAAAGTGCCAAAAATACCTTTATCCGCTCGTACTCGTTGGTAGCACAGCTTTTTGCATCCTCGGTGACTCTAATTGCTTCCTTAACCTCCCCAAGTTTGAGTGTGTTTGGCTTGTGACTGCCAAATGTTTCCAGTTTTTGTGCTCGTGAATACAAGGAATTCAGTTCCGATGTAAGAGTTTGAAGAGTCAATAATGCAGTTGAACGGTCTGAGAATGCAGTGTAGACTCCTTGTAATAATCCCATGTGATCATGCAGTGTATCCTGCACAAAATATGTAGATCAGCACCTGTGATGTTTCCAAGCCATAGGTATAGTAGTGTTTTACCTACCATATGCATAGCAGTGCGTGAACTTAATTCCCGGTGAAGCCTACTGGTTTTAATGGCAGCAGTAGCAAGATTCTTCATGTCAGCAGCAGCAGCAGCAGCAGCAGGCGGTGTATGAGCAAAGGCATGCTGGTTTTCAAACTTAGTCAATTTAATAAAGGAGAGCCCCAAGGCTCCCATTGTTTCTGCAATATCTTGCTGAGCTTTGACAAAAACATGGGCCTGCTTGGACGAATCGGTAAGCTGCTTCTCCAGAGTAAGCAACCTCTCCTTATTTTGAAGAAACTGGGCATCTTGCTCATAAACAGAATCATTACTTTTACTCACGGAGTGATTCATAATCCTTAGAAAATCCCACCTACCTGCAGCAGCATCCTGATCTCCCAACAAATTCTTTGTTGGTAAGAATGGAAGGTTCTGCTGCAAAAAGAGTCTGAATTCATCACTCTGGCGAATGACAGGATGGTGGCTCAACCTCTGCAAATATTTCTCCAAGGCGTTCCTTCTTTGCTCAACAAAGTCTTGTTTGTGCATCAGTTGGGCCTCAACCACACTCTTATCTGGCCTTGGTGGTATAATAAACCCCCGGTAGGCCTCCGCTAGACGCTCCGACAGCGTTACCACCTCCTTAAACCGCCTCCGTACACTAAACTGGCCTCCACCAAACTCCGGAATGTTAGTTTTGCTGCAAATTAGATAGCTCACGTACGATTCTACTTCTTTTTTCGGATTGGAGACTGTTATATTCAGATACGGCAACACGCCTTCAGACGAAATCAAATTCAAAGGGGGGTTTGGGTTTGGGTTTTTGAGTATGGGAGCCGGCGAGATTAAAGGATCGGTGTCGGCGAGAGGGTGGTCGGTCATCGCACTTGTGTAATCATCCACAACTTCTCCGTCCTTCAATGGATCTTCCGATCCCTTCATTAGATCACAATAACAATCAACTGCAGACTGATTCTAGCTACCGCTGGTGGGAGAACGACAAGATTTCCCCACCACTTTCTACACATGTACAGCGCAGGTGTTTTAACGATTCGGGTCACGCTTAATTCGGTTTCAGTTTGGAGTCCCGTAGGTAAAATGGCGGTGTCTACATCAGTCGCCAAAAATTTGCTTCTCGCGTCCCCGTTCTTGATGTAAACGTTAACGAGCTGAGCCACGGCTCGAAGTTAAACGAGCCGGCTCAAGCTCGGCTTGATATTTTTAGCAAGCTGGAAATAATGGCCCGAGTTCGGCTTGAAAAAAAATTTAGCCAACTCGTGGCTCGATGAGCAAGCTCGTTTTAAAATACACGATCTTATATATATGTGGTTTTTATACAGTATATTTATAAAAAGGATTTTTACATATTTCTCCCTCCTAAGAAACTTTATTACATATTTCTCAAACCCATAAATTTAATTACATATTTTCCTTTTCTAAAGAAGCCTTATTACATATTTTCTCAATCTCTAAATTTTTATTATATATTTCTCCAATCTCTAAATTTATTTACATATTTCGTCTTCCTAAACCCTATATATTACATATTTATCAATTTCATTAAAAATACTCTTATAGAATTACTATTTTACCACTAATAAGTTTATTAAATAACTAACTACAATATGTTTCCTAGCTTTCTGCAATAATTATAAATTTAAAAGTAACAACTTGAATAATATTTTTAAATATGTAAAAATCCCTACTTAATAATATGGATATTATGTGAGTTTTCAACAAGTAAATATATAAAATTGATTATTATTATTATTATTTTTTATTTTTTAAATATGTTGGTTGTCTAAATATGAATCAAAACTTTGACTTCATATTTTCAGTGGAGATGTGTAATTACGTATGCAGGGAGGCTCTATGAACTACGTCGATGTAGGATACTTGATCTTTGACATAACGATGTAGGATACTTGATCTTTGACATAATATATATAATTGATGGGATTTTTATATATAATTACCTATGTTTATCAATATGAACTTTTTACTGGAAATAAGAGAAGTCATTTTTTTTACTGGAAACACATACAAAGATTTAAAAATATTATTCAAGTTGTTACCTTTAAATTTATAATTATTGCTGGAAGCTAGGAAATATATTGTAGTTATTTATTTAATAAACTCATTAGGGGTAAAATAGTAATTCTATAAGAGTACTTTTAATGAAATGGATAAATATGTAATATATAGGGTTTTGGAAGGTGAAATATGTAATTAAATTTAGAGATTGGGGAAATATGTAATAAAAATTTAGAGATTGGGGAAATATGTAATTAAATTTATGGGTTGGGAAAATATATAATAAAGCTTCTTAGGATGGGGAAATATGTAAAAATCCCTTTATAAAACATGAAAAACAAACAATCAAACTAAAGACTATGCCTTCAGCATAAATGTCACACCCCAATATTCGGTGGGCCCGGATGGGTAGGGTTTAAGAGTGACAATTGAATAACAATATCACAATTTGTATGCAACGGAAGTATTTGAGTAAAAATATTCATTTAATAAAAGCTTGAATATATAAAAACATTTATACAAGCGTTCGAGTAAAAGCCCACAGGCGGGATCGAAATAAAAAGAGCTTTATATATCATAGGCCTTAAGCTGAGGAGTTGCAAATTCTATAGCCTTTATCATAGCCGACCCAGATTCCTAGCCTAATATCAAGGTTCGGTACATGCGGTTCAATATTTTGAAAATACGTCAGCTTTCACTGGTAAATGCAATTAACTGACTCGTTTTGAAAATAGTTTTTCAAAAAGAGTTTCATAGATAAAGAAAACCCATAGGTAATCATTTAATATTTCTTGTGATTTTATCTTGTCACCAGTTTTACAATACTTGTCAAACAATCGGGAACTAGAAATCAGTGTCGGTCATTTTCAGTGCTCTAAAGATTAAGGTACACACCAAAGTTTAATAACGTGTCTTATAGTCGGTATGCTTACCCTAGCGCGTTATTTAGTATGGCCATAATTGTAACGCCTCGCGTTTTGTAACTTCCTTTATTTAGCAAGTTCACTGTACTTTCCATTTATGGGAACTTGTATCTCTTTGTATTCGTACTTCATTTCATACGTTGTAATCCGAGACTTGAATTATAATGAGAATCCTATCTTTTACATACTTATGTTATGCTTTATTCATAAATACTTGATGATTATTCATGTTACTTACATACTTGATACTTCATTACATGCAAATTCATACGTATTCATACTTGTGATACATACAAAATACATTTTTACACTCCTTTCCTTATGCACGACGCTTATACATTGCATTTATACGTTAAAAATGCTTAAAATCGTCAAAATAATCAAAAATCAGCAATTGGGCTTTTGGGCCTGGCGCATCCGTGCGGATGGGCCAGCCCAATCCGCTATTAAAAGCCGGTCCGCTAATGGGCCGATCCGCCATAAGCCCATCCGTGAATATGGCCCATCAGCCATTAACCTAACTTTCAGCCTATAAATACAATGCTTCCTCCTTCATTCCAACCCTTTAACACTCTAGTTTCTCTCTCGAACCAACACTGATCAGAAGCATTCGGAGCTTATTTCAGTCACTTTTAAAGTGAGTATGGAGCTGATAACTTATGTTCTTCATCTTAATCTTCTACATTTTCTGATTTTACAAGTTTTAAATAAGATTCTTCATCCTCCTTTACCTGGTTTCTCATATTTGCTTGGGCAATCTGATATGAACTCTCAAACTATTGAGGACCAAGCTGGAATGAAGTTTAATCTATAAAACCTTATTTTTACAAACTTTCTGAACTTAAACTCGATTGATTCTAAGGTTCGTGAGCTAACAAGCTGGATAAATGGCTGTGGATTCAAGATATAACCAAGACCAGTTGAGTAGGTGGTTAGTTCAAACAAAACCGAGATGATTTACCTCAAGAACAGCCGCATCCGCCCACACTGACAGGCGCATCCGCACGAATGGGACATCCCCATCCGCGCGAATGCACTGTTCTTCATGTTCTAATGGATGTCAAGTGTTGAATGACTTCCAGATAGCTATTTTTCATATAGTGAGTTCTGGAACATCAGTGTGTGTTCTTGGAACCTCGGTTTCCAAATCTAAAACCACCACCTCACTTAGACTCATAAACGAACACCCAAACAACTTCCTAGACCTAGAACGAGTGAACCCCGTCCAGCCACAGACACTTAGATTAATTTCTTTCCATGTCGTGCTAGCACACCTGGGTTATACATTGTTCGGTTGTTTGGTTAACTTTACTTTCTGTCTTTTACTTTCTGTAAATCATGACCAACCGATCTCAAACTGGTTTGTGCTTTGGTGATAAATAATGAGGTGTTAACCTCCATGCATGACTTTTATGAGACTTCTGTTATTATTGGACTAATAATACCATAATACTATAACTAATAAATTTAGAGTAAACTGCCATTTTGGTCCCTATGGTTTGGGCACTTTTGCCACTTTAGTCCAAATCTCAAACTTTTTAAATCTGAGTCCCTGTGCATTCACTTTTGTTGCCATTTTAGTCCAAAATTCAAAAATCCCCTTTTTTGACTGTTGCAACCTGCCTATTTTGTCTTTTTGTTCAGCGGCATTTTTGTCCATTGTAGATTTATTATAACTGATTATTGATTAAAAATAATAAAACCCAAATCCTCTGTCACCATCTTCTTCATTTCAACCCATTTTCTAGAGAGAGAAACAATCACCAAATTCTCTCTCCACCCCCACCACCAATCATCACCTTCTCCACCAACAACAACAACCACCGCCAGCCACCACTGTCATCAAACCTCCACCGCCATCACCACCTTCGCCTGCACATATATGGCCGGCGAACCAACCACCGCCTTCGCCTTCACATTTGACCCGTCCGATCTCGAATCACACATCAATACAAGCAACATTGTGATCTTCTTACTCTTGAAGCTTTGTTTTGTAACTGAATCTATGATAACCCTAAATGAATTAGGGTATTTAAAGATAGAAAATTTGGTTGGTGTAATGTTGCTTTTTAGGTATGGTTTTTTGTTGAAATGTTTTTGAATCTGTATATGTTTGGTATGAATTTTAGTGGGTTGATGGCTAATGAGTTTTAGGGTTTTGTGGTTTGTGATTGATTGTAGTGGTGGAGGTGCGTGGTGGGGGTTGTGTAGCGGGGGAGGATGTGCGGTGGTGGGGGTTTTACAATGGGGGAGTAGGTGCGGTGGTGGGGGTTTTGCAGCGGGGTTGGAGGTGCGGCGGTAGTGATTTTGCAGCGGGGCTGGAGGTGCGTCGGTGGAGGTGTGGTGGTGGAGGTGGTGGGGGTGGGGTGTTCATTGCAGGTCGTGGGGGTTTATGGTGTTAGGGTATATTTGGGGAAGATGATGTGCTTAAGGTTGATTGATTTTGGTTTTATTATTTTTAATCAATAATCAGTTATAATAAATCTACAATGACTAAAATACCCCTGAGGATAAAGACAAAAAATCAGGGTTTAAGTTGGGGAATCTGGCCAAATTTAACTTTTGGACTAAAATGGCAACAAAAACGAAACCACATGGACCCAGATTTAAAAAGTTTGAGATTTGGACTAAAATGGCAAAAGTGCCCAAACCACAAGGACCAAAATGGCAGTTTACTCATAAATTTAACAGAAACTACGAGCTTAACTGATTAATAGTTAAAAAGTTTCAAAACGATAATCTGCTGACAAAAAGTCCCATTCGTGCGAATGGCACATCCATCCCAAACGCATTCGTTCGAACTGTTTGTAATTCCGTTTCCGTTATTCCGATTTTGTGCTCCTTATCACTTATAATTAGAATACACTTCTGTTACTTTTCTTATTATTTTCATAATATACTAAGTACCTTAAATTTCTATAACTTAAATTCTCCAAACTCCAACTCACACCTTTGTTCACCCTCTAGGGTAACCTCAGTGTTCCTGTACTAATTCAATCATCCTTTTGCTCGCGGGATAGAATAACATCGGCGTTCCTGTACTACGTCCGCCTACTCCTGCCAAAACTACGCTCACTAGGATTTTATCGAAGAATTAGCAAACCTGTGAGTATACTCGAACCCCCTTTTCTTTTACACAATTTGGGGTGCAACATGTTATCCTATCAACTTACACTTAAACTGTATACTAAATGCACAAACAATCCAAATACATGCATGCATGCGTTATACTTGATACTTTAATCTGGGTTTGTACATTTTGTGTTGAATTTGTCATTAACTTCGTACGAGCCTACCCTTGACATGTATAGCGCTATAGGAGTAACGCACCGCCTGTGAACGTTGGGTTATGTTAAGACTTTTTGCGTTAAACTTTGGTTTGACTTGTTTGTTCACATGCTAGTTTATTGTTTATCTTGTTAACTAGCTTGCCCTGAGGATTTGTTTAAACTTATTTACTTATGCTATGTACTAAAACTTGTATGCTCGCCAATGCCTTGTGTGTTGATCTATACTTTATAACATGTTGTAGGATGATGCTAATGATTCACTGGGTGTAGTGACGAGGCCTTAGATACACATTTAGAAATCATAGATTTAAACTTGTTGTATTAATTTTGTATCATGCTTAGTTGCACTTTGTTTTGTTGTACTATGTTTGGTTGTATTTGAATCCTGTATTGTAATCGACATTTGATAGGAAATGAAATTAGTTTACCTTAATTCTATTGTCACTTTAGTGTTATGATGCAATGAGTAATCTATCTTCGTCTCAGTCCGATGTTTCCGCCATCGGTTGGGGGTGTGACAGATTGGTATCAGAGCCATAACTATAGGGAATTAGGTAGAATTGCATGATTTGACCTAGTCTATAGTCTCTAAGTACCAAAACTGACCCTTCCGAACGAATCTGGCCAATTTGTGCGAACCGCACACTCACGCGAATCGAATAGTCTACTTCGTGCGAAGTACACTATCTGATTCGTGTGAATGGGGACTGCTGATCCGTGTGAACCAGCCTGTTTTATGATTCTTAAAATACCTAAGTACTTCCTACTTGCTTCTATCTCTTGTTCTTTGTCTAAATACTTACAACATGTCATTCCTAAGAAATTTTACACAATACACGTTGAAGACTTGAAGACATTCGTAATGCAAACGAGACAAGTTCACCAAAATAGGCGTCAAAACCCACAATTTGGTGAACAACTCTCACTCTGCTTATTCTATGTTGCACAAAATTACACCATCAAGTTAGGAGTGAAATCCACATCTTGATGGTAAATTTCCAACTCTAATTCAAGTGGACCCTCGTTAAGCGTCAGACTTTATTTTCTTGACCTGACGAGTGCTAACCACACTTAGGGTACGACGTTGTCAAGTTAGGGGTGAAACCCACATCTTGTCAACTAATCCCACTCCTTGATTTTCAAAAATCCCGCCAAGTCTCGAATTTTCGATTGATTTGGAACATGTAGTAACCGGAAGGGTGAATGACGTTAACCGAAATTTCGGAGAAAGTATTCCACCAATTAGGTGTAACGTCCTGCTTATTTGTACTTTCCATTTATAGCAAGTCTTGTTCGTGTTTCTATTTTTGGAAGTCTTGTGTTCTTGTAATCGTTCTTTCTTTGCAATCATTGTAAAATCCAAGACTCGGATCATAAATAAAACTCATATTTTGTTAAATACATGACATACATACTTTATACATGCTCATACATTCAATTTCGTGAAACAATTGATGCTTATTCGTAATTCTTGGAAACTAGGTGCTAAACTTGTAGATACGTGAAACTTGTGCATAAAACGTATTATGAACGTATACGATACTTAAATACGACATTCATATGCTTAATTATACTTTGATTATGCTCATCATACTTTATTTGGCCTTAAACTATGCTTTTATGGCGAAACTAGTCCCTAAAACACCTAAAAACACTAATTAACAAACTTCAGGGGCCTTATTGCAAATAAATGAAACTTCAGTCCTCCACCCATGATGCTGGCCGCATAAGCTTTCCCCTGGGGCTACGCGGACCGCGGGAGCACTCCCAGATCAGTTCCCTCTTTTCCCTTCGCGAATTTGAGCGGGATTTGGGTTATTTTGAGTTTAAACCGGGCTTTTGGCATTAAATCATCTAACCCAACCCTAATCACTTCCTTATAAATACCAAGTGCCTCCCAAGTCATTTGCACTTTACAAACACTCTCAAATCACTCTCAAGCTCCCAAAATCGTAGCTGCAAGTTCAAGTTCGGACAAAAACTTCAAGCTCCACTAAAGTGAGCATAACTTCTTCATTTCTTGTCCGTTTGAGCTCATTCTTTTTCCAGAACACTTGGATCGACCTTAGATTTGATTCCATGGGTATTCCACAGAGAATAAGTCCATAAAACTCTGGAAAATAGGCTCCAAAGTTCACTGTTTGAATCTGATTTCATTTATCTTTACTAATACTTGCTTAAACTTGAGTTTAACTCACTCAAACCCACGTCCTTATGCGCATAACCACTTGTATGGTTAGTTGGGCTTAAAAACGGGGCTGAGACATACAAAATTAGAGGTTAAACCTCATATACTTTCTGTTTTGTTTAGGGTTTTTAACCCACAAGTGATGTTCAAGCTTCAAGCTTGATAAAGGTGTGATTGTGGACTAACTTGGGTTGTCCAACAAAGAATCCCCACATTACTTGATGATTTCTCATAGTGTAGTTGTTGTTATTCTTGTATTAACATTAGTTCATAACCCTCCTTGTATGTTTTTACATCAAGTGTAGTGGTGAACCATAAGAGGTACCTAAATGGAAGCTTGTTCTTCCTACCTCCTACATGATTTCCATGATACTAGAGGTACCTAAATGAAGATCTAATCTTCTACCTCCTACTTGACTATTAGACTTAACAATACATATATTACTTATACATACATAAACTATTCGAACCCTTGATGGTGAACTTGTGTTCATTCATCAAAATATTAGAATAACATCATCTAAGGCATAAGACTTGTTACGATTCTAATGAGTACATTACTCATGAAAACATTAACCCTTGAGGTTCCATAGTGTCAAAAACAAGTACTTGTGTTAAAGGATGATTACTTTCATATACATATGTCTTTGTGTTTTAATTTCCTAAATCCTTAATCTACCGTTAATCTCCGTTACTCATACACTTTGTTTCTTCTCGTAGAAGGACTTGGTGTTCCAACCTCCTAAACAAACCAACACTCTCGTGGATTTACCAAGTAGAAGACTTGAAAACCATGAGTACACTCGACCCATTTACATTTTAAGCCACTTTTGGGTTGTAACATGTTACCATACAAAATTACACTTACACACACTTAAACATGCTTTACGAACTCAATCTGTTATACATGCTACTTGTTTACTTAGGTTCATGCTAGATTATACATGCTTTATGCCATTACCATGCTAAGCCCTCAACTTAACATATATAGCCCTATAGGAGTAGCACACCACCCGTCGGGGTCTTGTTAAGTCATTATACTAAAACGGTCTCGTTACTTTTGTGGCGAGGGATGCTAAATACTAGTGGACACTTGGGTTAGACCTGATGTTATGCATGCTAGTTACCTTGTTTACAAATTGCCATGTGGATTCAATTAAATGCTTTATACATATGCTATACTATTTAAACCTTGTGTACTCGCCTTTGCTTTTGCATTGAACTTTATTTTAACATGTTACAGGTTGAGGATGATGATGCTATGAAATGAAGTAGCAATGATGCCTAGATACACATTTAGACGTCTTAGGTTTAAAATGTTGTATCAATTTTGTTATGTTGTTATGTACTTTTCGTTGAACTTGTCATTATTTGAGATTTCTATGTAATGTTGACAATTGATGTTTGGAATGAAAATGGTTAATTTAAATATTGTCACAAATAATGTTATGAAGTCTCTTGCAATCTATTTCGTCTCACTCCGATGTTTCCGCCATCGGTTGGGGTGTGACAGATTGGTATCAGAGCCATAACTATAGGGAATGAGGTAGAATTGCCATGTTCGACCTAGTCTATTGTAGGAACCATATTTTTGACCATTCTTGTTATATGCTTAAAATGTTATCCTTCCTACTTTGCTTCTTTCTCTTCTTTTGGTCTTAATATTTACATAATGTCTTTCCTAAGACCTTTTACACAATACCCTTGAAGACTTGAAGACACTCTTATACAACAGAGACGAGTTTACCAAAATAGGCGTGAAACCCACAATTTAGTAACGACTCTCATTCCGCTTATTCTTATTTTGCACGAAATTTCGCCATTAAGCTAGGAGAGAAATCTACATCTTAATGGTAAATTTCCAATTCAAACTCTAGTGGACCCTCGTCAAAGTGTCAAAATTATATTTTGACCTGACGCGCACCAACCACATTAGGGTACGAAATCGTCGAGTTAGGGGTGAAATGTGTTGGACTCTGTATGCCCAAGACACATATTAAATTGATGTGGCTAGTACGTTATGATCCAAGTCGAGTCATACCCAATAACAAGCTAGACAAACACTTACAATATTTATTTATGATATGATCAAACAAATAAATATTAACACTTACAACATTTAGAAATTGGTTTTCTAAATAATTGCACTTGACAAACTAATAAATTATATGGATAATTTATTTTGAGAGAATATTCTACTGTGTTATTTAATTGGTTAAATAACATTTTAAAAGGTTATGAGATATTGCATAAACTCTTGTAATATGATATATTTTATAAATGTTATAAAATATATACAAGACATATTTTTTTTTTAAAAAGAAGTTGGATTTAAAAAAAAAAAATAAAGCTAGGCCGCCCACCCCTTGGGTGTTCTTCCCTAAAAGCCTTGACCAATCACATGGCATGCAAATGCATGTGTTAGATGCATCTTGATTGGGCAAGATGTGTGGTCCAATAGAAACTCATGCAATTTGCATGTGTAAGAAGGCTTGTGATTGGGTGAAATGGAGGTGCTCATATCTCATACCTTTATATTCTTTCTTTATGACAAAAATGGTGGAAGAACTTGATGAAGATAGTAGAGAAAATGGCTGAAAAATTTCGGCCATAACATGATCATTCAAGAAGGGTTTTTGATTCAAAAATCAAGTGTAAGACTCTCTAAAGATCGGGTCATGTATGGTTGATCTAGTAGGTTTTTTCAAGTTCACATTTCAAGTGCAAGAACTCAATAAAAGACCCTCTAATTTTCGGCCATATGATGGTTCCAAGAGGGGATCTTTCATGTGAGTTGCAAGTGTAGAAATCCTAGCTAAAACTAAGATGTTTGTTGGAAGGCTTGGGGTATACGAGCTTGAGGTCTTCTACACTTGAAGGCAACGGTTCAAGAAGCATCATCTTCTTCATATCCTCTACTCCTTGGAAGGTAGTATACTAAACATCCTATGGTTGTGTTTGATAGTATACATCTCATATATGGATCCGGGTTTTGGGATTTTGCGTATAAATGGTTTTATATCTTATAAAAGTAACATGTTTTAAACTTATTTTCCGCTGCGTTTTTATTTCATATGGATGAAATTGCTTTGATAAACATGTTAAAATCCCATCAATGGCATCTAGAGCCGCTTATATGAGTGCATGCTTCAATAGACTTAAAATTTTCGGGTTTTGGGTTTGGTGAAAACCCTATGGCCGAAATTTTAAGTATGGTTATCCCTTTGTTTTTCAAGATTATATTCTTACATGCATAAATGAATCTTGAAAAATTATTTCATATGGATGATTTGTTTGTTTTGACAAAACTAACCTTTTCGGTTTTTTGGACATAGCCGAAAATGGTTATTAAAAGGGAACCATTTTTTTATGCTTCTTGAAATTAATATAAATATATATTTTGGTGCATATAACCTAGCCATGACCTTGTGTTGAATAATTGTGTTGTGATTTATTAAATTATTTCAAAGGTTGTAATAATTATTATTTTGTTCTTCCACTTGTAAAGTTATGTAATTTATTTATTTTCATTTGGTATGTAAAATAAATAGATTAGGTGCATTTTATTTTACTAGAAAAATGTATTAGGATATATTTTGTAAAAGAAGATGCACACAAAAATGCGGTTTTGGTTTTTGCCAATTTCGGGCATAAAGGACTTCATAGTTCTAAACGGGATTTTAGCCCGATAACCAAAACACATTTTCGAAGTCCAAAGGAGTTTGGAGCTGAATATAAAAGACATTTGGAAGATCAAAGAAAATGGAGAAATCACAACACAAAAGGGAGACTTGAAGCATTTGGATGCGGGATCAAGTGGGAGTTCAACGACACATCGTTTGTGTCATTTTTCACCCTTTAGGAAGGACCTTTTGGCACACTTGTTTCGGCTAACAAGTGTTGTCAAAATAGTTGGCTATGGTTATGCACCTATTGATATGAATGTTGTGCTTGTGTGGTTGTTTATTTATGTTGTTTAGATGATATTTGGATATGCATGCTTAACAAACTAATAATCAACAACAAGCTTATAATTGGTTCTTTAAAAGATCATTAAAATTGGTTAATAAAAGGTTATTAAAAATTAATGATTTTATAATAAAATGGGTTTTATTAAAAAGAACCTTGAAAATTGATTTTCACTAAAGTACCAAGGATTTGAATGCATGCAAATATATGGTACATAAAGTTTTCTAAACTAGAATTTTGAAAACTCAAAAATCCCTTTTATAAAACAAGTCAAACACCATTCTTTTATACAACACTCGAAACACTTGGGAACTCTTTCGTGGGATAAAGGTCACCTAACCACATTTGAGGGAACTTGTATATTCGAGGTGGGTTTACCATGTTTGTGGGATAAAGGTCACCTAACCACTTATGTGTATAAACTCACACGTGTGTGTAAGTTGGACGACTTGATTTGGAAACCATGAACTTAGGGTCACCGAAGCATGGGGAACAAAGGTGTTGATGGGATTAAACATGCCAACTAAACATAAAGATGTTTAACCGATCCCATATGGCTAGAAGTTGCAAAGAGTTGCAATTGTCAAACGTTGACTACCTTGTTAATTTAAATAGAGGGATAAAGGTCACCTAACCAATATTTAAATGTAACGTTGGATTCTAGATTTTAATTATTAATTGTCTATGAGACACAAAGGGTATTAATGATTAAAATATAATAATATCGAAAATACTAAAATTGAACCTTGTTAAATTTTGTAGATGGCCGCTAACAATATTACCCAAACCGTCCGTAACCTATCACTAGAAAACGATCCTAATCCCGATGAACATCTTATGGAAGATAAGGATGCCTATAACGATTGGATTAAGTATATCAAGGATACTACGCAAGCCTCTTGCCTCATGTTAGGAATTATGATTCCCGAGATTCAAAAAGGTTTTGAACATCATGAGCATACGACATGATTAACCAATTGTAGGAAATGTTCCTAAGGGTAGAACGCTTCGAAACCGTTCGAGCGCTTCATGCATGTCGAATGGAGGAAACCCAATCGGACTCATCTTATGTTTTAAGATGAAAAGCCACGTTGATCACCTCGAAAGGCTCGATATGGATAAAAGAATTTTATCCATTCTAACGATCAATGAGGGTGACAACAAGAAAGGGCATCACCCCGACACCAAAGCAAATGTTGCCAAAGGAAAGGGGCACATCAAAGGGAAAGAATTAGAAAGACTAAAGCGAAACCACCGAAACCAAAAGAGAAGAAGGCAAAGGTTGCCACGAACGATCCATGCTTTAAGTGTGGTGAGATAGGGCATATAAATAGGAATTGTCCAATCTATCTCAAAGAGTTGAAAAACAAGAGGGATGCTAGGCAAACCTCAGGTACAATCTTAATAATACATATTGACCTTAATGTTATCTCTTCTAACACATGGGTATTAGATACCAGATGTGGAACTCATGTTTGCAATTCGTTGCAAAAAGTTCAAAAGAAATAAACATTACAAGAAAGGAGACTATGTTTTGAAACTTCCAAATGGTTTGGAAATTGTTTTAAAATGTCTTGAATGCTCCTAGTTAGACTAGGAACATTATTTAAGTTTCCCTTTTGAGACAATATGTTTTGATTTAAAGTTTGTAAACAATGACATTTATATTTCGATGAATGACATGTTTTACTTTAAAACTATGCCTTCAAATGGTAGTTATGAATTGGTTCATAAATAATACATCATTTGATAGTTCAATGTACCAACCAATCACCAACAAACTCAAAATGGATTTGAGTGAGACTTATTTTTGGCATTATCGCCTTGGTCATATAAACAGATGTCGCATGTAAACACTTCGAAAGAATGATCTTTTGGAAACAAATGAAATTGGTTCATTTGATACATGTGAATCTTGTTTACAAGGTAAAATGACTAAGAAACCCTTTAGTGGGAAAGGGCAATAGATTTCTTAGGTATCATACATTCGAATGTATGTGATCCTTTTAAGCCAATGACTAGGAATGGTGAAAGATACTTCATTACTTTAACCAACAACTATAGTAGTTATGGTTATATGTACTTGACACAAAAAGGAAGTTTTGAAACGTTCAGAATCTTCAAAAGGTGAAGTACAAAATCAACTCTTTTAAAGTTCTTCGTTTTGATAGAGGAGGAATCGAACTCTATTAGATATGGTTCGATCTATGATGGCTAGGAGCGCATTATCTCTATCACTTTGGGGTTACGCTTTGCTCTCCGTGGCCCATATGGCCCCAACCAAGAAAGTGGATATGACGTCTTTTGAAATATGACATGGAAAGGTTCCATCATTATCATATTTAAAAGTATGGGTTGTGAAGCTTATGTGAAGCAATACACCCCAAACAAATTGGAAGTACGATCCACTAAGTGTATCTTCGTAGGATATCCTAAAGATGATATAGGATATTATTTCTACGATCCAACAGAGCAAAAGGTATATGTTGCTCGAAAGGCTATGTTCTTGGAAGCTAAGTTCCTTATGAAAGGAACTAGTAGAACAATAGAACTTGATGAGGATCAAGAACCACAAGCCGATACACGTTTGGTTAAAACTAGCAATCAACAAGAGGTTGTTGAAAACGATCAAGTGGTTGATCATTACACACAAAACGTTCGCAAATCTGGTAGAATTAGTAATCCACCTAAAAGATATGGATCTTTCATGGATGGATGCTACGTGGTAGATTCGGGTGAACCAACCATATACCATGATGCAATGTCAAAATTCGATTGTGACAAATGGCTTGAAGCCATGAACGTAAAGATGCAGTCCATGTATAACAACCAAGTATGGGAATTGGTTATAGCACCTCTTAACTCCAAAGTAGTTGGAAGTAAGTTGGTTTTCAGGAAAGAAACAATATGCATGGTAACTTGGATACTTGTAAAGCAAGACTTGTAGCAAAAGGTTTCACTCAAACTCAAAGGGTTGATTATGATGAGACCTTCTCGCCCGTGGCGATGCTAAAGTCAACTAGGATATCATTTGCCATACTTGCACAATATGATTATGAGATTTGGAAAATGGATCTCAAAACGACTTTCCTTAATAGATATCTTGAGGAAGATGTCTATATAGTTAAGCCTGAAGGTTTTGTTGATCCAAAACATCCTGACAAAGTATGCAAGTTAAAGAAATCAATCTATAGATTGAAACAAGCATCTAGAAGTTGGAATCACCGTTTTGATGAAGAAATTAAGGAATATGGATTCATCAAGAACGACGATGAAGCTTGTGTGTATAAGAAGGCTAGTGGGAGCATTATTACTTTCTTAGTATTATATGTCGATGACATTCTACTATTTGGAAATGACATTCCAACCATGGAAGGTGTAAAAACCTAGCTTGAAAGTTGTTTTTCCATTAAGGATTTAGGTGAAGTCACCTATATTTAGGAATAAAGACCTATAAGGATAGGTCAAGGCGCTAGATAGGTTTAAACTAAAGTGCATACATTGACAAAGTCTTGAAAAGGTTCAAGATTGAGAACTCTATGAAAGATTTGGTACCTATTCAAAGAGGGGACAATATTGAGTGCGTCTCAATGTCCAAGCTCAAAGGATGAGCAGGGAAAGAATGAAAGGAATCCCATATGCGTCAGCTATAGGATTCATTATGTACGTAATGATATGCACTAGACCGGACAAGTTATGCGCTTTAAGCATAACGAGAAGAAACCAGCAAGAAACGGTCATTGGGTGACTGTTATATATATATATATATATATTGAAATACCTTAGAAGGACTAAGGAAATGTTTCTAATATATGGATCTGGTAAAGAAGAACTCGTTGTAAAGGGTTACAAGGATGCGAGTTTCGGAATTCGTTGTAAAGGGTTACATGGATACGAGGTTCCAAACTGATCAATATGGTTCTCGATCACAAACAGGGTAGCATTGTCCACTACAGAATCAGAATACATCGCCGCTTCATTGATTGAGATAATTCATATGGATCTGCCACTTGAATTATTGCCAATCTAGGGGTAGTCCTTACCATTCAGAACCCCTAGAGATCTTTGTGATAACATAATAACGATGGTGCGATTGTTCAAATCAAGGAACCTCGTGCACATCAAAAGACTAGGCACATTGAGCGGAGTTTCAACTACATAAGGGATGAAGTTGAAAAAGGGAAAATATGTATTCGCAAAGTTCACACTGATCAAAATATTGCGGATCCACTCACGAAGCTCCTTGAAAGGGCAAAGCATGAAAGGGTCATACTTGTGCCTTAGGACTTCGATATTCTAGTGATTGGATTTGATCTATTTTATATTTGGATATTGGAACAATTGTTATTGTAACTCTTTATGGTATGTTGAGTTATGTTCCATATTAGCATGTTTAAATCCGTGAATAAGTTACTTATTCTAAATGTCCGTAGTCGATCATACTTGTGGGAACAAATATGAATGTAAGACTTTTATGAACTTGGATTGGTGGATATTCATGAAGTATGGATATAGAGCAAGGCGTTGCTACCAAGGTTCATAGATATTTGTGGGATACAAATATTGGACTGACTCGCTCTCAAATATTACTGCATGGAATCATTTGTGATTGATCATAAGTAAATTTGAGTAAAGGAGAATATCATAGTATCCTCAGACCTGAGATACATATTGGGTCTTGATATTCACCAAATATTATGCCTTGACTTAATTCTTCGCTGTCAGTAATATGACAGTACATAAGGCTAAGCTCAGGTGTGGTACAAGGTGATTGTGAGAGACGTATGTAGTCAAGATGGGATTTGTTCCTCTTATTCGTTGAGAGTAAGATGTCTAAGGCCTGCTAAAGTTAAATCAACAGAGAGTGATCACTCTGTGTCTCTGGATTTGACATGACATCTGTAACGAAAGGATAAATGATAGATTCACCTAAATCATGTTCAAGTAAGGGACTTGAAGAGGATGATGTTATTGAATGGCACATATAGTCATACGTATTAGGGGTAGTAAACCGTAGTTAGGCGTTATTTACTACTTGCATCAATCTTCTATGTATCTTGTGCAAGTGGGAGATTGTTGGACTCTGTATGCCCAAGACACATATTAAATTGATGTGGTTAGTACGTTATGATCCAAGTCGAGTCATACCCAATAACAAGCTAGACAAACACTTACAATATTTATTTATGATATGATCAAACAAATAAATATTAACACTTACAACATTTAGAAATTGGTTTTCTAAATAATTGCACTTGACAAACTAATAAATTATATGGATAATTTATTTTGAGAGAATATTCTACTGTGTTATTTAATTGGTTAAATAACATTTTAAAAGGTTATGAGATATTGCATAAACTCTTGTAATATGATATATTTTATAAATGTTATAAAATATATACAAGACATATTTTTTTTTAAAAAGAAGTTGGATTTAAAAAAAAAAAAATAAAGCTAGGCCGCCCACCCCTTGGGTGTTCTTCCCTAAAAGCCTTGACCAATCACATGGCATGCAAATGCATGTGTTAGATGCATCTTGATTGGGCAAGATGTGTGGTCCAATAGAAACTCATGCAATTTGCATGTGTAAGAAGGCTTGTGATTGGGTGAAATGGAGGTGCTCATATCTCATACCTTTATATTCTTTCTTTATGACAAAAATGGTGGAAGAACTTGATGAAGATAGTAGAGAAAATGGCTGAAAAATTTCGGCCATAACATGATCATTCAAGAAGGGTTTTTGATTCAAAAATCAAGTGTAAGACTCTCTAAAGATCGGGTCATGTATGGTTGATCTAGTAGGTTTTTTCAAGTTCACATTTCAAGTGCAAGAACTCAATAAAAGACCCTCTAATTTTCGGCCATATGATGGTTCCAAGAGGGGATCTTTCATGTGAGTTGCAAGTGTAGAAATCCTAGCTAAAACTAAGATGTTTGTTGGAAGGCTTGGGGTATACGAGCTTGAGGTCTTCTACACTTGAAGGCAACCGTTCAAGAAGCATCATCTTCTTCATATCCTCTACTCCTTGGAAGGTAGTATACTAAACATCCTATGGTTGTGTTTGATAGTATACATCTCATATATGGATCCGGGTTTTGGGATTTTGCGTATAAATGGTTTTATATCTTATAAAAGTAACATGTTTTAAATTTATTTTCCGCTGCGTTTTTATTTCATATGGATGAAATTGCTTTGATAAACATGTTAAAATCCCATCAAAATGTGACAACTGTGTTCTGTAATCGATTTACGATGTAAAACAATGATGTTTATTAATAAAACAATGTGATTTGGTGTTATTATATGTGTTTTGGTGTTTCTATGTGTGTATTTGTGTTTGGTGATTTTTCAATTCGATTCGATTTCGATTGCAAGCTTTAAATCGCGTTCTGGAAGGTTATACGCAAACTGGTGCGTAAACGCAGTCAGTATAACGCGACAAACCCTCCGGAATAGTGACATAGGCTTAACATACCTTAAATAACCTCCGCATAACTTAGAAATTGTGACAACTCGAGTTTCCGACTTTGACCTTTGTATTTAATGCACGTTGACTTTGACTGTGTAGTTGTTTGACTGTTTGACTTGTAACCATACATGTTATGTTTTAATGAAACGTGTTATGATTGTGCACATATGTGACTTATTGTTGTAAAAATATAACATGGATTATTATAAAACACTTAGAGTGTTTCACCATCAAACAACTCGACGAAACAGAGTTGTGATTCGCCATGAGCATACTCGACGAAACAGAACTTGTTTCGCCGGCCCGTTGATTCGCCGAAGCCCATTAAGGGCCCATTCCGTTGTTTCGTGTATATTTACGTGCAAAGGGTTCAGTTTCACATTTTTTAACAATCTGGAAAACTCTAGAGCCTCCTGCACACCGACGGCAACCCTCACGGTTATCCTTGGAGACCTTCAAGCCTTTCGTATTAATTCCTATACTATTCGGTTAGTTTATTGCTAATGTTTATCTGTTCACGAATGTATGATTTGTATATGATTGTTAGTAGATTTATGTAGGCTAGGGTTCAATGATAGATGATGATAATGAATGGTTGTGACCACAGTGATTGGCTTTTGTTAATTGAAAACATGATTCGTGGATACTATGTAATACTTGATCATATGTTCTGATTCTTTGTGAATGTGGTTTGAATTAACAACTATGTTTGCATGTGATGTTTTGTTAGTCACTTCATTGTCGGCCACTTTAATTGAATTAAAAAGAATATTCAGATTTACATAAGAATTGAACAGATCTATGTGCATGTGATACTGTGAATAGCATATGTGAAGTCTTATAGTGGTCGGCTAAGTGGATATTGTGGTCCAATGAGGCTTTAATCTTTATCATATATCACATGCTATTAATTGTTGATGTGATCGGATGTGTGTGGCTGATGACCTACTGAATATTGGTGATATGGGTCTCGCAACAATTGGGTAAATTATATGTTAATAATTAGATGATGATTTGGTGACTGATGATGATAGTATGTTGATTGTTCTTGATGGTGTTCTTGACGGCTGTTAGTAATGATTAGGGTTTTCTGTGATGAAATTGTAACTGATGTACATTTTTGACGTAACTGATGTTCGAAGTAACTGACTTGTTTGGCGAAACAGAACTCTCGGCGAAACAGAATGTGTTTCGCCAAGGGGTAATTGACGAAACAGGATAGTGTTTCGCCAAGGGCAGTCGACGAGACAGAATCTTGTTTCGCCAAAGGGTGATTGATGAAACAGAGTATGTTTCATCAACCTGTGTTTCGCCGACTTGAATACTTTGCACAGTAACTCGACTTAACTCTGTTAGAAGTTAACTGGATTGATTAACTGCTGTTACGTGATGTGCATGACTTGTATGATATGGAATACATGTTCAGTACTTCTGTGATTATATCTATATGTGAACAACTTGAATATAAACTGATTATGTACACGTGCGTACTTTAGGACGTGATTGATTTACCTTGAGCACATAGCTTAGCATACCGAGCAAACCAAGGTGAGTTCACTGCACTTTTCTAAGCATGCGTCCCGGTGGTTTGGGACATCTGGTAAACGTTTCTAAAGGGAATACTGGGTAAACTGTTATTTGGGATGTTGGTTATTGAACACAGAATCGATCATCTACCGTGTTGCCTGTAAGGCAATGGGGTAACTAGTTGATAGCGCTATTAGGTTTGACACCCTCACACCGGGCCGTAAGGACGGGCGTGATCTAGTTACCTGGACATCATTACCAATGCTTGGTTAGGGGCATTGGGGTTGGGCACACTCCCAGGTTATATTGGGCACACTCCCATGGTATATATTGGACACACTTCCAGTATATAAGACTTTCCTACGTTAATAACAATCCCAAAACGAAACGATGAGTTGACTTAACAGATATCTGGTAACTACACACGTTAACAAAACCTTGAACTCACCAGCGTCGTCTGACACACTTGTCTGCATGCTTGCAGGTCGCTAGAATTCGTGACGTGGACTTGCTATCTGGGAGTGCTGGAGTGGTCATGGATCGAGGCTCTTGGATTAACTTATAAGTGAAACGTTGGTTTTGAACATTTATTATGAAACAATTGTTAAACGATTTACTATATGCTTCCGCTACACAACTCTTTGGGAGTAACCCTATGTTTGATATTTTCTATTGGTAATTCATGACATGTTTTATTTAAATATTTATCATTGGTTCAATGTGATTGGTGGCTCGAACTCTGATGAGTAACACGCCTCGCGGAGTTCCCGCAGGTGGTATTTTGGGGGGTTACAGAAATAAGTTTTGAATGGTTTGGTGTGTCAAAATCAACTTTGTCCGATCGCAGGGACTATATGTGTCAAACTGTGAAACTATGCCGATTTGTATAGTAACGAACATTCCGGAACTTGATCATAAGTTAAACATACCCTAAATAACCTTTACATAGCTTAGAAATAGGCTTTGAGGGGTTCGGTGTGCTAAAATAAACTTTATGCTCATTCAGGGACTAAAAGCGTCAAAAAGTGCATAAGTTTGCATTTTCACGCATAACTTACGTTCTGAATACATCCGAACCTCCAAAAATTTATGTAAGCACTAAAATATTTTATTTTAGTGTTTGCATAAGAAAAATCCATTCGTCGCACAATTTGGATCGTTTTTCGCGCTTATGCGCATTCCGTCGTAATTAAGCGAACATCGCGATCGTACGACCAAACGAACCAACATCCGGCATATTTTTGAGCATGTTTCATGTTCCCTTGCTTTAACATCCTTGTGAAGCTTAAAAATGGGCTTGACGGGTGTTAGAAGTGCCAGAACACGACCATACGCGCACGGGGACCAAAACTGCCAAAACTGAAACTGCTGGTCTGCAGAGTCCTTACGGACCGTAAGAGGAGGACCATACGGTCCGTAAGCATGTCCCAGATCAGCAGAAGCTTCTTTCCAGCCTATTTCCAGCTGTTACACTCACAAAACCCAATTGCACATGTCTCTTCCTGATAATGGGGGGCCATTTTGGTGTACCATGGAATCACAACAAGTGTAGGGGTGATATTGAAGCACGATTTTCGAGAAACGATCCTAACGGTCCTAGAAATCCTATAAATACCCCCACCCTTCACTTGCAAAACCCACTTGATTTCTGAAAATTTCTCTAAGTTGATGTGTTTGAAACACTTCATACCTGAGAAATACTTGGAAATCAAACTTGCGGGGACCCTTTGTAAGTGTTCTTTCGTTCTTTCATTCGTTTTAGCGTTAAAGTCAAAGTGCGTTTGACTTTCTACATTGACCAGTTTATGGTCAATGTGAAGTTCGTTTGAACTTCATAACGTGAGCGTAATCACGATGGTTATAGTCCCTAGTGACTATACCTACTGATTACCACGTTATCTAGGTTCAGTGACGAGTCGTAGTTTCGGCCAAAATGCGTATTCTTGCGTATTTTGTAACCAAACTACTCTAGGATATCAAAACCGTTTGTTTTGATATCAAAACCTGTTTTCTAACTTAACTAAACATGTTTTAGCATGTTTAGCTCGTCACTTTTTAGTTTAGTGCTTGTGTAGAGTCGTAAGTCAAGCGGACTAAACACCCGCTTAGACTTTCGAACACGACCCGTTTGGTCGATCATTAGGATCCGACCAAACATGGTTAGTGACTGACGTGTGCGTATATATACATAATTTTGCAATGAAATTACACACGAATCGGTTTTAAATTTATAAAAGTGATTATTACTTTTACATCAAAACACACACGAAAGAGGCAAGTGTACCCCGTCATATATGTAATAAAGTATCGGCAAGAACCAAGTATCGATCCAAGGAAATGGGCGGAGAAATAATACTAGACCTTTGTCACTAAACTATCGGTAAAAACATAGGTTTGGTTGATTTTAACTAAACTAAAGTAAGCATAACCAAATACATAATAAAAACATAATAAAATATAGATAAAAAGCCTTGCTAAATACACAACCACAGCATGTCAACTAAGTCGGTTTTGGCACTAGAAGCATTCGGTCAATTTTCCAATTTAAGACAATTAGTATCCCTTTCGGGAATCCTAACATGACAATCATTCGGAAAGCTAAAACGATAGACACATTTTAACCACCTAAAATTGTTCTTTAACGTGCAATTGATAAATGTCTATGAAAATCTCTTAAAAATAAGTTAGTCAGCCGTTAGGATTATTCTAACCTCACTTAATCAAGGAAAGCGACACCGATAAACACAATGCAACCACCGAGACAAGCATAAACTAGATTAAATCACAACCAAGTTCATTTTACAAATCTTGCACAATAATTCACCAAGAAAGCAATTTTGGCCTAAACTACTATCTAAGCTAATAAATCATGGCAAGAATTTATAACGACACCATCTAACCCGTTAAGGTCCTTACGTGACGGCAAGCTCTCTTGATTAACAATAATTACATTTTATTAAATCACTAACCATTTCTAGTATCATGATGCATACATTTAAACCAAGTTAAACTAGTTAACCAAATTCAAAGTTTACTAATACAAGATTAATTAAGCTACATTTTTCAACTATCTTAACTAACCAAGCATCAATCATCCAACATAATTACTTATAATCAAGAAATCAATATCAATAACAAGGTTTCAAACTAATCATCAAAGATTAACATAGAAAATACTTCAAGTGTCATTACAAACAAAGCTTAACACACTAATGGCAATAATCTAGCAAGGGATTGTTTGTGTTTTTGCCCAAATGCTACAATAATACATAAACAATAATCTAAGTACTTGAAAGATTAACAAAAACATGGAAAGATTAGAAAATCAAACCATAAACAAGTACTAGACTAAGGATCCGGGTAGTAATCGAGCTAAACGGGACAATGTGGCTTGATTCCGGGTGAAAGCTAACGCCTCCGGAGCCTGAAAATCGCCTGAGAAGCTCTCCAAAAATCCAGAATATCGAACAGAAGGTTTCTGTTCTGTTTTTATACTTTTCGCTGTCGCACGGTCGTTCTCCATATGGCACGACCGTGCACTTTAAGTAATTATTGGGGATGGGTCACCATACTGCATACGTCATCAGATCGTTGACCAGATTCGAAATGGCACGACCGTTCTTCGTGTGGAACGGTCGTTCAGTTCCGGGTTATTTGTTGCACACCGAGTCGCACCGGTCGTTCATCACCGAGACACTGTTGGTTCATCGGATACGCACGGTCGTTCCTCAGATGGAACGTCCGTTCTTCACCGAGCCGCCTTGTTTTCCTAGAACGCCCAGTCGCACCTCTCGTTCATCACCGAGCTGATCAACTTTGTCGGAGATGCACGACCGTGCATCAGGTGGAACGGTCGTTCCACAGGCCCAGTTCAGAATCCTTAACAGAATGTCCGTAGCTTCGTCGTTTTGTCCGGAAAGTCCTCGTTTTCGCTATCATCTTGGCTGGAATGCAGTTTTAGGCCTGTAAACATAAATGTAGATAAATAAGTATCCGAATGACGGTTTTATGGCCAAAAACGCATAAAATAGGGGTAAAACGGGGGACTAAAATATGTGTAAATTAACGAATATCAAATCTCCCCACACTTGAACCTTGCTTGTCCTCAAGCAAGCTAAACTAAAAAGCAATAAAAGACATAAACAAACAAGAACGAAAATTTACACACTTTTTTATCGAAAACTAATATAAACGGTTAGCCGGTTTGTCGAAAGACAACATCAAAAGACTCAAACCCAACAAGCATATGCAATTAAAAAGCGACAACCAAAAAGCCGTGACAAAACATTTAATTGACTCACATGTTAATCTTCACACAACTCACAATGTTCACACACACTCGGTTTTATTTATGAATCATACATAAAATGTATATGCGTAAACACTCAACGCCTAGTCAATGAAATGTGCAATATCATAAGCTTGTCATAAGATCTCGTCTCCACCAACTAACATGCAAATAAGTGTAAATCAAGAGGTCTTTACGGGTTATAACATTAGGCTTGGGCGAAGGGTATGGAAGTGGACATTTAAAGTGGCGAAAATGGTTAAAACTCGGTAATAGCGTTTAACTAGCAAGAGAAATATACAACTATATATACAAACGCCTTAAAAAGGCGACTAAAGCGCAATCGAGCTTATCAACGAAATTTTAACATTTAAGCATTCAAAATTGCTCGATTTCTATCAACTTCACCCTATTTTAGGGTGTTTTATTTTCTGTTTTTTTTTTTTTAAATCAAACTATACAATGAAATATAAACAATAACAAGCTAGTTAAACTATTATTTTAACCGAGTTTCAACACTAAAAAGGTTTAAAAACATAAAAAGGCTAAATTTGGTTAAGTGGGCGATAATGTGGGTAAACAAAGGTGAACGGAAAGGCTCGACAAGGTTAATCCTAAAGGGTAATATAAGGTGAACGGGAAGCACAACACAAAGAACAAGGTACACAACAAAGGGCTAATCTAAGTGCCTCTATCACGTTTACACAAATCCGCACGTTCATGGTCTTAACAAGCATACTAGTGACAAGTTCTAAATTGCACATAACATCCGGCTCACTCCTATATCCGTAATGAACAAATATATAACAATCTAGGCTCAAATATGCTCACGTAACGGAAGGAATGGGTAAAAGTGTGAAAACTATCATGTAAGTCTTTCTTTGTTTGTCACGCTTTCCGGTTTCCTTTTTCAAAAATATTTTGCTTGTCGAGTTTTTATCAAGTCCGATGCTTTCTAAAACACACCCAACCGGTTTATTTACCAACATATATACAAAACATAAGTATTTTTAAATGATTTTTCTGATTTTCTTTTTTTTTTCTTTTTTTTAAGAGGACAAACAAAGCTAAGTTAACAAAGTTAACCCCCTCCCCACACTTGAACTTCGCATTGTCCCCAATGCGAGACCCGAAATATAGAGAAAGGGATAAAAAAATACTCCCCTCAAGATGATGTTGGTGCCACGAGACTTCCGAAGCTCTAACTGGTACGTGCTCCGGTCCAAGATCCGATAGATAAAACCTGCGAGTATGTCATGTGCACCCAAAATATAACAGAAACAGAAAAATCACAAAACAACCATAATATACATAAGTACTAAAATCCAAACAAAATACAAAGGAAATTGTCTGAAAATACATAACCGGGGTGTTTTAAATAATAGTCAAAATAAACACCCAAATAAAAGTAAAGTACTGAAACATAAAACACCACCACCGCCAACTACTCATCATCATCATTATCATCATCATGTCTCGTGCCAGATGGGCCCTGATCGCCATAGCCAGGGGGGTTCCACGGTGGGAACTGCGGAGGGTGCTGAAAATAGTCGGGGTATGCGTGATGCATCTCCCCGAAAAGATAAGAAAACCCCTCACTGACCCCCTGGTATAGAGTATCCTGGCGATGCTGAAGCTGGTCATGTGTGGCCCGAAGCTCTGCCTGACTGGCCCGAATCTCGTCCTGGCTAGCCCGGATCGGGTCCTGGCTAGATCTGATCTTGTGGAAGTAGGTACCATGCTGCTCCTGCGTCACACGCATATCCTGGAACTGCTGGTAGAAAGTGGGCCAATCCTCATGCTGATGAAATGCATGGTGCTGCGGCGAGTGTGGTGGTGTCGGTGGCTGGTGCTGCTCTCCCATCTCAACATCCTCCTCTTCCTCCCCATGTTCCTCCTCAGCTGGAGGCAACGGGTCCCAGACCTCGTTATTCAATCCCCTCAACCTATCTCCCCTATCAAGCTCAGCAATCACCCCCATGAACTTCAGCGACCGGATATCGACATGAACCCCCTCAGTAATCAAAGTGAGACCCCTAAGCACCCCCGGCGTCATATAGCGCTCATTGTATGCTATCTCGGTCACATACGAACCGCCATGTATCTCACTGTTCGCATGTCGCCCTGAGCACTTGACGAAGTACTTAGCCATTCGAGCGGCTAGGTTGATTGGTGCTTTGTCAACCAACGCATATAAAAAGAGCAAATCAGGTGTGGGATAGTTACCGAGACTGTCCATGCGTCCGCATATCGAATGGCTGAAAACATGGTGCATCACTCGCACCAGAGGGTCTCGGAGTCGCGAGGCCTTTGACATCCTCGGGTTGTAGGGGCCCCCAACGGCATTTTCTGCCCAGAATGCATCCCGCGCTGCATCATTAGGGAAGTTGAACTGATCGTTGAAGACGTCGGGATCATCCATGTCCTCCCGCGTATAAATCCCAAGCCTTCTTCCTAATCGACCAACCGACCATGTATGCCATCGTCTACATAACCTGAAGGTTACCCGCTCCCTGTAGCGAAAATCGGGCTGTGTATGTGCAACCGGTCTTTCATAGGCATACGAAGCGAAGAATTCAATCGTCAACTCCCGGTAAACGGGTCGGTTGCAACCGACCAAATTTGCAAGCGTGCGAGTCATCATGTCGTCCAGTCGATCATACTGATTGAGTTCACGCATGACTTCCCAATCTAACCATCGGGGGACTCCAAACTGCCCCCGTCTCGCCCACAATGCATCGCGCTTCGATATGCATAAAGCTTCTTTCTCAATGTTGGGGTCAAACTGTAGGAAGGGATGGTTCATCTGTAATGGGGAAAATTGTTAGAAAGACAGAAACAGGAGAGAAATGAATTGAAAACAAGCGAGCAGCCAATTATGAAGAAACTGTCAAACTGTACTGGGCAAATGGCACGGTCGTTCTTCGAGACGCACGGTCGTGCGTCACCGAGAACTAACAGACCAACCCAGAAGATATCGTGAACAAGCCGGCAAGGCACGACCGTTCCACACGAGGAACGACCATGCGACTCCGTGTCTGCAGATTTTCGACCCCTATACTTAGAACAATCTGATCTTTGCAAAATTTCAACAAGTATTGGGTCAACAGGGGTCTGAAAGTCAACCGGGTGTTCACGATACTTCGATTCAACAAGGGTTAGGGTTTCGATTTGTTTATGAAGAGAACCCTAAAAATTCCTTTAAGAATCGGAAGAAATCTAACCTAGAAAGTAAGAAAACAAGAAATCTACAACTAGGAACGTACCGTGCGAAGAAGGGTGTGAGATCGTGCGAAAAACCGTGCGATATGGTGAAGAATCGCCCTGGAACGGTCTGCAGCGGCTAGGGTTCGCGAATGAGGGATTTTGCAGCAGATGATGGTATATATAATGTGCAAAATGACAAAATTGCCCTCAGCCTGTGGCACGGTCGTTCCTGGTATGGAACGGTCGTGCGTTACCGACATCGTTCAAACCCAGCAGCTTCTTCTCGGAAATGCACCGAGGGTGCGATCCATCGTGCCGGCTTGCTCGGAATCGCACGGTCGTGCGACTCGAGGAACGGGCGTGCATCAGCTGCAGATACAGAATTTTCTGCAGAAGCTATTTCCAGCAACCGTTTCGGCCGTTTTTCGCCATTTTTTCGACACACCAACTGTTCTAAGAATATTGCAATACAGAACCTTCGCCCGGTACGTATGGAAACTAAACAAACTAACGTAAACCACCTAACTAACCTAAATTACGCTAAAACTACAAAAATACAAAAAATGACTATTTTACCCTTACAGCGCCAAAGACGCTCCTGCTGCATTTTTTTCGGCGAGTCAGCAGCGTAGACTCATGCTAATTTTTTTTCGACGAGTCGATAGCAAGACTCAAAGCTAAAACTAGAAAAACTACAAAAAAGACTATACTACCCCTAAAGCGCAAATTACGCTCTTGCTACATTTTTGATCCGCGAGTCAGTAGCGTAGACTCTCTCCTCCCCACACTTATGATGTGTGCGGGGTTTGGAGTTCAATCACCTCCACCGCCGATTCTATCGGCCCGGTAACATACAACTTTAACCGGTGACCATTTACCTTAAATGTAACGCCATCCGCGTTCTCTACTGCAACAGTACCATACGGAAATACTTCCTTAACCGTGTATGGTCCTGTCCAGCGTGAATGAAGCTTCCCAGGGAATAAGCGCAGCCTAGAATTGTACAGAAGAACAAGATCACCCGTTTGGAATTCTTTATGGTCCTTCAAGCGTTTGTCGTGAAGTTTCTTCGTGCGCTCTTTGTAGAGTACGGAGCTCTCATAGGCTTGGTGCCGCAATTCTTCCAATTCATGAATTTGGAGAAACCGGGCTTCACCTCTGGTTTTAAGGTCCAAATTCGCGGTTTTCAATGCCCACATAGCCTTGTGCTCCAACTCCACCGGTAAATGGCATGCCTTTCCGTATACCAACCTAAAGGGGGTGGTCCCTATAGGGGTCTTATAAGCTGTACGGAATGCCCATAATGCCTCATCAAGCTTGTCCGACCACTCCTTGCGGTTCGCTCCAACAGACCGCTCAAGGATGCGCTTTAGCCCACGGTTCGTGACCTCCACCTGCCCGCTTGTCTGCGGATGATAGGGCGTGGACAAACGGTGATGCACACCGTATCGGGACAAAGCCTTTTCAAGCTGTGTATTACAAAAATGAGTCCCTCGGTCACTAATGAGCGCTTTCGGAGCGCCAAATCAGGCGAACAAACTCTTAAGAAACCTCACAACTACTCTGGCGTCGTTAGTGGGTAAGGCTTGCGCCTCCGCCCACTTTGATACGTAGTCAACAGCCACGAGTATGTACTTGTTTCCACGTGAGGGGGGGAATGGTCCCATGAAGTCTATCCCCCAAACATCAAAGACTTCACAAACTTGTATCCAGTTCTGAGGCATTTCGTCGCGTGCAGATATGTTCGTCGCCCTCTGACAAGCATCGCACGCTCTCACCCAACTCTGCGCGTCACGGAAAATGGTCGGCCAGTAAAACCCGGAATCCAACACCTTCTTCGCGGTGAAGTTGGCTCCGTGGTGGCCTCCGGTAGGTCCCTCATGACACTGGCGTAGAATGTCGGTCGCCTCAGACCCAGATACACATCTCCTAATCACCTGATCAGCACCCACCTTGAACAAGAAAGGGTCGTCCCATATGTAGTGCTTGAGATCCGAAAAGAATTTCCTCTTTTGCTGGTGAGTCAATCCTTTAATCAAAATCCCGCAAGCAAGATAGTTCGCAAAGTCGGCGAACCATGGCGACTCATCGCATATTTCAACAACCATCAAAGACTCGTGTGGGAATTTGTCATTGATTGAATCCCAACGTGAATCCTCGATGTCTCCGTGCTCTAAACGAGATAGATGGTCCGCCGCTACATTCAAGGCACCCTTTTTATCTTGTATCTCAATATCAAACTCTTGCAGCAACAGGATCCATCTGATTAGACGCGGTTTTGCGTCCTGTTTGCTGAAGAGGTATCTAATGGCTGCATGATCAGTGTATACAACGGTTTTCGAAAGCACTAAATACGATCTAAATTTATCGAATGCGAAAACGACCGCCAAGAGCTCTTTTTCAGTCGTGGTGTAATGCTCTTGAGCGTCGTGAAGAGTTTTGCTCGCATAATAGATCGGATGGAAGTGCTTTTCCTTCTTTTGACCCAGAACGGCCCCTATAGCGTAATCACTCGCGTCGCACATGATTTCAAATGGCAGACTCCAGTCCGGTGCGACTAAAATAGGGGCCTCAATCAGCTTTTGCTTGAGGAGGTCAAAAACCCTCAAGCAATCATCTCCAAACACGAACGGAGCATCTTTCTCTAACAAACGAGTCATGGGTCTGGCGATTTTAGAAAAATCTTTGATGAATCGCCGATAGAACCCGGCATGACCGAGAAAGCTCCGTATAGCTCGAACAGAGGTGGGGGCGGAAGTCGTGAAATAACGTCGACTTTAGCTGGATCGACTTCCATGCCCGCGTGAGAAATTTTGTGTCCCAAAACTATGCCCTCCTTCACCATGAAGTGGCATTTCTCCCAGTTCAGGACAAGATTAGTCTCCTCACACCTCTTCAACATTCTTTTCAAATTTTCCAGACATTGATAAAAGGAATCCCCAAATACCGAAAAATCGTCCATGAACACCTCCATGGAATCCTCAATCATGTCGTGGAAAATGGCGACCATACATCGCTGGAAAGTAGCCGGCGCATTACACAGCCCAAACGGCATACGCCGGTAGGCGAATGTACCGAAGGGACAGGTAAACGTGGTCTTCTCCTGGTCCTCAGGAGCGATAGGAATTTGAAAGTAACCCGAGAACCCATCCAGAAAACAATAATATAACTTCCCTGACAGACGCTCCAACATTTGATCAATGAATGGAAGCGGGAAGTGGTCCTTGCGGGTGGCGTCGTTGAGTTTGCGATAATCAATGCAAACCCGCCATCCAGTGACCGTCCTGGTTGGAATGAGCTCATTCCTATCGTTTGTGACCACAGTCATGCCCCCCATTTTGGGCACTACCTGCACAGGACTGACCCAAACAGATTCGGAAATGGGATAGATCATACCAGCATCTAACAACTTAATGACTTCCTTTTTAACGACCTCTTGCATGTTCGGGTTCAGTCGCCTCTGGTGCTGCGCACACGGCTTGAACTGATCCTCCATAAGAATTTTATGTGTACAGAAGGAGGGATTTATTCCTTTTATGTCCATGATTTTCCAGGCGATTGCTTTCTTATGAAGTTTCAACACATTAAGCAGTCTGCTCTTCTCTTCTCCCGCCAATCCAGATGAAATAATGACAGGCAAATGACGCTCCTCATCAAGAAATGCGTACTCTAGGTGCGGTGGGAGCTCTTTAAGCTCCAAGGTAGGAGGATCTTCCACTGAAGGCTTCGACTTCACTTCACTCTCGCGATCAATTTCTGTGAAACGATCCGGACTCTGGGACCATCATCACCAATCTGATAGACTGGCTGCTCTAAATAGTGGCCCTCCTGCGTAATGCCATCTAAGTCCCCACACAACAGATGTGTGTCCGAATCTATCTCCTCAATCGTACCCTGGAAATGCGTGCTCACATAAGTGTCGACGATGTCAACATAATAGAGCGCGTCGTCCTGACTCTGAGGATGCTGCATAGAACGTTTAATGTCAAACGTCACATGCTCATCATCTACTCGGAGTGTGATCTGGCCCGCCGCCACGTCCACAATCGTCCGGGCGGTATTCAGAAATGGGCGTCCGAGTATCAGAGGCACTCTCGAGTCCTCATCCATGTCCAGGATAACAAAATCCACGGGAAATACAAACTTGTCTATCTTAACAAGCATATTTTCTACAAACCCGCGTGGATACTTGACAGAACGATCCGCAAGTCAAATACTCATCCTCGTAGGTGACGGCTCACCTAGATCCAACTTTGTAAAAACCTTATAGGGCATAAGGTTTATACTCGCTCCTAGATCTGCTAACGCATTACTGACAGACAGATTGCCAATGAGGCAAGGAAGCGTGAAACTGCCTGGATCGCCCATTTTTGTAGGCAGGCGATTCTGGAGAATAGCAGAGCAGCTTTCATTCATAACCACACAAGACATGTCCTCGAGTTTTTGCTTGTTTGAGAGGATGTCTTTCAGAAACTTCGCATACTTTGGCATCTGTGCCAAAGCTTCAACAAACGGTATGTTTATATGCAATTGTTTAAATATTTCGAGAAACTTACCGTTTTGTTCATCCATCTTCTGCTTCTTCAACCTTCCTGGATAGGGCACTGGAGGCGTGTAACCTGTGACCGGCTCCTGGACTTGTGCTGTACTTGCTGGGCGTAGCCTGGCATGCACCTCATCCGGTGTGTCGGTCGGGACCGCTTCAGTGATCGGTGGTGAGTCCGATATGACGGGTCCGGTAGGTTTTCCACTCCTGGTCATCACCGCATTCACATCTCTGTGCGGGCCCGGGTTTGTCTCAGTATTGCTCGGGAGACCACCCTGGGGTCTCTTTGACATCATCTGTGCCAGCTGACCAACCTGATTCTCTATGTTCTGAATCGAGGCCTTGTGGCTCCTCATCTCTCCCTCATGAGAGAGAAAACGATCCTCGCTCTGCTGGTAGCGTTTTTCAGCTAACTGATTCGCGCTCGAGGAGCTAGTAAGAAGCTGGGTCATCATATCCTCCAGCTTAGAACTAGACTGAGGGGCCTGCTGCTGGGAACTACTCCCAGAGCCCTGATTCTGATGCGGGTATGAACGCTGCTGATAGGATTGGTTGTACTGCTGGAACTGCTGACCCTGACCCTGTTGCGCTGGAGCGCGCAGAGTGAATCCCAAAGGATTTTGATTGCCTGTGTTCGCACGCCACCCAAAATTTGGGTGATTTCTCCAACCGGGATTATAGGTGTTACTGTAAGGGTTGTTCTGCGGCCTAACTTGATTACTCACAAAATCTACCTCTTCGTGGCCCTCGTATCTGACTCCCTGAAAACATGCCCCAGGCTCGTGTGACACTCCACACTGGTCACAACCCGAGCCCGCATGCGTAATCATCTGGGACCTGTCGAATCTCGGTGCGAGAGCCGAGATTTGTGCAGTAATGGCCGTATAGTCGTCTACAGCATGCACTCCTGCGCGGGATCCTGATGATGATGATGTAGCCCGACTTCTATCTCCTTCGCGGCGAGAGCTAGATTTCAACGCAGCCTTTTCAATGATATCGTAAGCCTCATTGGGCGTCTTTGTCCCCAAATCGCCTCCTGAATTCATATCTAATCGCTCCTGCGTATTGTAGCTAAGCCCCTGATAGAATGTCAAGACTAACTGTCTCTTGGTGAAGCCATGATGTGGAACATCAAGTAACAGATCCTTGAATCTCTCCCAAGCTGCATGCAACGACTCCCCCTCATCCTGACGAAAGGTCACAACTCGGTTCCTTAACTTGGTTGTCTTCTCGGGTGGAAAGTACTTTTTCATAAATAGCTCCGCCAACCCATTCCAGGTCCTGATGGACCCAGCTGGCAGTGACATAAGCCACGCTCTGGCTTTGTCACACAGTGAGAAAGGAAACAACCTCAACCGAACGGCATCCTCCGAAACATCCCTCATCTTAAACGTGGAACACACTTCGAGAAAAGCCGCAATATGTCATCCGGGATCCTCATGTTCGCGCCCATCGAACTGCACCGAATTCTGCACCATATTAATTATACTAGATTTAATTTCAAAATTAGGTGCATCTATAGTAGGTCTAAGGATACTCGGCTCCAGGCCTGTCGCTCCAGGCTGATTAGACTCATTCAACGGTCGCTCATCGTCTGCCATGATTATGTTTCCTCCTGAGCCCTCGGCTTCAGCAGGTACCACCGACTCCGGTCCACCACTAGCGAGCAGTAGCCCAACCGCCCGACCTTTCGCGCGTAGACGTCTCCTAAGATCACGTTCGGGCTCGTCTGACGGTTCAACAAGTTCTGGAGCGGGGGTCGAGAACATTAACCTGCAAACGAAAATTTGACACGGTGAATATTTTATTAATTAAATAATGCTGTTTTTTTTTCAGCTGAATAGAAGCAGAAAGTTATTATAAATGGGCTGAAAATTTTATAAAAATCCGAAAAATGGGCCCGAAATTTTATAAAAATTCAACACAATAAATAAATGAATCGACTAATACAAAAATGGCTTTAGGGTGCCGAAAACCCAAAGAATAAGTGAATAAATAAATCCGGATCAAATAAATAAATGAAACAAAAATAACGCAAAAATGAATAAATCGAATAAAAACAAGAAATATTAACAAATAAATAAACAAATAAATAATCAAGAAATTATACACAAATATTAACAAGTATATACACCGATAACCAAATGACTCGGTTCGTTCCTAAAACTCGCCATTTCCCCGGCAACGGCGCCAAAAACTTGACGTGTGCGTATATATACATAATTTTGCAATGAAATTACACACGAATCGGTTTTAAATTTATAAAAGTGATTATTACTTTTACATCAAAACACACACGAAAGAGGCAAGTGTACCCCGTCATATATGTAATAAAGTATCGGCAAGAACCAAGTATCGATCCAAGGAAATGGGCGGAGAAATAATACTAGACCTTTGTCACTAAACTATCGGTAAAAACATAGGTTTGGTTGATTTTAACTAAACTAAAGTAAGCATAACCAAATACATAATAAAAACATAATAAAATATAGATAAAAAGCCTTGCTAAATACACAACCACAGCATGTCAACTAAGTCGGTTTTGGCACTAGAAGCATTCGGTCAATTTTCCAATTTAAGACAATTAGTATCCCTTTCGGGAATCCTAACATGACAATCATTCGGAAAGCTAAAACGATAGACACATTTTAACCACCTAAAATTGTTCTTTAACGTGCAATTGATAAATGTCTATGAAAATCTCTTAAAAATAAGTTAGTCAGCCGTTAGGATTATTCTAACCTCACTTAATCAAGGAAAGCGACACCGATAAACACAATGCAACCACCGAGACAAGCATAAACTAGATTAAATCACAACCAAGTTCATTTTACAAATCTTGCACAATAATTCACCAAGAAAGCAATTTTGGCCTAAACTACTATCTAAGCTAATAAATCATGGCAAGAATTTATAACGACACCATCTAACCCGTTAAGGTCCTTACGTGACGGCAAGCTCTCTTGATTAACAATAATTACATTTTATTAAATCACTAACCATTTCTAGTATCATGATGCATACATTTAAACCAAGTTAAACTAGTTAACCAAATTCAAAGTTTACTAATACAAGATTAATTAAGCTACATTTTTCAACTATCTTAACTAACCAAGCATCAATCATCCAACATAATTACTTATAATCAAGACATCAATATCAATAACAAGGTTGCAAACTAATCATCAAAGATTAACATAGAAAATACTTCAAGTGTCATTACAAACAAAGCTTAACACACTAATGGCAATAATCTAGCAAGGGATTGTTTGTGTTTTTGCCCAAAGGCTACAATAATACATAAACAATAATCTAAGTACTTGAAAGATTAACAAAAACATGGAAAGATTAGAAAATCAAACCATAAACAAGTACTAGACTAAGGATCCGGGTAGTAATCGAGCTAAACGGGACAATGTGGCTTGATTCCGGGTGAAAGCTAACGCCTCCGGAGCCTGAAAATCGCCTGAGAAGCTCTCCAAAAATCCAGAATATCGAACAGAAGGTTTCTGTTCTGTTTTTATACTTTTCGCTGTCGCACGGTCGTTCTCCATATGGCACGACCGTGCACTTTAAGTAATTATTGGGGATGGGTCACCATACTGCATACGTCATCAGATCGTTGACCAGATTCGAAATGGCACGACCGTTCTTCGTGTGGAACGGTCGTTCAGTTTCGGGTTATTTGTTGCACGCCGAGTCGCACCGGTCGTTCATCACCGAGACACTGTTGGTTCATCGGATACGCACGGTCGTTCCTCAGATGGAACGTCCGTTCTTCACCGAGCCGCCTTGTTTTCCTAGAACGCCCAGTCGCACCTCTCGTTCATCACCGAGCTGATCAACTTTGTCGGAGATGCACGACCGTGCATCAGGTGGAACGGTCGTTCCACAGGCCCAGTTCAGAATCCTTAACAGAATGTTCGCAGCTTCGTCGTTTTGTCCGGAAAGTCCTCGTTTTCGCTATCATCTTGGCTGGAATGCAGTTTTAGGCCTGTAAACATAAATGTAGATAAATAAGTATCCGAATGACGGTTTTATGGCCAAAAACGCATAAAATAGGGGTAAAACGGGGGACTAAAATATGTGTAAATTAACGAATATCAGTGACCATAGTTGCATAGGGAATAACCTTCCGAGGTTATACCTTATGGTCACCTAGTTTAGATAGTTGTATGATAAGTAGTTTATATGCCTTAGGTAAATGATCAAAATGCTCTTTTCATGCATAATTGGTAATTAAGCATATGTAACCTAAACTTTTGTCACATAACTGATTATAAAACATGATTAAACTTGTATTGGCATATAATACTTGTCATAGGACTAGTTAGACGTCTCGAACGCGCATTTGCGCGCATGACGCGTTAAAGTAGCATAAGCTACCTTAATGGGTCACGAAAGCACTTAAGTTAGGTTCTGATTTAGAATATAGGCTTTGTTAAACCATATCACATGAGTTCCAACGCTCATTTGGTTTGCAAGACCTCATTCTATCCGATTTTCCTATTTAGGCGTCTATTATTTACTAGTGATTCAATTACTAGGTGCTGCTTGATTTCTCTGGTTTACTCGAGTTTGTTGAAGTACTATTGATTGAGGATACCTTGCACTACATGTGAGTATATAGTTCCCCTATTTTATTGTTTTCAATTGTTTTGGGGTGATTCATATGTACAAAATGTTTTTTCAAGGTTTAAACGATGATTTCAAAAACGAATAGAACGATTTATACTAAACTATTAACGATTTCGATAATGTGAAGGAACTTGTTGGTTGTAGTTACATAACGAACGACATTCATTAGCATTGATCAAGCCGACCAGTATTAGGTTATGGTACCATAGGATATGACAAATCCCGTTATTGCACTATACCCATGGTTATGTGTGGGTGTTGTGGGTAACGACTGAATCTGATGATTGTTAACTTACCCTTTGGAGGTTTGTTAATGCAAGAACGAGTTGAACGATGAACGAGTCACAAAGGTTTGAATGTTATTAATGAGACGACCATATATAAGTTTTCACAATTAAAACGAGGATGATTTAAACGATTTAAACGAGTAAACTATTTGGAAACGATTTGGAACGATTTGGAAACGATGTTAAACGATTTGGGTAAACGATTGGTTTTTGGCTAGTGTTTAGATAACGGGATGGGTGTAATGTAGTGAAAACATGGTGGATACGCCGCTGGTACTTTTTATATATAAGTGTTTTCAACATATTACATACCATGGCGTTATTTAGTTCACTTGGGTAAACGATATTGAAACGATGTCACTCAACGATGTTTTCGAAATAATATACGAGTTTTATTAACAAGTTTATACGAGATGTTTTACAAGATGGTTTTCTAAAACAAAAAGCTTTTGGGTTAAGAATCGTGGCTACGAGATTTTATAAATTATAATCATCTTGATTTGAGTTGGTTAATTATGTTGTAATATTATACACTTTTCTAAACAAGGTTTCCGAAGTATTGCAATATATGTAAACAAGCCATGATTCCGATACTCTTATAAAACCTATGTACTCGCCAGCATTTCTTTACTGACTTTGTTTTTTACATATGTTTCAGGTGTTGTTGCTTGATTGACGTTCTAGGATGCATGCGTCACATAGGATCTGGACGAGGCCTTAGTGACATAAAACAATGATAGTCGATATAAAACTTGTTTGTCATGTGTTAAAACAATGTTAATGTTTAATAGTATCAATAAAACGAAACACTTTTTTGTATCCAGGGTTATGAAACGATAATTCTGTTACAACACCCCCGACGTTTCCGCCACGCTTTGTTGTTTTACGTGGTCGGGGTGTGACAGAAGAGTTGGTATCAGAGCCAATGGTTATAGGGAATTAGGTTATTAGTAATGCTTTGACCTAGACTATAACTTTTAGGACCCCAACGCAAGTAAACTTTGCGTTTAGATTTTTAAAACAAAATCGTCACCTATCCTTAGGTTGTCACACCCCGACCACGTAGAACATACAAAACGTGGCGGAAATGTCGGGGAGTGTTGTAACAGAATTAATTGTTTCAAATCCATGGCAATTGAAGTTTCGTTTTATTGATTAGAAGTGTTACAATGTCTTAACAAACAAGGAAATACAACATAATTAACTAGTCTTGCATCTTTTATTGTCACTAAAGCCCAAGTCTGCCTATGTGTATCTTGATCATCTTATGCAACAGCTCCTGAAAAACACATGTGAAAATAGGTACGTCAGCATAAAAATGCCTGTGAGATACATAGGTTTTGTGAAAATAGGTTTCATGACTATGTTTGAGAAAATGTTTAGTCAGGAACCTTGTAATTTGCTTTGTCTTGTAAATCATTTGAAAAACGATAAGATCAGATGATATGTATAAATAAGTGAATAATGTATGGTTAAATGAATAACCATGAAAAATGTGTTTGTATAAGATAAGTTGTTTGTAAATCAATGTCTTGTGAAAAGTATGTTATTTGTATAAAATGTTATATATCTCAAACTGAAATGATTCAAATAACGCTACGATATGTAATACCATACAAACACTTATATATAGGAAGTACCAGCGGCGTATCCACCATGCTTGTATCATATTACACACGCTTTGTTACTTAATCACTTACTCAAACCAAACTACTAAAGTAAATTGTTCATGTCTAATGTAAATCATGTAATATGTATCCAAAATGTAATCATGTGATGAATAACAAATGTACTAAGTATGCAACAATAAACATACGTAGCATGTGACCTGTACTAAGTATGCAACAATAGACATACGTAGCATGTGACCTGTACTAAGTATGCAACAATAGACATACGTAGCATGTGACCTGTACTAAGTATGCAACAATAGACATACGTAGCATGTAACCTGTACTAAGTATGCAACAATAGACATACGTAGCATGAAATGTAATGTAAAATGATGTACTAAGTAATGCACACAATGGGCACACCTAGCATGAAATGTAATGAAATCATGTACTATAATGTACTAACGAACATAGCAGGTATATGATGTGTAAACAGGAAAGCATGAAAGTAACAAGTAGGCACATGTGTTTCACCCCAAAACAGTTTGGAAAACAGTAAAAGAGGGGTCTATGTACTCACTTGAGATTGCTTAGTAGTCCTTGAGTAACAACCAAACAATGCTAGAGATCACGGATAACAAACGACACCTAATATAGGTAACTATGTTAATAAACCGGACCTAAATCGGAAGATCTGATAGAATGAGGGTTCGTAAACCAAACGAGTATAGAGACTCGTGTCATATGGTTTAACAAAGCCTACATACTAAATGAAACCTTAATCTAAGTGCTTACGACCCATTACGACCCGTTTAGGTAGCTTATGCTACTTTAACGCGTCGTGCGCGTGAAACGCGTTCGGACCGCCTAACTAGCCCTATGACAAGTGTTATATGCCTAAACATGTTACATAATCAGTTATGTGACAAAGGTTTAGGTTACATATGCTTAATTACCAATTAGAAACTACCAATCATACAACTACTCAAACGATGTGACCATAGGGTATAACCTCGGAAGGTTATTCCCTACCTACTATGGTCACCTAATGTGTTTGGTCGGATCCTAGTGATCGACCAAATGGGTTGGGTTCGAGGTATAAGCGATTTATTAGATCGCTTACCCTACGACCCTAGACAACGTGGTAATCAGTAGGCATAGTCCCAAGGGACTATAACCAACGTGATTACACTCACGTTGCGAAGTTCAAACGAACTTCGCATTGACCATAACTGGTCAATGTAGAAAGTCAAACAAAGTTTGACTTTCAGACTCGAAAGACTCGAAAAGCAATAAAAGAACGAACGAATACTTACGAAGGGTCCCCGAATGCTAATCTCGATCCAAGAACTCAGGTATGAAACAATGGTTTCAACTTAGAGCTCTCAAATCCAGATTCTTGTGAGAAATGGGGTTGGGGTGGATGGGTATTTATAGGAATACCCGAACCGTTAGGATCGTTTCATGGAAACCGTGCCTTAATCGCATCCGTACATGTGTCGGAAACTTGTGGTGGCTAAAAATTGGTCCTTATCATCTGACTAAGCATCTGAGAATGTGTGGTGGTGGATCAACCAGCTGCAACTTGCTGAAAACAACATTGAATCTGGTCTGATATGCGGACACAGCCCGCGTCAGGATCAGATAAGTCTCAGGCGGGCCGCCTGGGATGTCTGATCAGCAAACATGTTTCAGTTTTGACAGTTTCAGTCCCTGCACGTGTTTAAGCCCATTTCCGGCACTTCTAAGGCCCGTAAAGCCAACTTTAAGGCCCTAAAATGATGCCTAAACATTGTGGACATGAAACATGCTCAAAAATATGTCGGGTGTTGGTTCGTTTGGTCGTACGAACGCGATGTTCGCTTAATTACGACGGAATGCGCATAAGCGCGTAAAACGATCCAAATGACGCAACGAATGGATTTTTGGCAAGCCAAAAACTAAAGCATAATATAGTCATGCTTACATAAATTTTTGGATGTCCGGATGTATTCAGAACGTAAGTTATGCGCGAAAATGCAAACTTGTGCACTTTTTGACACTTTTAGTCCCTGAATGACACAAAAGTTTATTTTAGCATACCGAACACCTCAAAGCCTATTTCTAAGCTATGTGATGGGTATTTATGGTATGTTTAACTTATGGTCATGCTCCGGAATGTCTGTTACAGTTCAAATTGGCATACTTTCGCAGTTTGTCAACTTTAGTCCCTGTAAGCGATGTAACTTGATTTTGCAATACCAAAGCCTTCAAAACTTATTTCTAAGTTATGTAAAGGTTATTTAAGGTATGTTAAGCCTATTTCACTATTCCGGAGTGTTTGTTGCATTAAACTGGTTATATTTACGCATTAGTGCGTGTATAACCTTCCAGAAAGCGATTTAGAGCTTGAATTCGGATAAGAGTTGATATGTGCAAAAGATACACATATTTATCCAAGTCCAAAGTATGAAATACAATATTTCATTGGTTTGGTATTTGTTTAATGGTTGAAATGACGCAGGTGTCACAGTCTCCCCTACTTTAGGAAATTTCGTCCCGAAATTTAATTCTAGAGGAAACTTGTGAAGACAACTGTGACGGTTTCCCCTTCTAATAGATCCATTAAGTAAAACTCTGGGCCATGTTAGGATTCTTAGCGAAAATTTCAACCCTCAAAGTGAAGTCCTTGTAGTAACAAAACATGGAGTTTTGAACTACGGACAGAAGAACGTTTCTTTTGAAGACTTATCATAGGAAACTGTGTGTGTAATTGAGATCAGAATTGGGGAGTGTGAGAATAAATGACATTGGTCGAAGTCCAAGACTTCTCCCGTATCATTAATCTTGCCACTGTTGGTCTTAACACATGACAAAACTTCCTGTGGTTTCTGTGCACTGAATTCCATAATTATGTAGGCCTCCATAATTACGTACTTCCTTGCACAGTCCGCACAGTTCATTTCATAATGCGTATGGGAAAAACAACGAATAATCCTGTGGTGAATTAACTTGACTGCAATAGAGTCTCTTTAACTAGGTCACCAAAGGATTTGATTAACGAACAATCTCTTGATTTAGACCACCCGAGAGCCTATTTAACTACATAAACACATGATATATTTAACTAGATTGTCGAACCAATCTATTTAACTTAGATCGACGTAGGATCTCTTTAACTTAACTACCTACGGGGAAATTTTAACTACATCGACGTAGGATGCATTTAACTAGATTGTCGGACCAATCTATTTAACTTAGATCGACGTAGGATCTCTTTAACTAAACTACCTATGGGGAAAATTTAACTACATCGACGTAGGATGCATTTAACTAGATTGTCGGACCAATCTATTTAACTTAGATCGACGTAGGATCTCTTTAACTAAACTACCTATGGAGAAAATTTAACTACATCGACGTAGGATGCATTTAACTAGATTGTCGGACCAATCTATTTAACTTAGATCGACGTAGGATCTCTTTAACTAAACTACCTATGGGGAAAATTTAACTACATCGACGTAGGATGTATTTAACTTTATCAACACATGTTGTCCTTAAACTTTGGAATAGAACTTTATAATCCAAGGGATTTAACTACAACGTAGAAGTCCATTAAGGATTTAAGATAGTACCTTTTTGAATATCCTACTACGAATCCCTCATATGAAGATAAGAAAGATTCTATGAGGATTTGGATAACGAATATCCAGAGTATACAAAAACACAAAATGCATAAACACATAGTCACATAACCACAAAATTGTTTATCTAGATCTTTAATTTGTAAGTTTTGTTTTGTTAATTACGTACATGTATTTAAAGCACACTAGGAAATCCATTCCATGGATTTCATTCGGTACTTTAAACATTAGCAAGAATCTAACTATGAAGATAGCAAGATCTTCCAAAAATTCGATTTCGTTTTCAAGAAAACGCAATATTCGAATTAAGGAACACAAAAAATTGAAGATACGGAAATACCCTTAGGTACCCTATTAAGAATTTATAGTGGTACGTTGGGTATTCATACAGAGTTGTAACTTGCGCCTTGTACTTCGTTTCTTTGCAAGAGACGGGTACTAAGGATTTCTGTGGAAAACGCAAGAGATAATAAAATGGAAGAAATTACGGGGTAGTCTGTTCTTCAAGGAATACGATTCCTTGATTGTCGGTATTGTAGGGGATACGTTGTTTATACATGCCATCATATTTGTACATTGCAATGCAAAATAAAAAGATTTATTTATAAACAACCACAACAACAACTGTTTCATGGACCTTGACAACAAAAGAAAATAATACATAAGGCTTGATTATTTCTAAACAACATTGTCTTTTAGTTGGTCCGATGCTCATCCCTGCGCTGGATTCGCATTAGCAATCTTTGGGCAATTTCTTCGGAAATGGCCCATCTCGCCACAGTTAAAGCAAGGACCTCGTGGAAGACGAGCTTGAGCAGGATTTACTTGAGGTTGGTTTGGACCAGCTTGGTTCGGGGTAAAACGACAAGCATTTGCCAGGTGACCGAGTCGCCCACATGATGCACACAAATGACACTGTAGGTGAGCTAAGTGGTGTGCATTACATTTATCGCATATCGGTGCAGTACCAGCATAAGGTTTCCTTGCAGGAGGCTGAGCTGGTTGGTTGCGGGTGTTTTGGTTGGGTTGAGCAGCAATCGCAAAATTCTGCGAAGCCTTACGCTTCTTATTCTTGGACACCTCAGCATGTTCTTCCTTTGGTTCCACTTGAGCAGTCTTGTCGGATGGTCTTGGGTCGCCTTTTCGAAAAAGCTTTTTCTTTCTGATGTGGGATTCAGTTAGGGTGGCAGACAGTTCAATGGCTTGTCTGACAGTAGTAGGGTTACTGCCAGTAACAATATCCTGAACTAGGTCAGGAAGACCATCAGTATATTTCTCGATCGCCTTATCCACAGGAGTAACCATAGCAGGACACAACAGGCTCAATTCTTCAAAACGGTCAGTATAGGCTCGATGTTCACCACTGTCTTGCTTCAAATCATCAAATTCTTTCTCCAACGCTCGCAGTTCATGACGAGGACAGAACTCCCTCATCATAAGAGCTCTAAGCTCGGCCCAAGTCTGTGCTAGTGCAACCTCAGCACCGCGGTCTCTCATAACCCCGTTCCACCACGTTAGAGCCCTCTTCTGAAACACACTTGAAGAAAACTCGACCTTGCGATTTTCAGGACACTGAACATGACGGAAGGTATTCTCAATGCTCTCGAACCATTGAAGAAGCCCAGTTGCTCCCTCAGAACCACTAAACTTGAGCGGTTTAGCCGAGTTGAAACTCTTGAAGTTGCAGGGAGCATTGTTGTTGTTGATGGCTTGCATCATTTGAGCATAAAGATTTGGGAAGGCAGCAGCCATTTGCTGCGCGATGATTTCTGCCAGTTCGGCAGTCGCTATCTGGCTTTCACGTCGAGGAGGCATTCTAAAAGAGGAAACATGAAAGGAAACGAGTGAGAGAATTAGACCAAAAGAATGAGATGAAACAAATCTGATGAAAGCAAGGATAGTGGTCATTTGTTTGTTACTACAAAGCAACAAACGACCTCGGTGATTAATCAAAGTAAATAGGTCAAAAATAATGTATCGCGAAGACATGCTCGCCTATAAGTGAACACTCATCCCAAGAATTCCCGGGTAAGCACAACTGGTCTCGCGTCTGATGAGATGTATACGAAGTGCTTGCCTAGACAGAAATCCCAGAATACAGGCATTCACCCTTCCAGTTTGCACGTGTTCACATTATTTAAAACCCAAAACCTTGACGAGATTTTGAAAATTCAAAGGGGTTCAAAACCATATAACAGAGGGTTCAAAACCTAGTAATCAATCATCCTAGAACAGATGATTAGTTTTCAAAGCGGTTTTGAAATTTATGTTCTTGTTGTGGTCGTCGCCCAAGGATAGGTGACGGTATTGTTTTATGACTAAACGCAAGTAAACTCGCGTTAGGGTCCTAGAAAGGTTATAGACTAGGTCAAAGCATTACTAATAACCTAATTCCCTATAACCATTGGCTCTGATACCATCTTTTCTGTCACACCCCGACCACGTAGAACATACAAAACGTGGCGGAAATGTCGGGGAGTGTTGTAACAGAATTAATTGTTTCAAATCCATGGCAATTGAAGTTTCGTTTTATTGATTAGAAGTGTTACAATGTCTTAACAAACAAGGAAATACAACATAATTAACTAGTCTTGCATCTTTTATTGTCACTAAAGCCCAAGTCTGCCTATGTGTATCTTGATCATCTTATGCAACAGCTCCGGAAAAACACATGTGAAAATAGGTACGTCAGCATAAAAATGCCTGTGAGATACATAGGTTTTGTGAAAATAGGTTTCATGACTATGTTTGAGAAAATGTTTAGTCAGGAACCTTGTAATTTGCTTTGTCTTGTAAATCATTTGAAAAACGATAAGATCAGATGATATGTATAAATAAGTGAATAATGTATGGTTAAATGAATAACCATGAAAAATGTGTTTGTATAAGATAAGTTGTTTGTAAATCAATGTCTTGTGAAAAGTATGTTATTTGTATAAAATGTTATATATCTCAAACTGAAATGATTCAAATAACGCTAAGATATGTAATACCATACAAACACTTATATATAGGAAGTACCAGCGGCGTATCCACCATGCTTGTATCATATTACACACGCTTTGTTACTTAATCACTTACTCAAACCAAACTACTAAAGTAAATTGTTCATGTCTAATGTAAATCATGTAATATGTATCCAAAATGTAATCATGTGATGAATAACAAATGTACTAAGTATGCAACAATAAACATACGTAGCATGTAACCTGTACTAAGTATGCAACAATAGACATACGTAGCATGTGACCTGTACTAAGTATGCAACAATAGACATACGTAGCATGTGACCTGTACTAAGTATGCAACAATAGACATACGTAGCATGTGACCTGTACTAAGTATGCAACAATAGACATACGTAGCATGTAACCTGTACTAAGTATGCAACAATAGACATACGTAGCATGAAATGTAATGTAAAACGATGTACTAAGTAATGCACACAATGGGCACACCTAGCATGAAATGTAATGAAATCATGTACTATAATGTACTAACGAACATAGCAGGTATATGATGTGTAAACAGGAAAGCATGAAAGTAACAAGTAGGCACATGTGTTTCACCCCAAAACAGTTTGGAAAACAGTAAAAGAGGGGTCTATGTACTCACTTGAGATTGCTTAGTAGTCCTTGAGTAACAACCAAACAATGCTAGAGATCACGGATATCAAACGACACCTAATATAGGTAACTATGTTAATAAACCGGACCTAAATCGGAAGATCTGATAGAATGAGGGTTCGTAAACCAAACGAGTATAGAGACTCGTCTCATATGGTTTAACAAAGCCTACATACTAAATGAAACCTTAATCTAAGTGCTTACGACCCATTACGACCCATTTAGGTAGCTTATGCTACTTTAACGCGTCGTGCGCGTGAAACGCGTTCGGACCGCCTAACTAGCCCTATGACAAGTGTTATATGCCTAAACATGTTACATAATCAGTTATGTGACAAAGGTTTAGGTTACATATGCTTAATTACCAATTATACATGAAAAGGGTATTCTGGTAATTTACCTAAGGCATATAAACTACCTATCATACAACTACTCAAACGATGTGACCATAGGGTATAACCTCGGAAGGTTATTCCCTACCTACTATGGTCACCTAATGTGTTTGGTCGGATCCTAGTGATCGACCAAATGGGTCGGGTTCGAGGTATAAGCGATTTATTAGATCGCTTACCCTACGACCCTAGACAACGTGGTAATCAGTAGGCATAGTCCCAAGGGACTATAACCAACGTGATTACACTCACGTTGCGAAGTTCAAACGAACTTCGCATTGACCATAACTGGTCAATGTAGAAAGTCAAACAAAGTTTGACTTTCAGACTCGAAAGACTCGAAAAGCAATAAAAGAACGAAAGAATACTTACGAAGGGTCCCCGAATGCTAATCTCGATCCAAGAACTCAGGTTTGAAACAATGGTTTCAACTTAGAGCTCTCAAATCCAGATTCTTGTGAGAAATGGGGTTGGGGTGGATGGGTATTTATAGGAATACCCGAACCGTTAGGATCGTTTCATGGAAACCGTGCCTTAATCGCATCCGTACATGTGTCGGAAACTTGTGGTGGCTAAAAATTGGTCCTTATCATCTGACTAAGCATTTGAGAATGTGTGGTGGTGGATCAACCAGCTGCAACTTGCTGAAAACAAAATTGAATCTGGTCTGATATGCGGACGTGGCCCGCGTCAAGATCAGATAAGTCTCAGGCGGGCCGCCTGGGATGTCTGATCAGCAAACATGTTTCAGTTTTGACAGTTTCAGTCCCTGCACGTGTTTAAGCCCATTTCCGGCACTTCTAAGGCCCGTAAAGCCAACTTTAAGGCCCTAAAATGATGCCTAAACATTGTGGACATGAAACATGCTCAAAAATATGTCGGGTGTTGGTTCGTTTGGTCGTACGAACGCGATGTTCGCTTAATTACGACGGAATGCGCATAAGCGCGTAAAACGATCCAAATGACGCAACGAATGGATTTTTGGCAAGCCAAACACTAAAGCATAATATAGTCATGCTTACATAAATTTTTGGATGTTCGGATGTATTCAGAACGTAAGTTATGCGCGAAAATGCAAACTTGTGCACTTTTTGACACTTTTAGTCCCTGAATGACACAAAAGTTTATTTTAGCATACCGAACACCTCAAAGCCTATTTCTAAGCTATGTGATGGGTATTTATGGTATGTTTAACTTATGTTCATGCTCCGGAATGTCTGTTACAGTTCAAATTGGCATACTTTCGCAGTTTGTCAACTTTAGTCCCTGTAAGCGATGTAACATGATTTTGCAATACCAAAGCCTTCAAAACTTATTTCTAAGTTATGTAAAGGTTATTTAAGGTATGTTAAGCCTATTTCACTATTCCGGAGTGTTTGTTGCATTAAACTGGTTATATTTACGCATTAGTGCGTGTATAACCTTCCAGAAAGCGATTTAGAGCTTGAATTCGGATAAGAGTTGATATGTGCAAAAGATACACATATTTATCCAAGTACAAAGTATGAAATACAATATTTCATTGGTTTGGTATTTGTTTGATGGTTGAAATGACACAGGTGTCACATAGGTGATAACCACGACGGGAAACACAATTTTTGAATCCGCTTTGAATATTAATCATCCATTCTAGGATGATTGATTACTAGGTTTTGAACCTTCTGTTGTAAGGTTTTGAACCCTTCCAGTCTAACTCATTTTTGGCTTAGTGCCTTCTGAGTTTTCAAAATCTCGTCAAAGTTTGGGTCTAAATAATGTGAGCACGTGCAAACTGGAAGAGTGAGTGCCTGTACTCTGAGTTTTCTGTGTAAGGATAGAGTGTTCGTACAAATCCACATAATCAGACCAGTCACTCTTACCTGGGAACTCTTGGGGTGAGTGTTCACTTATAGGCGACAGGCTCAACAACCGGCTCGAGGCAGAGACTTTCTCCTCACCACTACTCAAGCCCAAAACGCGAACGACGTCATTACTGGTACGTTCCTTGTGAACCATGTTTATGCTTCTTGTCTGTTTGATACTGGCACAGATAAAAGTTTTGTGTCGTTAGAATTCGAATCCTTGCTTAAGTGTAAACGCTCTAAGTTGTCAAGATCTTTCGCTGTCGAAGTCGCTGATAGTAAAACCATCGCTGTGAACTCCGTCCTTTCCAATTATTCTTTGATCCTTAATGATCATACGTTCTTAATTAACCTCATACCTATGCAAATGGGTAGTTTCGACGTCATGGTAGGTATGGACTGGCTTAGGGGCTGTTTGGTAGCCTCTGAATGGTCATTAAGAGGCTACCTCTTAATGGAACCATTAAGAATTTTAGCAATGAGAAGGTAGAAGAATGTGACATGTGATGATTTACCATTCAGAGGTTACCTCTTAACCATTCAGACTTGAGGTTACCTCTTATTCATTCAGAGGTTTTAAGCCATTAAGAGGTAGCATCTGAATAGTCATTAAGAGGCTACCAAACAGCCCCTTAGGCGAGTTCATGCTGAAGTGGTATGTTCCGAGAAGTTTATTCGTCTACCTCTTCCAAACGGAGATTCCCTACACGTCTATGGTGAAAAACCTTCTCAAGGTCTTAAGCTTATGTCGTGTATCCAAGCGAACAAATGCTTGCGCAAGGGTACCTTCGCCTTTCTCGCCCACATTGTGGAAAAGGAGGACAAAGGCCCAAGCATAAGCGACGTTCCCATTGTACGTGATTTCCCCGATGTGTTTCCCTACGATCTTCCTGGTCCGCCTCCTGCACGTTCTGTTGACTTTCGCATCGATTTAGTGCCTGTCGCTAAGTCTCCCTACCGTTTAGCACCCTCTGAGATGCAAGAGCTCTCGAGTCAACTCCAAGCGCTTCTTGATAAAGGCTTTATACGCCCTAGTACTTCTCCTTGGGGCGCTCCCGTTTTGTTTGTCAAAAAGTAAGATGGGTCATTCCGAATGTGTATTGACTATCGTGAGCTCAACAAGCTTACTGTCAAGAACCGATACCCTCTTCCGCGCATCGATGACCTCTTTGATCAATTGCAAGGTGCAACCTTGTCACGGCCCTCGGCCCCGGTTTGACCCAGTCCAGAGCCGCGAGGCAGGAAATCCCTTGGTATCTAATTAGGTGACAGCGGAAGTCTTTTTAAACAGTATCGATTAATATTAAAACTGCTCATTTATATATAATATAGGGATAAATCCCATAATTTACAATAAAGTGATTTCACTAGGAAATCTTTATTTCTTAAAACATGTTTCTTTATTTTATACTGAGCCACTTCCTTGAGCTTGTGGTGCTTTATAGCACTTTTCCTAGATCATAACAGATCACCTGAAACATGTTTGAAAAAGGTTTTGTCAGCGGGAAATACTGAGTGAATCATTCTATTTTGCATAATGATGCATAGTTAATAATTACAGCATAAGAGCGATTACAATGGCTTCTATCTTATCTTTATCTGGCTCTATGTCACAATGGTGACATGTCACAATGGTGACGATGGTCATACCACTATTTAGATCAATGAACCTAAATAGTGATGATTATCCCTGTAGGTCAATGAACCTAACAGTGATTATCCCGAGTAGGTCAATGAACCTAACTGGGAGAAAATTAGTAATGTGCACAATACCCCACTAACCAGTAATTCAAGATATCCACGACTTAGTCCCTGTAATTATAACCTTGAAAATAATTTGAGGTATTATAAAATAGTTGATAAAAAGAGAATGACTCACTTTGTAGATTTAACGAGCAGAGTATAAGCCTACTGATTAGCCTTGATTATCCTAATTTGAATAACAATACACACACAAACAGGTTAGTAACTAATACAACAGTTACGACAATTCACGAGATTAAACCCTCACAACGATTTACAAGTGCAATACTTAACAATTCAGCGGATTCACAACGAATGACAGAGTATAGTCCGAATTCGAACAGCACTCAAACATTCAAGTCGAAATCACGATGAATAACAAAGTATAAACTCAATTTGAGCGGCACTTAAACAATCGTTGGATAGTTATAATCAATCGGACGTTGAATCGTAATAGCGATCGAGTTATTACCCTGATTGCAGCGTCAATTTAGTGACTGTGTGTGTTAATTTGTGATAAACAGAGCTTATCTCAGTCTACGAAACGAATTTCTTCGTCGTTCAAGCGTCCAGAATCAAGTCCCAAAGTCGGCTATTTATACACGAATTTTGCCACCCCTTACGGACCGTAACAAATAACCCTTACGGTCCGTAAGGGTCACCTATTTTTATAGAGTAGCCACGTGTTGGGACTAGCTATGCTGACTTGACAGATTCTTCTTTTCCATTTTTGACAACGAGAATTTTAGATAATCGTTAACTAGGAAATACCCCCCTTGAGTTTTAGGGGCCCTGATCCTGATTCTGATTGTTCCGAAAATTTTAGGGTTTGCTCAGAATCACTTGGGTTTCTAAATTATGGTTTCCTATTGGTCAATTAAAATAATAATTATGACTTTTTGATGAGAGTTGTTACATTCTCCCCACCTTAATAAAAATCTCGTCCTCGAGATTTACTGGAATAATTGAGAATATTTTCGCTTCATCTTAGATTCCAGCTCCTAAGTGTATTGGGGTCCTATCTCTGAATCCCACTTGAACTAACACTAATCACTTATGATTGAGAAATTTGATCTTTCGATCTTCTATCTGAATAGGTTTCTTTACAAATCTTAAATTTTTTTCGTTTACCTTTATATCTTGGAGAGGTACTACCAAAGATATGTCTGATAGACATTTCTTGATGTGGAATACATGAAATACATCATGTACTCCAACTAACTCTCCTGGTAGTTGTGGACTATAAGCAACTGATATTATACGTTGGATTACTGGAAATAATCCTACGTACTTTGGACTTAGCTTTCCTTTCTTTCCGAATCTAACAACTCTTTTCTAAGGAGATACTTTCAATGACATTTTGTCTCCAACTCTAACTCCAATGGTTTTCCTCTATTATCTGTATAACTCTTCTGGTAGTCTCTAGCCGTCTTCAGTCTTTCCTTAGTGATACTGAATATCATAGCCGTATTTCCTTTGCCTCATGTTTTTGCCCAAAAATATATCTTAAATTCTTATGATCCGTATAGACAGTAAACTTACTTCCATACAGATAATATCTCTAAATCTTAAGGGCAAAAATTATAACTCCTAATTCTAAGTCATGAGTGGTATAGTTTTCTTCGTACCTTTTCAATTGCCTTGATGCATATGCAATTTACCTTTTTGTATTGCATTAACATATTTCCAAATCCTAGCTTTGAAACATCACCATATACTTTAAAATCTTCTGTTCCTTCTGGTAAGGCTAGGATTTTGTTAATTTATGCTTTAAGATCCTAAAGGCTTCTTCTTGTTTAGATCTCCATTCAAACTTAACTATTTTACAGGTTAGCTTAGTTAATGGTATAGCTACCTTAGAAAAATCCTTAATAAACCGTCTATAGTATCCGACTAAACTTACAAAACTCCTAATTTCCATTGCTGATTGCGGAACCTTCCATTTAATAATTGCTGCTATCTTAACAGGATCTACGTGAATACCTACATGATTCACCATATGATCTAGAAATTGCACTTCTGGCAGTCAAAATTCACACTTCGAGAATTTAGCGTAAAGCTTCTCTTTTCTTAAGAGTGCATGCAAATGCTGACAATGTTCGTCTTGACTTTTTGAATAAATAAGTATATCATCTATGAAGACAATTACAAATTTATCCAAATACGGTTTACAGATCCTATTTATCATGTCCATGAATGCTGCAGGTGCATTCGTTAATCCGAAGGGCATGACTGTAAACTCATAATAACCATACCTAGTCCTGAAAGCAGTTTTAGGTATGTCTTCCTCTTATACTTTCAATTGATGGTATCCGGAACGTAAGTCGATCTTAGAAAAATATCTAGCTCCTTGGAATTGATCGAATAGATAATCAATTCTAGGTAATGAGTATCGATTCTTAATTGTAACCTTTATTCAATTCCCTATAATCAATACACATTTTCATAGAATCATCCTTTTTAAATAACACTGTGTTAAACGTTAAGGTGCCTTGGTTTATCAGTATAGTTCCTGGATTTTAAAGGAATTCTAAATTCTATATCCTTATCAGGTCGTAATCCTGATAACTCTTTTTGGGAATACATCTGGGTATTCTGAAACTACAGAAATTTCCTTAAGTTCTTTATCTTTAGTATTAATGATTACTGAAATCATATATATACTATTCCTTGCTTTCGTTCATAATTAGCAACCTTCATTACTGATATGAACTTTATGGGTTTATATGGCTTATCTACTGTAATCATTATTACTTCTCCAGTGGGTGCACAAATTTCTATGGAATTCTTATCACAGATAATTCGAGTACGATTGTTTACTAACCAATCCATTAACACAACATCGAATTCAACTAATTTCATAGATAATAGGGTTGCAGAAAATTTAGGACTTAAAAGTTCTATTTCTACATTTTGCAGAACCTTATTTATTTTAACTGAATTTCCATCTGCCGTTTCTATTGTAGAAATTTGCCTAATGCTGGTTAAAGGTAAGTTAAAAGTTTGGCAAAATGAAGTATTTATAAAACTTTGGTTTGCACCAGAGTCAAATAATACTTTTGTGTAAACGTTATGAACTAAGAACGTACCGGCTATCACATCTGGAATCATCTCGGCTTCCTGAGCAGTTAGTTGAAAGGCTCTCGCATTCCTTTTTGCTCCTTCTGCCGGTTTGGCTTTATTGTCAAATGGTTTATTCAGTTTTGGACAATCTGGCCTAAGATGTCTAGCTTCTCCACAGTTGTAGCAGACTGAAAATTTCTTCCTCCTGCAATCTTCTTCTTGATGCCCCGGAATTTTGCAAAAATTGCAATATCCTTTGCATCTTCCAAAATGCTTCCTTTTGCAAAAATTGCAAAATGGACTAGTGGTAGATTGCCCATTCCCTCCTTTCTTGAAATTGTTATGGTTACCCGAACTGAATTCTTGGGTAATCTTTTGGGCTACTTCCTTCCTTCTATTTTCTTCTCTTGTCCGTACTAGTTTGTCAGTCAGAGTATTGGCTAATTCCACCGCATCATCAATCGTGCGAGGTTTCGCAGCCTTGACGATATTACGGATTTCGGAAATCAATCCCCAAATATAACGAGAAATAAGTACCGGCTCTGGCGAAGCCAGGGTTGGTACTACTCTAGCATATTCGAAGAATGTCGTAGTATACCCTCGACAATCTACATCCACCATCCGATGGTTTAGAAACTTATTTGTCATTTGTTCCTTTTCATACTCGGGACAGAATTTTCTTTCTACAAAGCTCTTAAATTCTTCCCAGTTCATATCATACGCCATCCTTCTTCCTTTTGCTTGTAACACCGTATTCCACCATTCTAGCGCTACTTCTTTGAAAAGGTTTGACGCGTACATGACCTGATCATCCTGAGCACATTTACTTATGGCAATTACTGCCTCGGTTTTCTCTAACCAACGCAGTGCCGCAGTTGCTCCTTCATTGCCTGCAAACTCAGTGGGTTTACAAGCAAGAAATTCTTTGTAAGTGCAACCAGGTGTTGCAGTTTTCCTTTTCTTAGGGAGCGGAGCTTGTCGTGGTTCATTATCATGATTAACATGATTATTGCCTCCGTTTACGCTGTTACTGAAGTTATCTTCAGAAATACGTTTACTAGGAACGATTTGTTGCGGTTCGATTGGATTTTTAACAGCAGCAACGATTGCTGGAATAGCGTTGGCTATCCCTTGAGCAACTATTTCTGGAATAGCGTTGGCTATCCCTTGAGCAACGATATTTTCTATATCCTGCCTAGTCATAAATTGATTCCCCGGTTGTTGCTCAGATTGATTAACCTCATTAACTGGTTCATTATTAGCATTTTCCATCTGATATCTAATTTATAGATAAATAATTAGTATAAAGGAAATAATCCAATGTCACAATTTAAGTACACATAATCACGTAAACGAATATACAAACAAAATTGTAACTTTCTAAAATTTCCTTATATCATGCTTCTATATACACCCGTTTTATTATTTATTCTACACATACTGATTTTACTATTACTATTACACAACCATAGTTTCATAATCCCCTATCCTTTGTCAGGTGATATTCTAGTAACGGCGTTCCTTCTCATCGTATTTCCAGGAGATCTGTCCCAAAATCTCTTGGATCCTATTCCCAGCATCTATTAATTCTTTACCAAAGTGGCAGAGTTCAACCATATTCTTGTTACTCATTGGTGAATTTGGTAAAGGTTCTGGATTGAACTTAGGAAAAAGCTTATAGGGATGGTTTTGTAACAGTATTTCATTATTCAACCATTCGTCTATTTGCCAGTGGATTGAAGGGTTTGGAATAGCTGGTTCTAAGTTCATTGGTAGTTGTGTTTCAAGAGAATGAATAAAATCATTTTCATTAATACGCTCAATAGTATCATCGTTTGCTATTATAAAATCTAGTTCTTCTTGAGATGGTAACTCCTCAATTTGTCTAGAGCTTTCCCCAATTTCCATTTTCTTAGGCTTGGGTTTCTCGAGAGGTGAAGCATTGAATTCTATAGGTTCTTCTATGTCTGGTATATACCTATTGAAATCTCTGGAAACCTCTATTCTTACTGGATAGAGATTTAAATTCTGAAGGGCATCAGACAAGTTACTCATGCTGTTTAGCAAAATACACACAATTACTAAATTAGAAATCATAACAAAATTTTATAGAAAAACTTTTAAATATTATTTCATGCTGGGAAACTACCCAAAATAACAGAAAATTAAAACACACTAAGGTTTACTTATTTATTTACTGGGTAAGATTTCTAGACTGTAGGTAATTCGATTGCTAAAACTTTGAGTCAAATTATTTTAAAGATTTGTATTTATTGCTACGGTGGCTAGCATATAGAAATCTGCCCATACTGTACACAATTAATCAGATAATAAAACATATAATCATAAAATGGCAATTAAATTTCCTAAGTATCTCTCAATTACTTTAATAGGCTAAAATCAATAGTAAGCTTAAATCAGTGGCTCTGATACCACCTTTTCCTGTCACGGCCCTCGGCCTCGGTTTGACCCAGTCCAGAGCCGCGAGGCAGGAAATCCCGTGGTATCTAATTAGGTGACAGCGGAAGTCTTTTTAAACAATATCGATTAATATTAAAACTGCTCATTTATATATAATATAGGGATAAATCCCATAATTTACAATAAAGTGATTTCACTGGGAAATCTTTATTTCTTAAAACATGTTTCTTTATTTTATACTGAGCCACTTCCTTGAGCTTGTAGTGCTTTATAGCACTTTTCCTAGATCATAACAGATCACCTGAAACATGTTTGAAAAAGGTTTTGTCAGCGGGAAATACTGAGTGAATCATTCTATTTTGCATAATGATGCATAGTTAATAATTACAGCATAAGAGCGATTACAATGGCTTCTATCTTATCTTTATCTGGCTCTATGTCACAATGGTGACATGTCACAATGGTGACGATGGTCATACCACTATTTAGATCAATGAACCTAAATAGTGATGATTATCCCTGTAGGTCAATGAACCTAACAGTGATTATCCCGAGTAGGTCAATGAACCTAACTGGGAGAAAATTAGTAATGTGCACAATACCCCACTAACCAGTAATTCAAGATATCCACGACTTAGTCCCTGTAATTATAACCTTGAAAATAATTTGAGGTATTATAAAATAGTTGATAAAAAGAGAATGACTCACTTTGTAGATTTAACGAGCAGAGTATAAGCCTACTGATTAGCCTTGATTATCCTAATTTGAATAACAATACACACACAAACAGGTTAGTAACTAATACAGCAGTTACGACAATTCACGAGATTAAACCCTCACAACGATTTACAAGTGCAATACTTAACAATTCAGCGGATTCACAACGAATGACAGAGTATAGTCCGAATTCGAACAACACTCAAACATTCAAGTCGAAATCACGATGAATAACAAAGTATAAACTCAATTTGAGCGGCACTTAAACAATCGTTGGATAGTTATAATCAATCGGACGTTGAATCGTAATAGCGATCGAGTTATTACCCTGATTGCAGCGTCAATTTAGTGATTGTGTGTGTTAATTTGTGATAAACAGAGCTTATCTCAGTCTACGAAATGAATTTCTTCGTCGTTCAAGCGTCCAGAATCAAGTCCCAAAGTCGGCTATTTATACACGAATTTTGCCACCCCTTACGGACCGTAACAAATAACCCTTACGGTCCGTAAGGGTCACCTATTTTTATAGAGTAGCCACGTGTTGGGACTAGCTATGCTGACTTGACAGATTCTTCTTTTCCATTTTTGACAACGAGAATTTTAGATAATCGTTAACTAGGAAATACCCCCTTGAGTTTTAGGGGCCCTGATCCTGATTCTGATTGTTCCGAAAATTTTAGGGTTTGCTCAGAATCACTTGGGTTTCTAAATTATGGTTTCCTATTGGTCAATTAAAATAATAATTATGACTTTTTGATGAGAGTTGTTACAAACCTGTTTCTCAAAGATCGATCTTCGTTCTGGGTATCATCAACTTCGAGTCCTCGAAGAAGATATACCTAAAACCGCCTTCCGTACACGATATGGTCACTATGAGTTTGTGGTCATGCCCTTTGGTCTGACCAATGCACCTGCTATTTTCATGGATTTAATGAACCGCGTGTGCAAAGCGTACTTGGACCGTTTCGTGATCTTCTTCATTGACGATATTCTTATCTATTCCAAGACACAAGAAGAGCATGAGCGATACTTGCGTCTTATCCTTGAACTTCTTCGTACTGAACGTCTATACGCCAAATTCTTCAAGTGCGAATTTTGGTTAAAAGAGGTTCAATTCCTTGGTCATACTGTCAACGAACTTGGTATTCACGTTGACCCCGCTAAAATCGAAGTTGTGAATAACTGGATCGCACCTAAGTCTCCGTCTGAAATTCGTTCGTTTCTTGGTCTTGCTGGTTACTATCGTCGCTTTATCTCTAACTTCTCAAAGATCGTTGTTCCTTTGACTTCTTTGACTAAAAAAGAGAAACCTTTTGTTTGGGGTCCCGAACAAGAGGAATCTTTTCAGACGCTCAAGTAGATGCATTGTAATGCTCCAATCCTCGCGCTTCCTGAAGGTAACAACGACTTCGTCGTATATTGTGATGCTTCACACCTTGGTCTGGGTTGTGTGTTTATGCAACGAGACAAGGTCATCGCTTATGCGTCGAGGCAACTCAAAATACATGAGAAAAACTATACTACTCACGACCTTGAACTTGGCGCAGTTGTTTTTGCGTTGAAGATTTGGCGACACTACCTTTATGGTTCTAAGTGTGTGGTCTTCACCGACCATAGGAGCCTTCAACATATCTTCGACCAAAAGGAACTGAATATGCGTCAACGTCGTTGGATGGAGCTGTTAAACGACTACGACTGCGAAATCAAATACCATCCAGGTAAGGCGGATGTAGTAGCCGATGCTCTGAGTCGTAAAACTCATGTGAAGGGTATTCGTTATCTTCAACTCGTTAACGATCCTCAATACCGCATTCACGAAACCCAATATACCTCTATTAACGAAGGAAATCTCTCTGTCGAAATACGAGGTGCTAAGGAACATGAACTCGTGTCTAAATCCGGTGGTATTCTATATTATCTCAATCGTATCTGGATCCCTAATCGTGAAAACCTTCGAGACTTTCTGATGAAGGAGGCACACAAATCGAAGTATTTCGTTCATCCTGGCGCTGACAAGATGTACCATGATATGCGTACGTCATACTGGTGGCCTGGGATGAAGAGGAATATTGCCTCCTACGTTGCAAAATGTCTCACTTGTTCGAAGGTAAAAGACGAACATCAACAAGTCAAAATGTCTCGTTGATCGATTGACCAAATCAGCTCATTTTCTTCCCATTCGTGAAGATTTCAAAGTCGAGAAATTGGCTAGAATCTACACCAATGAGATCATCTGTCGTCATGGTATCCCCATTGAGATTATTTCTGATCGTGATGCTCGTTTTACGTCTCATCTTTGGCAAACCTTTCAATCTGCTATGGGTACTGTTCTTAACCTTAGCACCACTTTCCATCCTCAGACAGATGGTCAAACCGAGCGTACTATCCAAACCTTAGAGGATATGCTTCGTTCATGCATAATAGATTTTGGTGGCAACGGGGATTCACACTTGCCTTTGATCGAATTCTCGTACAACAACATTTATCATGCGAGTATTCAAATGGCACCCTTCGAAGCATTGTATGGTCGCAAGTACCGTTCGCCTATTTGTTGGCACAAGATTGGTGAATCTCAATTCACTGGTCCTGAGCTAATACAGGAAGCAACGGACAATATTTTACAGGTTCGAGACAACTTACTGAAAGCCAGGAGCCGACAAAAGAGTTACGCTGACAAGCGTCGCAAACCCTTGGAATTCGAGACGGGTGACTTAGTACTTCTCAAGGTATCCCCTTGGAAGGGTGTGGTTCGATTTGGTAAGAAAGGGAAACTTGCACCTTGCTACGTTGGTCCTTTCAAGATCCTCGAAAGGATTGGCAAGTGTGACAACTCGTATTTCAAAACCTATTGTTGTGTTTAATGTAACGTATGTGAACTTTGTGAACTTTGTGCGATTATCTGATATGTTGGTTGAATGAATGTTTATGAGATAAATGTTACATGTTATGTGATTGTGTGTGATGTTTATGTATAATGTAATCGCACAACTCCAACGCGATCGCACAAGCCCTTTGGGCCACACTCTCTGCACTCGAACCAAGGGCAGCCATGATGGGTTCGGCCCACTTCCTTTTACATGCATAACCCATGAGGAGGGTGTAGACTCCTCATTATTTTCAAATCACACAACAAACCCTAAATCCCTTTCTCTCCTCTCAAACTCGACGGCAAACATCCCCTTTCCATCGAAGACCTTCTTGTTTGGATCAATCTTTGCTCTACCTTGTAACCGGTTAGTGTTATATCATTGTTGATTTCATATATGATCGATGCTTGTGGTATGATTAGCAAGATGTTAATTGATGGTTGATGTTAAAGTATTTTGTTGGTAAAATCCTTGATAAACAACCTGTTAGATTAAGATAAGGATTGTATGTTTAGTGATATTATGATCTACATGTTTTTACATAATGATTTAGGGATGGATGAAGAGATGTTAATCGACTATCATGTTCTGTTTTTGGATTGTTTGCATGATGATTTTGAAAGCTTTAATCTGATAATTGAAATGTTATAAGATGTTGTTTATGGTTGAAATATGGTTAGGGTTCATAAGAAATTAATTGATAAAATTATGTTGGATCGATAATAATAGAGATGGAAACTGTTGATGTTGTTAATTGATTTTCGTGTAAAAAGGAAACTGTTGAATGTTGTTTAAAACAGATTGCTTGAAATTAGGGGATTAGACAACTGATCGCACAAGACTCTCTGATCGCATAAGATCAGATCTTACAAGATCTGATCTGATCGCACAAGGCAGTCACACAAGATAGGTTGAGGTACAATTAGTTAGAACACAATGTACAACACAGCATTGCATGATCGCACAAGACCTTGTGGATCGCACAAGGCACTGCCGATCGCACAAGGCTTGGGCCACACACAAGCTACTTGGACTTTATTATATTGTTGGGCCTCAAAGCCCAAGCTCAATCATACAAGCTTTGTCCAGTCGCACAAGCTAAACTAGACCGCACACGATGATCTCTATTTAATTGTTTGGGTTGCGTATGCTGTTGGGCCCCTTAGATGTTGGGTCGGGCTTATGATGGACCACACAACATGTTGGGCCGGGGGTATTTTATTGGGCTTCATTAGTGAATCTCACAAATGGTTCTGTCCAAACCATTGGAATCACACAAGTTGAACTTTGAGATGTTTAACTGATTTGCTTAACATGTTCAATGTGTATGCCATGATCATTGCGTGTTCTTGACTTGTTAGTTCTGTGTAAACCTACGTGCACTACTTGAACCTAGACCTGACTTGTATGGTAACCATGTTAGGACGTGGTTGACCACTAGCAGCTCAATCGACCCTTACTTATCTGCCGAGCTAACCTAAGGTGAGTTCACACTTTTCTACAAAGCATGGTAATTCCCGGTGGGAGTGGGAGTGGGTTAAGGAATAGGGATTTCCTCGTCCTGTTGGGACGTGTTCAGGAATGTAAATTCCTCATCCTGTTGAGACGGATTTATATTTACTTGACTAGAACTCTATCAACGAAGTCCCTCCTTTTGTATCGACTTAATCGCCGAGGCCAATGGCGAATGGGTCATTAGTTAAATAGCGCTATTAGGTTTAACAAACCTCACACCGTGCCACAGAGGACGGGCGTGGACTAATGGACTAGGCACGTCAATGATGATAGACATTGATGAGGGCACATAAACATGACGAACGTTAGTAGTCGATATGGTAACGAGTCTGGTAGTTTAAACATGGGGTAACCCCCACGGCCGGAGTGCCGGGCTGTATAGCCGAAGATTGAGAACATGGGGTAGCCCCCACGGCTGATATGGCCGAAGTAAAAATGGATTAACTGATAAACGTTTTCGAACTATGGGGTAACCCCCACGGCTGGATAGCCGGTTAAGATTAAACTATGTTTTTGGAACAACTCTAAAATGGACAACCAACTGTGAACTCGCTCAACTTTGTTGTTGACTCGTTACTACATGCTTTGCAGGTCACTAGGTTTAGCAGGACCTTGCATGGGGAAGAGTCGTTGTGGAGAATGGACATTGAGTGTTCATGATAAACTTAAATACTTTTGAATTTATGATTTGGGTTTTGAACTATTTGCTTCCGCTGATAACTTTGACTTGTTAAACCATTTATTTTGGACACCAATTATATTGGGTGGTTGAACTTTTAATTACTTTACTATATTGTTCAATATGATTGGTGGCTTGATCCTGGTCATGTCACGCTCCCTGCGGTGATACTCCGTGTCACACCCCGACCACGTAGAACAACAAAACGTGGCGGAAAACGTCGGGGAGTGTTGTAACAGAATCATTGTTTCATAACACATGGAAATTGAAATATTGTTTTATTGAGTAAAAGAGTTACATTGTCTTGACAATCAAAGAAACATAACATAAATAACTAGTCTTGCATCTTTTATTGTCACTAAGGCCCAAGTCCGCCTAAGTGTATCTTGATAAGTCCTATGCATCATCTCTTGAAAACACATGTGAAAATAGGTACGTCAGCATAAAAATGCCTGTGAGATACATAGGTTTTGTGAAAACAGAATTCATGACTTATGTTTGAGAAAATGTTTAGTCATGAACCTTGTAATTTGCTTTGTCTTGTAAATCATTTGAAAAACGATAAGATCAGATGATATGTATAAATAAAAGAATAATGTATGGTTAAATGAATAACCATGTAAAATGAGTTTGTATAATATAAGTTGTTTGTAAATTAATGTCTTGTGAAAAGTATGTTATTTGTATAAAATGTTATATGTCTCAAATTGAAATGATTCAAATAACGCTACGATATGTAATACCATACAAACACTTATATATAGGAAGTACCAGCGGCGTATCCACCATGCTTGTATCATATTACACACGCCTCGTTACTTAAATCACTTACTCAAACCAAACCAACAATGTAAGATGTCTATGTTTAAACAAATTGCCAAACGTATTGAATAATATGTCAAAATGTTTATGTCAAGATGTAAGTCATGTAATGTATAACCAATGTCAATAATGTTTATGTGTCAAATGTAAATCATGTAATGTGTAACCAAAATGATATGTATGGCTAGTGAAATATATCAACTAAACCATATGCACTAAAACAAAGTATTGAAGTAAAACATGGTTTAAATCAAAGCTATGTTTTGTGGGACAAATGCATGCTATACTGATATAAATATCTATGCGTTATTGTGAGAATGCATACATTCAAGCCTTGAGACTGTGGCGATAAACCCTTAAACAAATTAAAGGTTTATCTAAGTTATGTATATCGAATTCGGTCATTCCTTTCATCCAAATCTACCCAGGATGTCCGGAACGGGAGTTGTCAATTCCTATGGTACCACTACCTACTAACGAACGGCGTGATCGGTGTTAATGAATGTATATTGATCCATCAAAACAAACCAAATATCATATCAAAATGTAAGCATGTGAATGAATAATAAATGTACTAAGTATGATGAACATACATAGCATGTGATGTGAAACGAATGTACTAAGTATGATGAACATACATAGCATGTAATGTAATGTAAAACAATGTACTAAGTATGCACACAATGGGCATACATAGCATAAAATGTAATGTAAAATAATGTACTAAGCACGCACACAATGGGCATACATAGCATGCAATGTAATGTAAAACAATGTACTAAGTACGCACAGAACGGGCATACATAGCATAAAATGTAATGTAAAACAATGTACTAAGTACGCACACAATGGGCATACATAGCATAAAACACAATGAAATCATGTACTATAAATGTACTAATGAACATAGCAAGTATATGATGTGAAAACAGGAAAGCATGAACGTAACAAGTAGGCACATGTGTTTCACCCCAAAACAGTTTGGAAAACAGTAAAAGAGGGGTCTATGTACTCACTTGAGATTGCTCAGAAGTCCTAAGATAACCACCAAGCCATTCTAGAGATCACGGAATCAAACGGCACCTAATATAGGTAACTATGTTAATAAACCGGACCTAAATCAGAGGATTTAGATAGAATGAGGGTTCGTAAACCAAACGAGTATGGAGACTCGTGTAATATGGTTTAACAAATCCTACATACTAAATGAAACCTAACATAAGTTCTTACGACCCATTACGACCCGTTTAGGTAGCTTATGCTACTTTAACGCGTCGTTCGCGTGAAACGCGTTCGGACCGCCTAACTAGTCCTATGACAAGTAGAATATGCCTCAACATGCCTAATATTGTCGTCAAATCAGTTTAGATGTCAAAAGTTATGTCACATATGTTTATAATGAATTTTGGCATCAAAGGGGTATTTTGGTAATTTACCTAAGGCATATAAACTACCTATCATACAACTACTTAAACGAAGCGACCATAAGGTATAACCTCGGAAGGTTATTCCCTATATACTATGGTCACCTTAATGTATTTGGTCGGATCCTAATGATCGACCAAATGGGTCGGGTTCGAAGGTATAAGCGATTTATTAGATCGCTTACCCTTACGACCCTAGACAACGTGGTAATCAGTAGGCATAGTCACAAGGGACTATAACCATCGTGATTACAATCACGTTGCGAAGTTCAAACGAACTTCGCATTGACCATAAGCTGGTCAACGCAGAAAGTCAAACAAAGTTTGACTTTCGGACTCGAAAAGCAATAAAAGAACGAAGGAATACTTACGAAGGGTCCCCGAATGCTAATCTTGATTCAAGTAGCTCAGGTATGAAACAAAGGTTTCAACTTAGAGCTTCTCAAATCAGATTCTAGTGGGTTTTGGAGTTGGGGGATGTGGGTATTTATAGGATTTCCCGAACCGTTAGGATCGTTTCTTGGAAATCGTGATCGAATCTAAGGCGTACACTTGTTGGAATGTTGTGGTGACTAAAAATGGCCTCTCATGAACTGAAAGGGCAAGTGTGGGTGTGTGGTTGGGAGTTTAACAGCTGTTAATACATTGAATCTGGTTTTTCTGTTCAGATGAGGTGCTCGCGTAGCGCCACTGGAAAGGCATAATGTAACACCTGTGTCACTTCAACCATCAAACAAATGCCAAACCAATGAAATATTGTATTTCATATTTGGGATTTGTAAAAATATGTGTATCGTTTACACATATCAACTCTTGTTCGATTTCAAGCTTTAAATCGCTTTCTAGAGGGTTATACGCGCACTGATGCGTAAATATAACCAGTTTAATGCAACGAACGCTCCGGAATAGTCAAATATATTTAACATACCTTAAATAACCTTTACATAACTTAGAAATAAGTTTTGAAGGCTTTGGTATGGCAAAAACAAGTTAAATCGCTTACAGGGACTAAACTTGACAAACTGCGAAAGTATGCCAATTTGAACTGTAACAGACATTCCAAAACATGACCATAAGTTAAACATACCATAAATATCCTTCACATAGCTTAGAAATAGGCTTTGAGGGGTTCGGTGTGCTAAAATAAACTTTTGGGTCATTTAGGGACTAAAAGCGTCAAAAAGTGCACAAGTTTGCACTTTCGCGCATAACTTACGTTCTGAATACATCCGGACGTCCAAAAATTTATGTAAGCACTATAATATTTTATTTTAGTGTTTGGCATAAGAAAAATCCATTCGTCACGCATTTTGGATCGTTTTTCGCGCTTGTGCGCATTCCGTCGTAATTAAGCGAACATCGCGTTCGTACGACCAAACGAACCAACATCCGACATATTTTTGAGCATGTTTCATGTCCACAATGTTTAGGCATCATTTTAGGGCCTTAAAGTTGGCTTTACGGGCCTTAGAAGTGTCAGAAATGGCCTTAAACACGTGCAGGGGCTGAAACTGTCACTTTTGAAACTTGTTTTCTGATCAGAAGCTCCAGGAGGCCCGCATGAGTTTGTGTGAATCCTGAAGCGGGCCGCGTCAGCCCTTCAGATCAGCAAAGGTCAAGTAAACAGCTGATTTCAGTTTTTAAACACCCTCCAAAGGTCAAGTGCCACATGTTAAGCTCTTATGGTGGCCAAAATCAGTTACCACAACATCTTGACAAGTGTACGGGCTAGATCATTCCCTCTTTTCCAAGAAACGATCCTAACGGTGAACCGAAAACTATAAATACCCACATACCCCAACTTCATTTCTCACTAGAATCTGATCAATTGTGCTCTAAGTTGAAACCTTTGTTTCATACCTGAGCTATTTTGATCTAGATTAGCATTCGGGGACCCTTCGTAAGTGTTCCTTCGTTCTTTTATTGCTTTTCGAGTCCGAAAGTCAAACTTTGTTTGACTTTCTGCATTGACCAGTTTATGGTCGATGCGAAGTTCGTTTGAACTTCATAACGTGAGCGTGATCACGATGGTTATAGTCCCTAATGACTATACCTACTGATTACCACGTTATCTAGGCTCAGTGACGAGCCGTAGTTTCGGTCAGAATACGTATTCTTGCGTATTTTGTAACCAAACTACTTATGGGTATCAAAACTGTTTGTTTTGATACCAAACCTGTTTTCTAAACTTAGTTAAGCATGTTTTAACATGCTTAGCTCGTCACTTTTAGTTTTGTGCTTGTCTAGGGTCGTAAAGGTAAGCGATCTAATCAATCGCTTATACTTTCGAACCCGACCCATTTGGTCGATCATTAGGATCCGACCAAACACTTTAGGTGACCATAGTATATAGGGAATAACCTTCCGAGGTTATACCTTATGGTCGCTTCGTTTAAGTAGTTGTATGATAGGTAGTTTATATGCCTTGGGTAAATTACCAAAATACCCCTTTGATGCCAAAATTCGTTTTAATCATATGTAACATAACTTTTAACATCTAAACTGATTTGACAACCATATTAGACATGTTAAGGCATATATTACTTGTCATAGGACTAGTTAGGCGGTCCGAACGCGTTTTACGCGAACGACGCGTTAAAATAGCATAAGCTACCTAAACGGGTCGTAATGGGTCGTAAGCACTTAGGTTAAGTTTCGTTTTAGTATGTAGGATTTGTTAAACCATACTACATGAGTTCCCATACTCATTTGGTTTACGAACCTCATTCTATCCGATCTTCCGATTTAGGTCCGGTTTATTAATGTAGTTACGTATATTAGGTGCCGTTTGATATTCCGTGATCTCTAGCATTGCTTGGTGGTTATCTTAGGACTTCTGAACAACCTCAAGTGAGTACATAGACCCCTCTTTTACTGTTTTCCAAACGTTTTGGGGTGGAACACATGTGCCTACTTGTTACTTTCATGCTTTCCATGTTTTCACATCATATACCTGCTATGTTCGTTAGTACATTATAGTACATGATTTCAATACATTTCATGCTATGTATGCCCATTGTGTGCGTACTTAGTACAACGTTTTACATTACATTTTATGCTATGTATGTCCATTTAGTTCATACTTAGTACATTGTTTTACATTACACTTATGCTATGTATGTCCATTGTGTGCATGCTTAGTACATTGTTTTACATTGCATTTCTGTTGCATATGCTCATCCAGCATGTGAACACATTATACTACATTTTGAACCGTTGTAACCTTTTGACTATGTGAACCGTCGTAACCGTTTGATTATATGAACCGTTTGTAACTATTGAACCGTGTGAACCATTTGTATCTGTTGACAGGATTTACATTTGACAATAGACATTTGACAATACATAAACATTTCTACAATTGTTAAACTTTACTTTGGTGGTTTGGTTTGATTAAGTGATTAAGTAACGATGCGTGTGTAATATGATACAAGCATGGTGGATACGCCGCTGGTACTTCCTATATATAAGTGTTTGTATGGTATTACATATCGTAGCGTTCTTTGAATCATTTCAGTTTGAGACATATAACATTTTATACAAATATCATACTTTTCACAAGTCATTGATTTACAAACAACTTATCTTATACAAACACATTTTTACATGGTTATTCATTTAACCGTACATTATTCTCTTATTTATACATATCATCTGATCTTATCGTTTTTCAAATGATTTACAAGACAAAGAAAATTACAAGGTTCATGACTAAACATTTTCTCAAACATAAGTCATGAATTCTGTTTTCACAAAACCTATGTATCTCACAGGCATTTTTATGCTGACGTACCTATTTTCACATGTGTTTTCAGGAGATGATGCATAGGACTTATCAAGACATACTTAGGCGGACCTGTGCCTTAGTGACTTAAAACGAGACAAGAACTAGTTAATTTTTGTTATATACTCTTTGTTTCTTGTTTAAAACAATGTAACTCTCGTGTTTGATTAATAAAACAAAACTTCAATTGCCATGGATTTGAAACAATTAATTCTGTTACAACACTCCCCGACGTTTCCGCCACGTTTGGTTGTTCCACGTGGTCGGGGTGTGACAAAAAAGTTGGTATCAGAGCCAATTGTTATAGGGAATTAGGTTATTAGTAATGCTTTGACCTAGTCTATAACCTTCTTAGGACCCTAACGCGAGTTTACTTGCGTTTAGTCATAAAACAATACCGTCACCTATCCTTAGGCGACTACCACAACAAGAACATAAAATTCAAAACCGCTTTGAAAACTAATCATCTGTTCTAGGATGATTGATTACTAGGTTTTGAACCCTCTATTGTAAGGTTTTGAACTCTCTATTATATGGTTTTGAACCCCTTTGAGTTTTCAAAACCTCGTCAAGATTTTGGGTTTTAAATAATGTGAACACGTGCAAACTGGAAGGGTGAATGCCTGTATTCTGGGTTTTCTGTCTAGGCAAGCACTTCGTATACATCTCATCAGACGCGAGACCAGTTGTGCTTACCTGGGAATTCTTGGGATGGGTGTTCACTTATAGGCGAGCATGTCTTCGCGATACATTATTTTTGACCCATTTACTTTGATTAGTCACTGTGTGTCATTTGTTTACCTTGTGGTAACAAACAAATGACCACTACCCTTGCTTTCATCAGATTTGTTTCATCTCATTCTTTCCGTCTAATTCTCTCACTCGTTTCCTTTCATGTTTCCTCTTTTAGAATGCCTCCTCGACGCGAAAACCAGATAGCGACTGCCGAACTGGCAGAAATCATTGCGCAGCAAATGGCTGCTCAATTCCCAAACCTCTTTGCTCAATGGAATCAAGCCAACAACAACAACAATGGTCCATGCAATTTCAAGAGTTTTAACTCGGCGAAACCACTCAAGTTTAGTGGTTCTGAGGGAGCGACTGGGCTTCTTCAATGGTTCGAGAGCATTGAGAATACTTTCCGCCATGTGCAGTGTCCTGACAATCGCAAGGTCGATTTTGCTTCGAGTGTGTTCCAGAAGAGAGCCCTTACGTGGTGGAACGGGGTTATGAGAGATCGTGGTGCAGAAGTTGCTCTAGCACAGACATGGGCTGAACTTAGGGCCCTTATGATGAAGGAATTCTGTCCTCGTCATGAGATCAGGGCCTTGGAAAGGGAATTCGACAATCTTGAGCAAGACAGCGGTGAGCATCGAGCCTACACGGACCGTTATGAGGAGTTAAGTCTGTTATGCCCAAACATGGTCACGCCTTTGGATAAGGCAATCGAAAAGTACATTGATGGCCTCCCTGACTCAATACAAGACATTTTGACTGGTAGCAACCCTACTACAGTTAGACAGGCCATTGAGCTATCTGCAACCTTGACTGAATCAAAGATCAGGAAAGGTAAACTTTTCCGAAAAGGTGACAAGAAACCGGTCGAGGAATCGAACCCAATCTAGGAATCAAAGACCATGGATGAACAGACTGGATCCCCTAAGAAGTCAAAGAAGCGAAAGGCTTCTCAGAACTTCGCCATGGTTACTCACAATGATCAAGCCGTCCCCAACCAACCAGCTCAACCCCCTGCTAGGAAGCCATACAATGGAACTGCACCCTTGTGCAACCAATGTAGCCTCCATCATCATGCCAATGTAAAGTGCCGCAAATGCCAAACTTGTGGACTCATAGGCCATACAGCAAGAGTTTGCCCAGCAGCAGCTGCACCAAATCAAGCTGGTAACAATCCTGCTCAAGGTCGTTTTCTACCAGGTTCTTGCTTCAACTGTGACGAGATGGGTCATTTCCGAAGAAATTGCCCAAAACTTGCTAATGCAAATCCAGCACAGGGATGAGCATCTGACCGAATGGAAGACAACGCTGTTTAGAAATAATCAATCCTTATGTATTATTTTCTTTAGTTGTCAAGGTCCAAGAAACAGTTGTTATCGTTGTTTATAAATAAATCTTTTATATACATTGCAATGTATTTATGTGGTTGTATGTATAAACAACATATCTCTTACAATACCGACAATCAAGGAACCGTATTCCTTGAAGAACAAACTACCCCCAAAATTTTCCCATTCTATGATCTCTTGCGTTTCCACGAAATTCCTAAGTACCCGTTTATTCTAAGGAAACGAAGTACAAGGTGCAAGTTACAACACTGGACGAATACCCAAAGTACCACTATAAATCCTTAATAGGGTACCTAAGGGTATTTCCGTGAATCCTAAAATTGTTGTGTTCCTTAATTCGACTATTACGTTTCTTTGAAAACAAAATCGAATTTTTGGGAGATCTTCCTATCTCTTCAGATAGATCCCAGAGGACATTGAAGTCCATCGACTGGTTTCCATATCCGTTCTCAATCGATAACAAATTAATAACCAAGTTAAACAACTATGTGATTATGTGCTTATGAACATTACAAGACAAACTGTGCGGACTGTGCAAGGAATTACATAATTATGGATGCATACATAATTATGGAATTTAGTGCACAGAAACCACAGCGAGCTTTGTCATGTGCCTAGAAGTTAACTCTATTCATTTCCATTTCTGATGAAGCACCCGTTGAAAATGACTCCGTTTGTTCATTTTCATTTCTGAAGATTGTCCGTTGAGGAAATGAATATCCGTTTGTCTATCCTTTTCATTTCCATTTCTGAGGAAGAAACCGTTGAAAATGACTCCGTTTGTTCATTTTCGTTTCTGAAGATTGTCCGTTGAGGAAATGAATATCCGTTTGATTATCCTTTTCATTTCCATTTCTGAGGAAGCATCCGTTGAAAATGACTCCGTTTGTTCATTTTCGTTTCTGAAGATTGTCCGTTGAGGAAATGAATATCCGTTTGATTATCCTTTTCATTTCCATTTCTGAGGAAGCACCCGTTGAAAATGACTCCGTTTGTTCATTTTCGTTTCTGAAGATTGTCCATTGAGGAAATGAATATCCGTTTGTTTCTCCTTTTCATTTCCATTTCTGATGAAGCACCCGTTGAAAATGACTCCGTTTGTTCATTTTCGTTTCTGAAGATTTGTCCGTTGAGGAAATGAATATCCGTTTGTTTCTCCTTTTCATTTCCATTTCTGATGACGCACCCGTTGAAAATGACTCCGTAAGTTCATTTTACGTTTCTGAAGATTGCCCGTTGAGGAAATGAATCCCCGTTTGTTTATTCCTTCATTTCCGCTTCTGAAGAATACTCGTTGAGGAAAATGACTCCGTCTGTTCATTTTCGTTCTGAAGAATGTCCGTTAAGGAAATGACAGGATTATGCCTTACATATCTCTGGTGGTTATTTGACACAAAGTCACAAATAGACTCCTACGAATAAATTTCGGAACGAAATTTCCTAAAGTAGGGGAGACTGTGACACCTGTGTCACTTCAACCATCAAACAAATGCCAAACCAATGAAATATTGTATTTCATACTTGGGATTTGTAAAAATATGTGTATCGTTTACACATATCAACTCTTGTTCGATTTCAAGCTTTAAATCGCTTTCTAGAGGGTTATACGCGCACTGATGCGTAAATATAACCAGTTTAATGCAACGAACGCTCCGGAATAGTCAAATATATTTAACATACCTTAAATAACCTTTACATAACTTAGAAATAAGTTTTGAAGGCTTTGGTATGGCAAAAACAAGTTAAATCGCTTACAGGGACTAAACTTGACAAACTGCGAAAGTATGCCAATTTGAACTGTAACAGACATTCCGGAACATGACCATAAGTTAAACATACCATAAATATCCTTCACATAGCTTAGAAATAGGCTTTGAGGGGTTCGGTGTGCTAAAATAAACTTTTGGGTCATTCAGGGACTAAAAGCGTCAAAAAGTGCACAAGTTTGCACTTTCGCGCATAACTTACGTTCTGAATACATCCGGACGTCCAAAAATTTATGTAAGCACTATAATATTTTATTTTAGTGTTTGGCATAAGAAAAATCCATTCGTCACCCATTTTGGAACGTTTTTCGCGCTTGTGCGCATTCCGTCGTAATTAAGCGAACATCGCATTTGGACGACCAAACGAACCAACATCCGACATATTTTTGAGCATGTTTCATGTCCACAATGTTTAGGCATCATTTTAGGGCCTTAAAGTTGGCTTTACGGGCCTTAGAAGTGTCGGAAATGGCCTTAAACACGTGCAGGGGCTGAAACTGTCACTTTTGAAACTTGTTTTCTGATCAGAAGCTCCAGGAGGCCCGCATGAGTTTGTGTGAATCCTGAAGCGGGCCGCGTCACCCCTTCAGATCAGCAAAGGTCAAGTAAACAGCTGATTTCAGTTTTTAAACACCCTCCAAAGGTCAAGTGCCACATGTTAAGCTCTTATGGTGGCCAAAATCAGTTACCACAACATCTTGACAAGTGTACGGGCTAGATCATTCCCTCTTTTCCAAGAAACGATCCTAACGGTGAACCGAAAACTATAAATACCCACATACCCCAACTTCATTTCTCACTAGAATCTGATCAATTGTGCTCTAAGTTGAAACCTTTGTTTCATACCTGAGCTATTTTGATCTAGATTAGCATTCGGGGACCCTTCGTAAGTGTTCCTTCGTTCTTTTATTGCTTTTCGAGTCCGAAAGTCAAACTTTGTTTGACTTTCTGCATTGACCAGTTTATGGTCGATGCGAAGTTCGTTTGAACTTCATAACGTGAGCGTGATCACGATGGTTATAGTCCCTAATGACTATACCTACTGATTACCACGTTATCTAGGCTCAGTGACGAGCCGTAGTTTCGGTCAGAATACGTATTCTTGCGTATTTTGTAACCAAACTACTTATGGGTATCAAAACCGTTTGTTTTGATACCAAACCTGTTTTCTAAACTTAGTTAAGCATGTTTTAACATGCTTAGCTCGTCACTTTTAGTTTTGTGCTTGTCTAGGGTCGTAAAGGTAAGCGATCTAATCAATCGCTTATACTTTCGAACCCGACCCATTTGGTCGATCATTAGGATCCGACCAAACACTTTAGGTGACCATAGTATATAGGGAATAACCTTCCGAGGTTATACCTTATGGTCGCTTCGTTTAAGTAGTTGTATGATAGGTAGTTTATATGCCTTAGGTAAATTACCAAAATACCCCTTTGATGCCAAAATTCGTTTTAATCATATGTAACATAACTTTTAACATCTAAACTGATTTGACAACCATATTAGACATGTTAAGGCATATATTACTTGTCATAGGACTAGTTAGGCGGTCCGAACGCGTTTTACGCGAACGACGCGTTAAAATAGCATAAGCTACCTAAACGGGTCGTAATGGGTCGTAAGCACTTAGGTTAAGTTTCGTTTTAGTATGTAGGCTTTGTTAAACCATACTACATGAGTTCCCATACTCATTTGGTTTACGAACCTCATTCTATCCGATCTTCCGATTAAGGTCCGGTTTATTAATGTAGTTACCTATATTAGGTGCCGTTTGATATTCCGTGATCTCTAGCATTGCTTGGTGGTTATCTTAGGACTTCTGAGCAACCTCAAGTGAGTACATAGACCCCTCTTTTACTGTTTTCCAAACGTTTTGGGGTGGAACACATGTGCCTACTTGTTACTTTCATGCTTTCCATGTTTTCACATCATATACCTGCTATGTTCGTTAGTACATTATAGTACATGATTTCAATACATTTCATGCTATGTATGCCCATTGTGTGCGTACTTAGTACATCATTTTACATTACATTTTATGCTATGTATGTCCATTTAGTTCATACTTAGTACATTGTTTTACATTACACTTATGCTATGTATGTCCATTGTGTGCATGCTTAGTACATTGTTTTACATTGCATTTCTGTTGCATATGCTCATCCAGCATGTGAACACATTGTACTACATTTTGAACCGTTGTAACCTTTTGGCTATGTGAACCGTCGTAACCGTTTGATTATATGAACCGTTTGTAACTATTGAACCGTGTGAACCATTTGTATCTGTTGACAGGATTTACATTTGACAATAGGCATTTGACAATACATAAACATTTCTACAATTGTTAAACTTTACTTTGGTGGTTTGGTTTGATTAAGTGATTAAGTAACGATGCGTGTGTAATATGATACAAGCATGGTGGATACGCCGCTGGTACTTCCTATATATAAGTGTTTGTATGGTATTACATATCGTAGCGTTATTTGAATCATTTCAGTTTGAGACATATAACATTTTATACGAATATCATACTTTTCACAAGACATTGATTTACAAACAACTTATCTTATACAAACACATTTTTACTTGGTTATTCATTTAACCATACATTATTCTCTTATTTATACATATCATCTGATCTTATCGTTTTTCAAATGATTTACAAGACAAAGCAAATTACAAGGTTCATGACTAAACATTTTCTCAAACATAAGTCATGAATTCTGTTTTCACAAAACCTATGTATCTCACAGGCATTTTTATGCTGACGTACCTATTTTCACATGTGTTTTCAGGAGATGATGCATAGGACTTATCAAGACGTACTTAGGCGGACCTGTGCCTTAGTGACTTAAAACGAGACAAGAACTAGTTAATTTTTGTTATATACTCTTGTTTTCTTGTTTAAAACAATGTAACTCTCGTGTTTGATTAATAAAACAAAACTTCAATTGCCATGGATTTGAAACAATTAATTCTGTTACAACACTCCCCGACGTTTCCACCACGTTTGGTTGTTCCACGTGGTCGGGGTGTGACACATAAGGTGCTCGCGCTACGCTAGCATGTGCCAGATTCAGAAAAGTTTCAAAAATGGCAGAAATGGTCCCTGCAGCCCGTTTAAGCTATTTTCGATGCGTTTGAACCCCGTTAACCTCATTTCAAGGCTCTAAAATGAAGTTAAAGTATAGGGAACTCAAAACATGCTCAAAAATATCTAGGATGTCTGCTCGTTTGGTCGTATGATCGCGATGTTCGGTTAATTACGACGGAATGCGCATAAGTGCGAAAAACGATCCAAATGACGCGACTAATGGATTTTTCTTATGCCAAATACTAAAATAAAATATTATAGTGCTTACATAAATTTTTGGATGTCCGGATGTATTCAGAACGTAAGATATGCGCGAAAATGCAAACTTGTGCAATTTTTGACGCTTTTAGTCCCTGAATGACCCAAAAGTTTATTTTAGCACACCGAACCCCTCAAAGCCTATTTCTAAGCTATGTAAAGGATATTTATGGTATGTTTAACTTATGGCCATGATCTGGAATGTCTGTTACCGTTCAAATTGGCATACTTTCGCAGTTTGTCGAATTTAGTCCCTGTAAGCGAATCAACTTGTTTTCGCCATACCAAAGCCTTCAAAACTTATTTCTAGGTTATGTAATGGTTGTTTAAGGTATGTTAAGTATATTTCACTATTCCAGAGCGTTCGTTGCATTAAACGGGTTATATTTACGCATCAGTGCGCGTATAACCTTCAAGAAAGCGATTTAAAGCTTGAAATCGAACAAGAATTGATAATGTGCAAAGGATACACATATTTGTACATGTCCCAAGTATGAAATACAATATTTCATTGATACAGTATTTGTTTGATGGCCGTGGAGGCACATGTGTCACAGTCTCCCCTACTTTAGGAAATTTCGTCCCGAAATTTATTCAGAGGAAACTTGTGAGAGTTTAAAACATGAAGTTGAAAAGATCGAACAACATTGGTAAGGGTTCTGAACTTCTAGTAACTTTAATAACATTATGCTTGCAATGTAAGAGGGATTTATATACTAGTATATGAAGCGTCATTGGTGCGTCCACCGTACCTCCATTACATCGTTCTCATTTTGTTATTGTTGTCGCTATCGGTTCTTACACATAATAAATCTTACTGGGTTTCTGTGCACTAAACTTCATAATTATGTACGCGTCCATAATTAGACAATTCCTTGCATAGTTCACACAGTCTATTTTATAATGTGTAGGATAAAACCAAATGAACAAACCTGTGATGAGTGTGACTAGACCGCCATAGAGTCTTTTTAATTAAATCAATAAATGATCTAAATAGACTATCAAGGAGTCTGTCAGCCATATCACCATATGTCATTTTTTTAACCAGATTCTGAATCAATCTTTTTGACTAGACCACTAAAAGGGTCTCTTATGAATCATGGAGTGGTACTATATAATCCAAGGGTCTTAACTATTACATAGAAGCCCATTAAGGATTTAAGGTAGTACCTTTTGACTATCCTGCTACGAATCCCTCATATGAAGATATGAAAGATCCTGCGAGGATTTGGATAACGAATATCCAGAGTATAAAAACACAAAATGCATAAAAGAAAACATAAGATGAATAAACACATAGTCACATAACCACAAAATTGTTTGTTAATTTGTCTTGTTAATTGCGTACAAGCATTTAAAGCACACTAGGAATCCATTCCGTGGATTTCATTTGGTACTTTAAACGTTATCAAGAATCTAACTATAAAGATAGAAAGATTCTTAAAGAAAATTCGATTTCGATTATTAGGAACCGAAATGTTCGAATTAAGGTACATAAGGAATCCAATTAAGGACTCTGATTTGTATGACAATTATCCACAAGGATCTAATTGTGAAGATAAAAAGATCCCATATGGATTTTAGAAGTTGAAGATGTTTTGAAACTTTGCACTGGATGTGCTTATGTCAAAACATGAAGTAAAATGCTTATGAAGTTGAGATGCCAGATATGCCAAGGCGACATATGAAGCGAAATTTGAAAGTTAAGTCAATGTATGTGGAAAATATTTTTGAAAACTATGCATGGGGTTCTTTTAAGAAAAACGTGTTTAACGTTTTTGAAACCTTATATATAATACTTTTGAAATCATAAAGTAGGTGTACTAGGTAAGTATATTTATAAAAATGTTTTAAAATCATGCGAGATGAATTTTGAAATTATGTATAAGGTTTTTGTAAAACATGAATGATGCCTTTCGAAATCATACACTTGATAAGAAAATGTACTGTGTTATTATTGTTTTCAGACTATATGAAACATTTTGAAATTATGAAGGTTGTTTTTGAAAACATAGCCAATGTTTTTGAAATAACATAGACAACGCATTTGAAAAAAAAAATTTGTTTTCAAACTATATGAAATGTTTTGAGATCATGAAGATTGTTTTTGAAATACTTGTACTGTGTATGTTGAAAAATCAAAACGTAATGGGTATGAGATTTGAAAATACCCTTAGTTATCTAACCAAGGATTCAAAGGCACAGATGTGCAGAAGCACGATTACTCATAATATCCCTTTATTTCTTGTACTTCGTCTCCTGGAATGAAACGAGTACTTAAATTTTTCGAGGGAATCATGAGTAAACACAAAAATGGGAAATTCGCAAAAGTAGTTTGTAAGGAACATAGTTCCTTAATGTAGGTATTATAGGGAAATGCCATACACACATGTAACTATACTTGTATATCAAAATTGCGAACAACAACTTTTATTTATGAACAAGACATATTGTTTCACATTACTAGAAAACGAAAGGAACAAAAGCATAAGACAACAACATCTTCTACTCAGCCAACTGCTCATCCGTGGGTCAGATTTGCATTAGCAAGCTTTGGACAATCCCTTTGGAAATGGCCCATCTCGCCACAGTTGTAGCAAGACCCTCGTGAGAAACGAGCTTGAGCAGGATTGTCGCCAGCTTGATTTGGTACAGCTGCAGTTAGGCAAACCCTTGCTGTATGACCTATAAGTCCACAAATCTGGCATTTGCGGCACCTCACCCTAGCATGATGATGAAGGTTACATTGGTTGCACAAGGGTGCAGTTCCATTGTATGGCTTCCTAGCAGGGGGTTGAGCTGGTTGGTTGGGGACGGCTTGACCATTGTGAGCGACCACGGCGAAGTTCTGAGAAGCCTTTCGCTTCTTTGACTTCTTAGGTGATCGTTCATCCATGGTCTTTGATTCCTCGATTGGTTTCTTGGCTGGTGGTGCTATCACCTGACTAGGTCCTGCCTATCTTGGTGACTCTTGAGTGGCTTCATCCTAGAGACGATACATGGCAGTAGCTAATTCAACAGTCTTCAGGACTACTTCGCTTATTCGCTGGGCAAATTTGGCTGTTTGCTCGGACATTTGACCGGTGCTGAGAGGAAGAGACATTCTAGAAGAAAATGAAAGACATAGGAAGAAACAAGTGAAAGGTTATCGGATAATCAAAACAGAATGGTAACGCATGAAAATTGCGATCATTTGTTTGTTACCTAAGGCAAACAAATGAGACGGTGACAAATCAAAGTAAGCGGGTCATATTAATGTATCACTGAAGACATGCTCGCCTATAAGTGGACCCTCACCCCAAGAGTTCCCAGGTAAGGGTGACTGGTCCGATACTGCGGATTTGTACGAACACTCTAGCCTTTGACATAAAACTCAGGGTACAGGCATTCACCCTTCCAGTTTGCACGTGTTCACATTATATGACCCAAACTTTGACGAGATTTGAAAACTTAGAGGGTTCAAAACCTTACAATAGAGGGTTCAAAACCTAGTAATCAATCATCCTAGAACAGATGATTAGTTGTCAAAGCGGTTTTGAAATTTATGTTCTTGTTGTGGTTGTCGCCTAAGGATAGGTGACAGTATTGTTTTATGACTAAACGCAAGTAAACTCGCGTTAGGGTCCTAGGAAGGTTATAGACTAGGTCAAAGTATTACTAATAACCTAATTCCCTATAACCATGAGCTCTGATACCAACTTTTCTGTCACACCCCGACCACGTAGAACAACAAAACGTGGCGGAAAACGTCGGGGAGTGTTGTCACAGAATCATTGTTTCATAACACATGGAAATTGAAATATTGTTTTATTGAGTAAAAGAGTTACATTGTCTTGACAATCAAAGAAACATAACATAAATAACTAGTCTTGCATCTTTTATTGTCACTAAGGCCCAAGTCCGCCTAAGTGTATCTTGATAAGTCCTATGCATCATCTCCTGAAAACACATGTGAAAATAGGTACGTCAGCATAAAAATGCCTGTGAGATAAATAGGTTTTGTGAAAACAGAATTCATGACTTATGTTTGAGAAAATGTTTAGTCATGAACCTTGTAATTTGCTTTGTCTTGTAAATCATTTGAAAAACGATAAGATCAGATGATATGTATAAATAAGAGAATAATGTATGGTTAAATGAATAACCATGTAAAATGAGTTTGTATAATATAAGTTGTTTGTAAATTAATGTCTTGTGAAAAGTATGTTATTTGTATAAAATGTTATATGTCTCAAATTGAAATGATTCAAATAACGCTACGATATGTAATACCATACAAACACTTATATATAGGAAGTACCAGCGGCGTATCCACCATGCTTGTATCATATTACACACGCCTCGTTACTTAAATCACTTACTCAAACCAAACCAACAATGTAAGATGTCTATGTTTAAACAAATTGCCAAACATATTGAATAATATGTCAAAATGTTTATGTCAAGATGTAAGTCATGTAATGTATAACAAATGTCAATAATGTTTATGTGTCAAATGTAAATCATGTAATGTGTAACCAAAATGATATGTATGGCTAGTGAAATATATCAACTAAACCATATGCACTAAAACAAAGTATTGAAGTAAAACATAGTTTAAATCAAAGCTATGTTTTGTGGAACAAATGCATGCTATACTGATATAAATATCTATGCGGTATTGTGAGAATGCATACATTCAAGCCTTGAGACTGTGGCGATAAACCCTTAAACAACTGATATAAATATCTATGCGGTCATTCCTTTCATCCAAACCTACCCAGGATGTCCGGAACGGGAGTTGTCAATTCCTATGGTACCACTACCTACTAACGAACGGCGTGATCGGTGTTAATGAATGTATATTGATCCATCAAAACAAACCAAATATCATATCAAAATGTAAGCATGTGAATGAATAATAAATGTACTAAGTATGATGAACATACATAGCATGTGATGTGAAACGAATGTACTAAGTATGATGAACATACATAGCATGTAATGTAATGTAAAACAATGTACTAAGTATGCACACAATGGGCATACATAGCATAAAATGTAATGTAATGTAAAATAATGTACTAAGCACGCACACAATGGGCATACATAGCATGCAATGTAATGTAAAACAATGTACTAAGTACGCACACAACGGGCATACATAGCATAAAATGTAATGTAAAACAATGTACTAAGTACGCACACAATGGGCATACATAGCATAAAACACAATGAAATCATGTACTATAAATGTACTAATGAACATAGCAAGTATATGATGTGAAAACAGGAAAGCATAAAAGTAACAAGTAGGCACATGTGTTTCACCCCAAAACAGTTTGGAAAACAGTAAAAGAGGGGTCTATGTACTCACTTGAGATTGCTCAGAAGTCCTAAGATAACCACCAAGCAATTCTAGAGATCACGGAATCAAACGGCACCTAATATAGGTAACTATGTTAATAAACCGGACCTAAATCGGAGGATTTAGATAGAATGAGGGTTCGTAAACCAAACGAGTATGGAGACTCGTGTAATATGGTTTAACAAATCCTACATACTAAATGAAACCTAACATAAGTTCTTACGACCCATTACGACCCGTTTAGGTAGCTTATGCTACTTTAACGCGTCGTTCGCGTGAAACGCGTTCGGACCGCCTAACTAGTCCTATGACAAGTAGAATATGCCTCAACATGCCTAATATTGTCGTCAAATCAGTTTAGATGTCAAAAGTTATGTCACATATGTTTATAATGAATTTTGGCATCAAAGGGGTATTTTGGTAATTTACCTAAGGCATATAAACTACCTATCATACAACTACTTAAACGAAGCGACCATAAGGTATAACCTCGGAAGGTTATTCCCTATATACTATGGTCACCTTAATGTATTTGGTCGGATCCTAATGATCGACCAAATGGGTCGGGTCGAAGGTATAAGCGATTTATTAGATCGCTTACCTTTACGACCCTAGACAACGTGGTAATCAGTAGGCATAGTCACAAGGGACTATAACCATCGTGATTACAATCATGTTGCGAAGTTCAAACGAACTTCGCATTGACCATAAACTGGTCAACGCACAAAGTTTGACTTTCGGACTCAAAAAGCAATAAAAGAACGAAGGAATACTTACGAAGGGTCCCCGAATGCTAATCTTGATTCAAGTAGCTCAGGTATGAAACAAAGGTTTCAACTTAGAGCTTCTCAAATCAGATTCTAGTGGGTTTTGGAGTTGGGGGATGTGGGTATTTATAGGATTTCCCGAACCGTTAGGATCGTTTCTTGGAAACCGTGATCGAATCTAAGGCGTACACTTGTTGGAATGTTGTGGTGACTAAAAATGGCCTCTCATGAACTGAAAGGGCAAGTGTGGGTGTGTGGTTGGGAGTTTAACAGCTGTTAATACATTGAATCTGGTTTTTCTGTTCAGATGAGGTGCTCGCGTAGCGCCACTGGAAAGGCATAAGGTGCTCGCGCTACGCTAGCATGTGCCAGATTCAGAAAAGTTTCAAAAATGACAGAAATGGTCCCTGCAGCCCGTTTAAGCTATTTTCGATGCGTTTGAACCCCGTTAACCTCATTTCAAGGCTCTAAAATGAAGTTAAAGTATAGGGAACTCAAAACATGCTCAAAAATATCTAGGATGTCGGTTCGTTTGGTCGTATGATCGCGATGTTCGGTTAATTATGACGGAATGCGCATAAGTGCGAAAAACGATCCAAATGACGCGACGAATGGATTTTTCTTATGCCAAACACTAAAATAAAATATTATAGTGCTTACATAAATTTTTGGATGTCCGGATGTATTCAGAACGTAAGATATGCGCGAAAATGCAAACTTGTGCACTTTTTGACGCTTTTAGTCCCTGAATGACCCAAAAGTTTATTTTAGCACACCGAACCCCTCAAAGCCTATTTCTAAGCTATGTAAAGGATATTTATGGTATGTTTAACTTATGGCCATGATCCGGAATATCTGTTACAGTTCAAATTGGCATACTTTCGTAGTTTGTCAAATTTAGTCCCTGTAAGCGAATCAACTTGTTTTCGCCATACCAAAGCCTTCAAAACTTATTTCTAAGTTATGTAAAGTTTGTTTAAGGTATGTTAAGTATATTTCACTATTCCGGAGCATTCCTTGCATTAAACGGGTTATATTTACGCACCAGTGCGCGTATAACCTTCAAGAAAGCGATTTAAAGCTTGAAATCGAACAAGAATTGATAATGTGCAAAGGATACGCATATTTGTACATGTCCCAAGTATGAAATACAATATTTCATTAATACAGTATTTGTTTGATGGCCGTGGAGGCACAGGTGTCACACTCCGCGTGTGGATTTTGGGGTGTGACAGATTGGTATCAGAGCCATTGGTTATAGTGAACTCGGTTTTAAAAAGGGGAAAAGCTTTTTGACAAAACAAGACTATAACCTATACAGTGCTCAACGATCCACAACGACACTTCGCTCCACGTGCAAGACTCAACACAATAGGTGATATGGTTTGTAATTGTATTGCCTGCCTGTTAGTTTAAGTAGTGCATTGATCATGAGATGCTTCGTTAGTGTAACAATGGTTGCTTGAACCTTGCGTGCTTGCTCTTTTCTGTCACTCCACACTTACGCATTTTCGTGACACCTTTCTTACTTGTGTTTCCTTTGATGTGAAGATCATGAGTGGACGTTTGAACTTGACTCAAGCCCAGCTGATGGCTCTAATCAATGAACGAGTTGCTGAGGCACTCGCAGCTATCCCTGCAGGAGGTATAACCTGCCATTTCGACCTAACCTAGGATTTTTAGATCCTACTCTCGCGAACCAACCCTCGTGCTTAATCTTGTCTTTTCTTTCTCGCGCGACAGGTCAGCCTGCTCAGCCTCCCGCGTGTACGTTCAAGACCTTTATGGACTGTAGACCTAGTACCTTCAGTGGCACAGAAGGAGCTGTAGGTCTCCTCCACTGGTTCGAGAAGCTCGAATCTGTCTTCGAGATGTGTGAATGCCCTGAGGCCCGTAGGGTAAAGGTTGCTACTGGAACACTCGAAGGTGTTGCGTTAACCTGGTGGAAGGCACAGGTTCAACTGCTAGGGCTGGCGGTTGCTAACGCCACCCCATGGAACGACTTCAAAGAGTTGATCAAAGAGGAATACTATAGTTGGGATGACATCCACAAGCTAGAGGTAGAATTTTTCAATTTGAAGATGACGAGGTCTGAAATCGAGGCATACACAAAGAGATCGAACGAATTAGCTATCTTGTGTCCTACTATGGTGGATCCTCCCATCAAGTGTATTGAGCTGTACCTCAAGGGTCTAGTGCCAGAAATTCAAAGCCATGTGACTGCGGCTAACCTTGGTACTATTCAGCAAGTCATACGACTAGCTCATCGTCTCACGGATCAGGCAGTTGAGCAAAACAAGCTGCCCAAGCGTATTAGTGCTACTGCTACTTCAGAGGCTCCTAGCGACAACAAGCGCAAGTGGGATGGAAATTCAAGCAAGGGTTCAACTTCTGTTCAGTCTCAGTCACAGCAGCGAAGGACTGAGAACTATAGGAGCCCCAGTCAGCAGTCTTCTGGGAGTCAAGGGCCGGGTGGATACAAGGGGAATCACCCCAAATGCAATCGCTGTAACTTGCACCACATCGGACCATGTAGTAGAGGCAGCTGTCATCGGTGCAACAAGCCTGGTCACATTGCAAGGGATTGTAGGAGTCAGCATCCCGCGAATCAGAATCGGCAACAACAGCGAGCCCCACCAAACCAACGCCAGCAGCAGCAACAATAAGGTAACAACAAGGGGTGCTATCAATGTGGTGCTGAAGGCCACTTCAAGAGAGACTGTCCCCAGCTGAATCAGAATCAGAACAACAATAATAATAACAACCAGGGGAATGGAAACAACAGGGGTAACAACGGTGGCAATGGTGCTAGGGGTCGTGCTTTCGTGATTGGGCAAGGAGATGTAAGGAACGATCCCAACGTCGTAACGGGTAAGTTCCTACTGGACGACTTCTATGTTTCTGTTTTATTTGATTCGGGTGCTGATACTAGTTAGGTGTCCTTAAAAGTTAGTCAGATGCTTAAGCGTACTCCAACACTTTTGAACACCAAACACATGGTAGAACTAGCAAACGGTAAAAGTCTTGAAGCCACACACATAGTTAAGGGTTGTAATCTAGTCTTAGCTGGTCAGACTTTCTCTATCGATCTTATTCCCATCATTCTTGGTAGTTTCGACATCGTTGTCGGAATGGATTGGTTATCTCAACATCGAGCAGAGATCCTTTGCAAGGAGAAGATCGTCCGCATTCCTAGTTTAGGTAAAGAACCTCTCGTGATTCGTGGCGACAATAGTGGTGCAGTAGTAGGCATCATCTCTTTCCTTAAGGCCCAGAAGTGCTTGCGAAAGGGCCACACAGCTATTCTAGCCCTCGTTACTGATACTTCGAAGAAAGAGAAGAAGATATATGACATTCCTATTGTGCGCGACTATCCTGAGGTATTTCCTGAGGAATTACCTGGTCTTCCGCCTCACCGTCAGGTCGAATTTCAGATCGAGCTAGCTCCTGGAGCAGCACCAATAGCTCGTGCACCTTATCGCTTAGCCCCATCAGAATTAGAAGAGCTGTATACGGAACTACAAGAGCTTTTGGACAAGGGTTTCATTCGTCCTAGCTCTTCGCCCTGGGGAGCTCCAGTCTTGTTTATGAAGAAGAAGGACGGTACCTTTTGAATGTGTATTGACTATCGTGAACTCAACAAGGTGACCGTGAAGAATCGTTATCCTCTCCCGCGTATCGATGACCTATTCGACCAGCTGCAAGGGTCGAGTTTCTACTCTAAGATTGATCTGAGGTTGGGTTATCACCAGCTGAGAGTTCGAGATGAGGACATCTCCAAGACAGCATTCAGGACTCGTTATGGACATTACGAGTTCCTGGTTATGCCTTTTGGGTTGACGAACGCACCTACGGTCTTCATGGATCTTATGAACCGAGTGTGCAAACCCTACTTGGATAAGTTCGTTATTGTGTTTATCGACGACATCCTGATCTATTCCAAGAGTCAAGAGGAACACGAGCAGCATCTGCGAATTATTCTGGAACTTCTTCGAACAGAACAACTTTATTCTAAGTTCTCGAAATGCGACTTCTGGCTTCGTGAAGTCCATTTCCTAGGCCACGTGGTAAACAAGGATAGGATTCATGTTGATCCATCCAAGGTTGACTCAATCAGGAATTGGCCTGCACCTAGAACACCAACAGAAATTCGCCAATTCTTGGGTTTGGCGGGTTACTACAGAAGATTCATGAAGGATTTCTCGAAGATTGCGCAACCCCTCACTTCACTGACCCAGCAGGGTGTCACTTATCATTGGGGTGATGCACAGGAGTCTACGTTTCAGCACTTAAAAGATAGACTTTGTAGCGCATCAATTCTTTCACTGCCTGAAGGCACAGACGATTTCGTGGTTTATTGCGACGCGTCCATCCAAGGACTTGGTTGTGTGTTAATGCAACGGGATAAAGTCATTGCTTATGCATCGCGACAACTTAAGGTTCATGAAAAGAACTACACTACCCACGATCTGGAGCTGGGAGCAGTTGTATTCGCACTTAAGATATGGAGACATTACCTGTATGGTACCAAGTGCACCATTTACACCGATCACAGGAGTCTCGAGCATATCTTCAAGCAAAAGGAGTTAAACATGCGACAACGTCGATGGGTTGAGCTCTTGAATGATTACGAATGCGCGATCAAGTACCATCTGGGCAAAGCTAATGTTGTGGCCGACGCCCTCAGTCGAAAGGATACTACGCCTAAGCGCGTGCGAGCGTTACAACTTACCATCCAACTAGTCTTCCTACTCAGATACGAGATACTCAGGTTGAAGCATTGAAAGCAGAAAACGTCAGGGCCTAATCCTTACGAGGATCGAGGAAACGGTTAGAACAAAAGGAAGACGGCGCCTACTACGTAACAGGGTGTATCTGGGTCCCACTTTATGGGAACTTACGCGAACTTGTGATGGATGAAGCACACAAGTCTCGTTACTCAGTACATCCTGGTTCGGATAAGATGTACCACGACTTAAAAACTACATACTGGTGGCCTAGCATGAGAGCCAACATAGCAACTTACGTTAGTAAATGCTTGACTTGTGCGAGAGTCAAAATCGAGTACCAGAAACCATCAGGCCTACTTCAACAACCAGAGATCCCGACGTGGAAATGGGAGCAAATTTCCATGGATTTCGTTACTGGCCTGCCTAGATCTCAACGCGAAAATGACACTATTTGGGTGATAGTGGATCGATTGACTAAGTCTGCACACTTCTTGGCTATCAAAGAAGCAGACAAGTTCTCTACCCTAGCAGACGTTTACTTAAAGGAAGTGGTTTCAAGGCACGGGGTGCCAACCTCCATTATTTCCGATCGTGATGCACGTTTTACCTCTGAATTGTGGCAAGCGATGCACAAGTCTTTTGGCTCTCGATTAGACATGAGCACAGCATATCACCCGCAAATGGATGGGCAGTCTGAACGCACCATCCAAACCCTTGAAGACATGCTTCGAGAATGTGTAATTGATTTTGGCAATGGTTGGGAAAGGCACCTCCCTTTGGTGGAGTTTTCGTATAACAACAGCTACCACACCAGTATCCAGGCCGCTCTGTTTGAGGCATTGTATGGACGTAAATGCCGATCACCTCTTTGCTGGGCAGAAGTTGGTGACAGCCAAATCACTTGCCCGGAACTTGTAGTAGACACAACTGAGAAGATTGCTCAGATACGACAACGAATGGCAGCAGCTCGTGACCGTCAGAAAAGCTACGCTGATAAGCGCAGGAAACCACTCGAGTTCCAGGTTGGGGATCGGGTGCTACTCAAAGTCTCGCCTTGGAAAGGTGTAGTTCGTTTTGGCAAAGAGGCAAACTCAATCCGCGTTATGTCGGACCGTTCGAAATCATTGAGAAAGTTGGCAAAGTCGCTTACAAGTTGAACCTACCTGAAGAACTCAGTGGAGTTCACAACGTATTCCACGTGTCCAATCTAAAGAAGTGTCTGTCAGATGAGACCCTCATAGTTCCTCTCAAGGAGCTCACTATCGACGATCAGCTGCGATTCGTCGAGGAACCAGTAGATATTACTGACCGAGAAGTTAAGGTTCTCAAGCGTACCAGAATACCTCTTGTTCGAGTTCGTTGGAACTCCCGTCGTGGCCCAGAGTTTACCTGGGAACGAGAAGACCAGATGAAGCACAAGTATCCCCAGTTGTTTGGAAATAGTGAAACCATTACTAAGGCTGAAGCTACTGCGGAATTTCGGGACGAAATTCCAAACCAACGGGGGAAGGATGTGACACCCCTGGAAAACCAGGAAAACCATTCAACTTAACTAGCTTCCTCAGTGAGTACGTGTTAAATTTCGGGACGAAATTTCTTTCAACTTGGGGGATAATGTGACAACTCGTATTTCAAAACCTATCGTTGTGTTTAATGTAACGTATGTGAACTTTGTGTGATTATCTTATATGTTGGTTTAATGAATGTTTATGAGATAAATGTTACATGTTATGTGATTGTGTGTGATGTTTGTGTATAATGTAATCGCACAACTCCAACCTGATCGCACAAGCCCTTTGGGCCACACTCTCTGCACTCGAACCAAGGGCAGCCATGATGGGTTCAGCCCACTTCCTTTTACATGCATAACCCATGAGGAGGGTGTAGACTCCTCATTATTTGCAAATCACACAACAAACCCTAAATCCCTTTCTCTCCTCTCAAACTCGACGGCAAACATCCCCTTTCCATCGAAGTGGTTTAGATAACACAACAATGTGTAATATAATAAAAGCACTTATATATAGGAAGTACCAGCGGCGTATCCACCATGCTTTTATCATATAACACATAGCCCGTTACATAAGTCAGTTATCAATAATCAAACAAAATGTCTTGTTCAATGTCAAAATGTTTATGTGTAAACCATGTTCAATGTCATGTGTGAAATGTATCATGTATAACCAAATGTAATGCATAGCAAGTAGAAAGTATCTACTAAAACTATGTGAGAATGTCTATGTGAAAACAAATGTCATGTATGGTTAATAACTTGTAATTACTCAACCCCATAGGAAAATGTACAAAACAAGGTTTTTGAATAAACCTAAGTTTAAATCAAATGTTATGTTTTGCAGAAAACAATGCTTTATGATTACAAACATTTATGCAGTAATGTTAATCGCATACATTCAAGCCTTGCTACTGTGGCGACAAACCCTTAAAAAAATTTAAGGTTTATCTAAGTTATGTATATCGGATTCTGTCATTCCCAACTTCCAAACAAACCTAGGAACTCGGAAACGGGATTTGTCAAGTCCTATGGTACCATTACATACTACCGAGCGGCGTGATCAATGTTAATGAATGTATTCTTGTCCTGTTTAAACACACCAAATGTCATAACCAATGTAGCATGTGAAAACCATGTACTAGGTATACTAAGTAAACATACATAGTAGAAATGTTCGTGTAAAACAATGTGCTAGCATGCTCAGTAAACATACATAACAGAAATGTCATGTAAAAACAATGTGTCCATATGCTAAGTAAACATATGCAACAAATGTGTCTTATGAAATCAATGTGCTAGCATGCTTAACATACATAGCAAAACATATTTGAAAGCATGTACTATATGTGTACTAGGTGAAACTAGCATGTTTATGTCATAAAAGCAATGAAAACACGAAAGTAACAAGTATGCACATGTGTATCACCCCAAAGTATTTGAAAGCGGTAAAAGAGGGGAACTATGTACTCACTTGGGATTGCTTATTAGTCTTGAGAATAAGACCAAATTAAGCTCCAAGTATCACGGAATCAACAAGGCACCTAGTATAAGTAACTATGTTAATAATCGGATCCTAAACCGGGAGATAGGATAGAATGATGTTCTATAAATCAAATGAGTAATTGAACTCATATGGTATGATTTAATAGAGCTAACATTCTGATTTGGAAGTCTACCTAAGTGCTCTTGACCCGTTTCGACCCGTTATGGTAGTATAAGCCACTATAACGCGTCGGTTGTGCAAAACTATGGTCGGATGGTTAACTATAAGCTATGTCCAGTCTTACATGCCCAATTATACCTAAATATGTTACTATATCAGATTAGATGTCAAAAATATATTCACATATGCACAAGATGGATTTATGCTTCAAAAGGGCATTTTGGTCATTTCCTATGGGCATATAAGCTACTTAACAATCAACTAACCAATCCTAAGTGATCATAAGGTATAACCTCAGAGGTTATTCCCTATGCAACTATGATCACTAAACATGCTTGGTTGGATCCTAAAGATCGACCAAACGGGTCGGGTTCGAAAGTCTAAGCGGTCTAAATAAGCGGTTGTTTAGACCGCTTAACTTACGACCCTAAACAAGCACTAAACTAGTAGTGACGAGTTAAACATGTCAAAACATGTTTAACTAACTTATAAAACTGATTTGGTATCAAAACAAAATGTTTTGATACCTAAAAGTAGTTTTGTTGCAAAATGCGTGCTAAAACGCATTTTGACCGAAACTTTGACTCTACACCTAGTTAACGTGATAATCAGTAGGTATAATCGTTAAGGATTATAACCATCGTGCTTACAATCACGTTACAAAGTTCAAACGAACTTTGTGTTGACCATTGACTGGTCAAAGCTGAAAGTTAAACACTGTTTGACTTTTACGCTTGGAAAGCGATAAAAGAACGAAAGAAGCTTATAAAGGGTCCAAGCTAGGGAGAACTTGATCTTAAAATTCTCAGGTATGGGGTTAATAACCTCAACTTAGAGAAAATCAGATCAAGGGTGAGTGAAACAATAAAAGAGCTTGGCTATTTATAATTGTGGTGAAGAAACAAGATCAAGACAAGTGTTTATGTAACCTCCAAGCAAGAAATCTCAACCCTACATGTGTTATGGCAGCTAATCTTTACTTGGGGAAGGCTTAACTTGCTCATTAAGGTCCCAAAACAATCAAACAAAAACCAAGGATTTCAGCTGAATTGCAAAAACAACATTCTGCCCAGATGTGATGGTGGCGTGGCACCACCATAAGGCCATAAGGCCATCGCGCGACGCCAAGGCATGGCTGGAAGTTTCAGAATTTGGCAGAAACGGTCCCTGCACGTGTTTGAACTTGTTTTTGACGTTTTTAACCTCCGTTAAGCCATTTTCAAGGTTCTACAAAGTCTTCAAAGTGTAGGGGACCTGAAATATGCTTGGAAAAATCATGGATGTTGGTTCGTTTGGTCGTACGGTCACGTTGTTCGGTTATTTACGATGAAACTCGAACGGATGCGAAAACGAACCAAATTAAGCGACGAACGATATTTTTGCATGCCGATCACTAAAATAAAAATATTTTAGTGTCTACAAAAATTTTGGATGTCCAGATGTGGTCAGAACGTAAGATATGCGCGTAAATGCAAACTTACGCCGTTTTTGACACTTTTAGTCCCTGTATGATCAAACAAGCATGTTTTCGCACACCGAACCACTCAAAGCTTATTTCTAAGCTATGTTTAGGTTATTTATGGTATGTTTAGCTTATGATCATATTCCAGACTGTACGTTGCCTTACGAAACGGCAGACTTTTGCAGTTTGACGCAAATAGTCCCTGTGAGCGAATAAACTTGATTTTGCCATACCAAACCCTTTAAAACTTATTTCTAAGTTAGTAAAGGTTATTTAAGGTATGTTAAGCTTATGTTGCTGTTCTGGAGTGTTTTTCGCGTTAAACTGATTACGTTTATGCATCAGTTTGCGTATAACTTTCCAGAAAGCAATATAGAGTTTAAAATCAATCAAAAATCAAAACGTGCAAAATATCAAACATAAATAACAAACATTGGGATCAAAACACACTGTTTTATTAATGTTGAATTGTCCAAAATCTGTATAATGATTAGACAAGCACATATGTCACATTCTCCCCTCCTTTAGGAAATTTCGTCCCGAAATTTATTTAGAGGAAACTTGTGAGAATAGATGTGGATACTTCGCTTTCATGTGATCTTCACGTTCCCAAGTAAATTTTGGGCCATGTTTAGATTCCCAGCGAACTTTGACAATAGGTTTGCACTTGTGTTTGAGCCTTTTAACTTCCCGGTCCATGATTTCCACAGGTTTCTCAACGAAGTGCATCGTGTTATCAAACACGAATTTCATCAAGTGGTATGTGGAGGTTCTCATCAGCTAAACACTTTTTGATATTGGACACATGGAAAGTTGGATGAACATTTCCAAGTTCAGGAGGTAGCTCTAGTCTGTAGGCTACTTTTTCGATTCTTTCAACGATCTTGAATGGTCCAACATAGCATGGTGCAAGTTTTCCTTTCTTTCCAAATCTAATCACACCTTTCCAAGGAGATACCTTGAGTAGGACGTGATCACCAACTTGAAATTCTAAGGGCTTGCGTCGTCGATAGGCGTAACTCTTTTGACGGCTTCTAGCTTTCTGAAGATTATCACGAATCTTCTTGACCTTATCCGTAGTCTCTAGAATGAGTTTAGGTCCAGTAAGCTGAGCTTCACCTATCTCATTCCAGCAGACCGGTGAACGGCATTTTCGACCGTATAAAGCTTCGAAAGGAGCCATGTTGATACTAGAGTGATAACTATTGTTGTAGGAGAATTCGATCAACGGTAGATGGGAATCCCAACTACCAGCATATCCTCTAGTGTCTGGATTGTTCTTTCATACTGACCATCCATTTGAGGATGATACGCTATGCTCAAATTAAGTTGGGTTCCCATGGCAGATTGCAGGGTTCTCCAAAAGCGAGATGACAATCGAGCATCTCTGTCAGATATAATGTTCAAAGGAACACCATGTCGAGATACAATCTCATCAACATAGATTTTAGCAAGCTTGTCAGCAGATAGATCCTCACGGATTGGCAAGAAATGTGCTGACTTTGTTAGACGATCAACGACTACCCAAATGGCTTCGTGACCTCTTTTAGTTCGCGGCAGCTTGGTAATGAGATCCATAGCAATGTTTTCCCATTTCCAAACTGGAATCTCTGGTTGCTCCAATAATCAAGAGGGATGTTGGTGTTCTGCCTTAACCTTAAGAAAAGTAAGGCATTTGGAAACATATAAGGCAATGTCTTTCTTCATACCCGGCCACCAATACTTGGTTCGAAGATCCTTATACATTTTATCTGCACCAGGATGAATAGAATAACGAGACTTACGAGCTTCATCCATTAGCAAGGTGCGAAGATTGTATAGACTTGGGACCCACAAACGGCCCATGAAATAGAATATCTAAAAGTTTTTCAGTTCAAGCTCAGGCTTAATATGACAGGGTAGTTCCTTACCCATCAAGCCTTGTGTAACACAAGTATGTTGAGCCTGAGATGTCGCACCCCGACAACGTAAAACAACAAAACGTGGCGGAAACGTCGGGGAGTGTTGTAACAGAATCATTGTTTCACAACCATGGATTTAATAATTTCGTTTTATTGAATTATTGAACTCATTATTTTATTACAATAAGATAAATACAAATATTATCTTTCAAGTTTTAAAGTCACTAAGGCACGAGTCCATCTTATGTATAGCATGTATCAACAATCATCACATAGCAGCACCTGAAACATGTGTAAAAATAGGTACGTCAGCATAAAAATGCCTGTGAGATACATAGGTTTTATTAATGCATGATTCATGACTTTGTAAGTTTAAAAGAATGTTTTAGCAAAATAGTCATGAGCTTTTAAAATGTTTTCTTTATAAATCATGCGAAATTTTACAAGAAATTTGATAATATAAAAGAATGATGCATAAATAAATATGTAAGTGAAATGAGTTTGTAAAACAATGTTTTAATAAAAAGGTTTGTAGTATATATAAAAATATACTTTGGTTTTAAGTAAGTTAAATAAGTAATATATTATAATATATTTCAGTTCCAAAATCGTTAAACAGATAGTATATTAAATATACTTTAGTCGTCAAAATAATCGTTTTTGAAGTATATCAAAAGTATACTTTGGTTTTATAAATAACATATTAAACTATGTTTTGGTTTTATAAATAACATATCAAACTATGTTTTAGTAATTAACAAAATATATGTTGTTTTGTACAATATCACATATGAGAGCATATCAAACTATACTTTTGGGAGTATAATTAAATATACAATAAAAATGTGATTTAAGAATTCAATCAGACCTTAGTGCATCAAACTACACCAATTGAGACTATAGAAATACCACAAAGGCAATCTCTATTTGGATAAAAATATTGGTTTCTGACATTCCATGACAACAGGAATGGGGTGTCAAGTCCTATAGCGCTATATCATACTACCAATCGGTCTGGTGAACATAAAATAAGTACAATTCAACAATTAATTTTATAATCTTTAAAAAATCAGTGTTTAAACCATAAATAATCATTCAGTTTGTCAAAAGAAAAGTACTAATATGTATAATCAATTATACTTTGAAATCATGAACATAACAAATAGGTACACATGCTTCACCCCAAAACATTGAAAACAGTAAAAGAGGGGACTATGTACTCACATGAGGATGCTTAGAAGTCTTGACCAACAACCAAGCAAAGCTAGAGAGATCACGGAATCAAACGGCACCTAATATGGGTGACAAAGTAAATAAACCGGACCTAAATCGGAAGATCGGATAGAATGAGGTTTCATAAACCAAATGAGTATTGGAACTCATGTGATATGGTTTAACAAAGCCTATATTCTAAATCGGAACCTAACCTAAGTGCTTTCGACCCGTTACGACCCATTAAGGTAGCTTACGCTACTTTAACGCGTCGTTCGCGCAAACGCGCGTTCGAGACGTCTAACTAGTCCTATGACAAGTATTATATGCCTATACATGTTTAATTATGTTGCATAATTAGTTAGGTGACAAATGTTTAGGTTACCTATGCTTAAAATCCAATTATGCATGAAAAGGGCATTTTGGTCATTTACCTAAGGCATATAAACTACTTATCATACAACTACTTAAACTACGTGACCATAAGGTATAACCTCGGAAGGTTATTCCCTATACAACTATGGTCACTAAACATGCTTGGTCGGATCCTAATGATCGACCAAATGGGTCGAGTTCGAAAGTCTAAGTGGTGGTTTAGACCGCTTGACTTACGACTCTAAACAAGCACTAAACTAAAAGTGACGAGCTAAGCATGTTAAAACATGCTTAACTAAGTTAGAAAACATGTTTTGATATAAAAACAAAGTTTTTTGATATCCTAAAGTAGTTTGGTTGCAAAATACGCATAAATGCGCATTTTGACCAAAACTACGACTCGTCACTACCCCTAGTCAACGTGGTAATCAGTAGGTATAGTCACTAGGGACTATAACCATCGTGATTACGCTCACGTTGCGAAGTTCAAATGAACTTCGTGTTGACCAAAGACTGGTCAAAGCAGAAAGTCAAAGACTGTTTGAGTTTAACGCTAAGAAAGCGATAAAAGAATGAAGGAAGCTTACAAAGGGTCCTTGCTTGAACTTGATCTTATAATTCTCAGGTATGAAGTTATAAAACTCCAACTTAGAGAATTTAGATCAAGTGTGAGTTGCAACAAGTGAAATGGTAGTCTATTTATACTTGTAGTGAACTCACAAGATCAAAACAAGTGTTTGTGTGGCCATCAAGCATTAAATCCTAGCCATACAATTGTTAGAGGCCAACTAATTTACTTGGGGAGGTGCTAACTTGGCTACCACACAAAGAAATTGCAAGAATGGCCCCTGAACTTCAATCTGCTGCACAAAAATGATATTTCTATCCAGATCAGGCCGTGGCATCGCGCCATGGCAGAGGCATGTGGTGGTGGCGCAGCGCCACCATGTGCCAGATCCCATAAAGTTTGCCAAAATGGCAGAAATGGTCCCTGCACACCCAAACTCGCGTATTTGACGTATTTAACCTCCGTTAAGCCATTTTCAAGGCTCTACAAGGTCGTCAAAGTGTAGGGGACCTGAAATATGCTTGGAAATATCACGGATGTCGGTTCGTTTGGTCGTACGGTCAAGTTGTTCGGTTAATTACAACGAAACTCGAACGGACGCGAAAACGAACCAAACTAAGAGACGAATGGTATTTTTGCATGCCGATCACTAAAATAAAAATATTTTAGTGTGCACAAAAATTTTGGATATCCAGATGTGGTCAGAACATAAGATATGCGCGAAAATACAAACTTACGTCGTTTTTGACACTTTTCCCTGTAAGATCAAATAAGCATATTTTCGCACACCGAACCACTCAAAGCTTATTTCTAAGCTATGTTTAGGTTATTTATGGTATGTTTAGCTTATGATCAAGTTCCGGACTATACGTTGCCTTACGAAACGGCAGACTTTTGCAGTTAGACGCAAATAGTCCCTGTGAGCGAATAAACTTGTTTTCAGCATACCAAACCCTTCAAAACTTATTTCTAAGTTATGTAAAGGTTATTTAAGGTATGTTAAGCCTATGTCACTGTTCCGGAGTGTTTGTTGCTTTAAACTGGTTATATTTACGCATCAGATCGCGTATAACCTTCCAGAAAGCGATTTAAAGCTCGAAATCGAACAAGAATTGATATGTGTAAGCGATACACATATTTATACAAATCCCAAGTATGAAATATAATATTTCATTGGTTTGGTATTTGTTTAGTGGTTGAAGTGACACAGGTGTCACAGTCTCCCCTACTTTAGGAAATTTCGTCCCGAAATTTAATTTTAGAGGAAACTTGTGAAGACAACTGTGATTGTTTCGCTTTCGAATGAATCCCTCAAACCCTAAGTAAAACTCTGAGCCATGTTAGGATTCTTAGCGAAATTTTCAACTCTCAAAGTGAAGTCCTTGTAGTAACAAGACATGGAGTTTCGAACTACGGACAGAAGAACGTTTCTTATGAAGACTTATCATGGGAAACTCGTGTGTGCTTGAAATCAGAGTCAGAGAGTGTAAGATAGAATGACATTGGTCAAAGTCCAGGACTTCTAGTAACTTAAATAACGCTACGTTCGTAATGTAATAAGGAACACTTATATATAGGAAGTACCAGCGGCGTATCCACCATGCCCCTTTTTACATTGTTCCCGTTTCGTTATTCTTATCACTATAGGTCTTAACACATGACAAAACTTGCTGTGGTTTCTGTGCACTGAATTCCATAATTATGTATGCATCCATAATTACGTATTTCCTTGCACAGTCCGCACAGTTCATTTCATAATGCGTAGGGGGAAAATCAATTGAATAAACATGAAGCGATTTGACTAGACCACCAAAGGATCTTTTTAACTAGATCAACGAACGATCTTTTTAACTAGATCAACACATGATCTTCTTAACTAGACCGTCGTACGATCTCTTTAAATTGACCACTTAAGGGATCTTTTCAGCTATATCATCACATGACATTTCTAACCATATTTTTTAATAAATCTGTTTGACTAGACCACTCAAGGGGTCCAATTATAAAATAGTACTTCATAACCTAAGGGACTTAACTACAACGTAGAAGTCTATTAAGGATTTAAGATAGTACCTTTGGATGTCCCACTATGAATCCCTCATATTGAAATATGGAGGATTCTATGAGGATTTGGATAGTGAATATTCGGATTAAAACATATAAGCACATAATCACATAATTAATTAACTTGATCTTCATTTTGTTAATTTTCTTGTTAATTGAGCACACGAGTATTTAAAGCATACCAGGAATCCAATCCGTGGATTTCATTTGGCACTATAATCATCTTCAAGAATCTAACTATGGAGATAGAAAGATCTTAATAGGAATTCGGCTTTGTCTTTATTGAATCGTAATATACGTATTAAGGCATATGAATAATTCAATTAAGGGCTCCGATTTGAGCGATATTTATCCATAAGGATCTAATTATGAGGATAGAAAGATCCTATTTCGGATTTTGGGATTTGTGTAACGAAAGGTGTTTCAAAACCTTGCACTAAACGTGCTTAAGTCGATACACAAGGTAGAAAGTTCATGAGGTTAAGGTGCTAGATATGCCAAGGAGACACATGAAGCAGAGTTTAAAGGTTAAGCAGCAGGGTTTACAACAGCTTTGTTTTGGATAGCAAAGCGACACATGTTAACCAAATGTCCCCATCGTCCACCGTGGGTACATTTGAAACAGGGTATCTGATTCGGATGATGATGGTTGCATTGATTTCTTCAAGGAGCGGTTCCTTTGTATGGCTTCATCCCTGAGGCGAGTTATGGTGATAGCTAAATCAACGGTCCTCTGGAGTACGACGTCTAATTGTTGGGCAATTGCAGCACCTAGTTCGGACATTGTTGTTGCGATGAAGAGGCATCATGAAGATAATGAAAGATATGGGAGGAAACAAGTGAAATGATATCGGATAATCCAAACAGAATGACAACGCATAGAAATTGCGATCATTTGTTTGTTACCTAAGGCAAACAAATGAGACGGTGACTAATCAAAGTAAATGGGTCAATATAATGTATCGCGAAGACATGCTCGCCTATAAGTGGACACTCACCCCAAGAGTTCCCAGGTAAGAGTGACTAGTCCGATACTGCGGATTTGTACGAACACTCTAGCCTTAGATAGAAGACTCAGGGTACAGGCATCCATCCTTCCAGTTTGCACGTGTTCACATTATTTAGACCCAAACTTTGACGAGATTTTGAAAACTATGAAGGTTCAAAACCTTACAATAAATCATCCGAGAACAGATGATTGATTTTCAAAGCGGATTCGGATTTTGTATTATTGTTATGGTTGTCACCTAAGGATAGGTGACGGTATTGTTTTAAAACTAAACACAAGATAACTTGTGTTAGGGTCCTAGGAAGGTTATAGTCTAGGTCAAAGCATTACTAATAACCTAATTCCCTATAACCATTGGCTCTGATACCAACTTTTCTGTCACACCCCGACCATGTAAAACAACAAAACGTGGCGGAAACGTCGGGGAGTGTTGTAACAGAATCATTGTTTCACAACCATGGATTTAATAATTTCATTTTATTGAATTATTAAACTCATTATTTTATTACAATCAGATAAATACAAATATTATCTTTCAAGTTTTAAAGTCGCTAACGCACGAGTCCATCTTATGTATAGCATGTATCAACAATCATCTCATAGCAGCACCTGAAACATGTGCAAAAATAGGTACGCCAGCATAAAAATGCCTGTGAGATACATAGGTTTTATTAATGCATGATTCATGACTTTGTAAGTTTAAACGAATGTTTTAGCAAAATAGTCATGAGCTTTAAAAATGTTTTCTTTATAAATCATGCGAAATTTTACAAGAAATTTGATAATATAAAAGAATGATGCATAAATAAATATGTAAGTGAAATGAGTTTATAAAACAATGTTTCGATAAAAAGGTTTGTAGTATATATAAAAATATACTTTGGTTTTAAGTAAGTTAAATAAGTAATATATTATAATATATTTCAGTTCCAAAATCGTTAAACAAATAGTAAATTAAATATACTTTAGTCGTCAAAATAATCGTTTTTGGAAGTATATCAAAAGTATACTTTGGTTTTATAAATAACATATTAAACTATGTTTTGGTTTTATAAATAACATATCAAACTATGTTTTAGTAATTAACAAAATATATGTTGTTTTGTACAATATCACATATGAGAGCATATCAAACTATACTTTTGGGAGTATAATTAAATATACAATAAAAATGTGATTTAAGAATTCAATCAGACCTTAGTGCATCAAACTACACCAATTGAGACTATAGAAATACCACAAAGGCAATCTCTATTTGGATAAAAATATTGGTTTCTGACATTCCATGACAACAGGAATGGGGTGTCTAGTCCTATAGCGCTATATCATACTACCAATCGGTCTGGTGAACATAAAATAAGTACAATTCAACAATTAATTTTATAATCTTTGAAAAATTAGTGTTTAAACCATAAATAATCATTCAGTTTATCAAAAGACAAGTACTAATATGTATAATCAATTATACTTTGAAATCATGAACATAACAAATAGGTACACATGCTTCACCCCAAAACATTGAAAACAGTAAAAGAAGGGACTATGTACTCACATGAGGATGCTTAGAAGTCTTGAACAACAACCAAGCAAAGCTAGAGTGATCACGAAATCAAACGACACCTAATATGGGTGATTAAGTAAATAAACCGGACCTAAATCGGAAGATCGGATAGAATGAGGTTTCATAAACCAAATGAGTAATGGAACTCATGTGATATGTTTTAACAAAACCTATATTCTAAATCGGAACCTAACCTAAGTGCTTCCGACCCGTTACGACCCATTAAGGTAGCTTACGCTACTTTAACGCGTCGTTCGTGCAAACGCGCGTTCGAGACGTCTAACTAGTCCTATGACAAGTATTATATGCCTATACATGTTTAATTATGTTGCATAATTAGTTAGGTGACAAATGTTTAGGTTACATATGCTTAAAATCTAATTATGCATGAAAAGGGCATTTTGGTCATTTACCTAAGGCATATAAACTACTTATCATACAACTACTTCAACTACGTGACCATAAGGTATAACCTCGGAATGTTATTCCCTATACAACTATGGTCACTAAACATGCTTGGTCGGATCCTAATGATCGACCAAACGGGTCGAGTTCGAAAGTCTAAGCGGTGGTTTAGAACGCTTGACTTACGGCTCTAAACAAGCACTGAACTAAAAGTGACGAGCTAAGAATGTTAAAACATACTTAACTAAGTTAGAAAACAGGTTTTGATATCAAAACAAAGTGTTTTGATATCCTAAAGTAGTTTGGTTGCAAAATACGCATAAATGCGCATTTTGACCGAAACTACGACTCGTCACTACGCCTAGTCAACGTGGTAATCAGTAGGTATAGTCACTAGGGACTATAACCATCATGATTACGCTCACGTTGCGAAGTTCAAACGAACTTCGTGTTGACCAAAGACTGGTCAAAGCAAAAAGTCAAATTGTGACAACTGTGCTCTGTAATTGATGTGTAATATAAAACAATGTCAAATATCAATAAAACAATGTGCTTTGGTGTTATTATATGTGTTTTGGTGTTATTATGTGTGTATTTGTGTTTAATGATTTTAGGATTTGATTCGATTCCGATTTCAAGCTTTAAATCGCTTTCTGAAAGGTTATACACAAACTGGTGCGTAAACGCAGTCAGTTTAATGCAACAAACACTCCATAATAGTGACATAGACTTAACATACCTTAAATAACCTTTACATAACTTAGAAATAAGTTTTGGAGGGTTTGGTGTGGCAAAATCAAGTTTATTCGCTTACAGGGACTAATTTCGACAAACTGCGAAAGTATGTCGATTTGTACTGTAACGAACATTCCAGAACATGACCATAAGTTAAACATACCCTAAATATCCTTTACATAGCTTATAAATAGGCTTTGAGGGGTTCGGTGTGCTAAAATAAACTTTTTGGTCATTCAGGGACTAAAAGCGTCAAAAAGTGCATAAGTTTGCATTTTCGCGCATATCTTACGTTCTGAATACATCCGGACATCCAAAAATTTATTTAATCGTTAAAATATTTTATTTTAGTGATTGGCATGATAAAATTCCATTCGTCGCGTAATTTGGATCGTTTTTCGCATTCGTTCGTGTTTCGTCGTAATTAACCGAACAACGCAACCGTACGACCAAACGAACCGACATCCGAGATATTTTTGAGCATGTTTCATGTTCCCTATACTTTAACTTCATTTTAGAGCCTTGAAATGGGATTAACGGGGCTTTAACGTGTCAAAAATGCATCAAAAACCATGTTTTGCACATTCAGGGACCAAAATTGACTATCTGCCATCGTTATCTTTGGAAGGGACCAAAATGAAAAATCTAAATTCCAGCTATTTCCTTCATTTGCACATGGTTTTAATGAAACTAGGGGCTCCCATGGTTTCACAAAACCATGGGCACGTGTGTACGCATGAGATCGAAGCTCGTTTTTCGAGGAATGATCCTAACGGTCCTAGAAATCCTATAAATACCCATGCTCCTCATTGTTGCAACTCACACAATCTGATTTATTTGCTCTAAGTTGGGGCTTAGCACCTCATACCTGAGCAAGTTGGATCTAGATTTCCAATCTTGGACCCGTTGTAAGTCCTCTTTCGTTCTTTTTTTCGCGTGAAAGTCAAACTGTGTTTGACTTTCTGCTTTGACCAGTTTATGGTCAACATGAAGTTCGTTTGAACTTCATAACGTGAGCGTAATCACGATGGTTTTAGTCTCTTGTGACTATACCTACTGATTACCACGTTATCTAGGCATAGTGGCGAGTCGTAGTTTCGGCCAAAATGCGTATTCTTGCGTATTTTGTAACCAAACTACTTTTAGGTATCGAAACCGTTTGTTTTGATACCAAAACCTGATTTCTAACTTAACTAAACATGTCTCAACATGTTTAGCTCGTCATTTTTAGTTTAGTGCTTGTGTAGAGTCGTAAGTCAAGCGGACTAAACACCCGCTTAGACTTTCGAACTCGACCCGTTTGGTCGATCATTAGGATCCGACCAAACACATTAGGTGACCATAGTTGTATAGGGAATAACAATCCGAGGTTATACCTTATGGTCACTACGTTTAGCTAGTTGTATGATAGGTAGTTTATATGCCTTAGGAAAATTACCAAAATGCCCTTTTATGCATAAATTCATTTTAAGCATATGTAACCTAAATTTTGACATCTAAACTGATTAGGCAACATTATTAGACATGTTAAGGCATATAATACTTGTCATAGGACTAGTTAGGCGGTCAGAACGCGCTTATGCGCGTACGACGCGTTAAAGTAGCGTAAGCTACCTTAATGGGTCGTAACGGGTCGAAAGCACTTAGGTTAGGTTCTGATCTGTAACATCTGTGCTTGTAATCATTGTGAACAGTTCAATTATCAATAAAACAATGTTATTTGATCCCAATGTTTGTTTGGTTATGTTTTACATTTTCCATGTTTTGACTTTTGTTCAATTTCAAACTTTACATCGCTTTCTGGAGAGTTATACGCAAACTGGTGCGTAAACGTAATCAATTTAATGCGAAAAATACACCGGATCATCAACATATACTTAACATACCTTAAATAACCTTTACATAACTTAGAAATAAGTTTTGAAGGCTTTGGTATGGCAAAAACAAGTTAATTCGCCTACAGGGACTAAATTTGACAAACTGCGAAAGTATGCCAATTTGAACTGTAACAGACATTCCGGAACATGACCATAATTTAAACATACCATAAATATCCTTTACATAGCTTATAAATAGGCTTTGAGGGGTTCGGTGTGCTAAAATAAACTTTTGGGTCATTCAGGGACTAAAAGCGTCAAAAAGTGCATAAGTTTGCATTTTCGCGCATAACTTACATTCTGAATACATCCGGACATCCAAAAATTTATGTAAGCACTAAAATATTTTATTTTAGTGTTTGGCATTAGAAAAATCCATTCGTCACGCAATTTGGATCGTTTTTCGCGCTTATGCACATTCCGTCGTAATTAACCGAACATCGCGATCATACGAGCAAACGAACCAACATACGGCATATTTTTGAGCATATTTAATGTCCACAATGTTTAGTCATCATTTTAGGGCCTTAACTTTGGCTTAACGGGCCTTAAACGTGTCGGAAATGGCTTTAATGCATAACAGGGACCAAAACTGTCATTTTTGAAAGTTTGCTTCTGATCAGAAGACCCAGGCGGCCCACGTAAGCCCTGGGGTGTCCCTTACGCGGCCCGTCTCAGGCTCCTAGATCAGTAAAACATGTTTAAACAGCTGTTAACAGCTATTATGCACCCATCTCCTCACCCACACTTGTCATTTCCTGATCATGGGGGGCCAATTTGGGTACTAAGGTGTTGCAACAAGTGTAGGGGCAAGATCAAAGCACGGTATTCGAGGAACGATCCTAACGGTGGTCCAAATCCTATAAATACCCAACCCATTCACTTACAAAACCCACTTGAATTCTGAGTTTTTCTCTAAGTGGTTGTGGTTACACACTTCCTACCTGAGATTTCTTGGAAGATCAAACTTGCAGGACCCTCTGTAAGTGTTCTTTCGTTCTTTTCATTCGTTTTAGCGTTAAAGTCAAACTTTGTTTGACTTTCTGCGTTGACCAAGTTTATGGTCAATGCGAAGTTCGTTTGAACTTCATAACGTGAGCGTAATCACGATGGTCATACTCCCTAGAGACTATACCTACTGATTACCACGTTATCTAGGCTCAGTGACGTGTCGTAGTTTCGGCCAAAATGCACATTCTTGCGTATTTTGTAACCAAACTACTCTTAGGTATCAAAACTGTTTGTTTTGATCGAGGCTCTGATACCAAGCTGTCACACCCTGGCTTTTACGGAAGCGTGGGTTTATTTGGTGTAACTTCTTTATACCATAGCAACAATCACAACCATGCTATATGATAAAAATACGAGATGCTTTGGCCTAATAGGTATCGGTACTCTCATACGAGATGTAAAAATACACAGACTTACACATGAAAATACGAGATGACATCTATTATCCAACGCAGCTAGACACATGCATACCCTGCCAGATCCTGCTAGTTCCCTGAAATACATGTAGTTTGAAAAATCAATAAAAAGGTTGAGCGAGTTCATGTGTAAGTCTGTGTATATAAGCCTTTACAATATGTCTTGTGTGTATAAATGTCCCTGGTATGTAGCAATTAAGGAAAAAAAAGAGATCACCAATAGGTTGCAAAGCCATTAGTATGTGTGAAATGGTGCAGGAAGACTCAAACCTAGCATATTTATACCGGGCTTCCGGCTGGAAGACATAGTCACCTCTATGGGCCGCCCCGGCCTCATGGGTGTGGGCTCGCTACACCCAAATAGATCTATCACTCATGTCCCTAGGTCCTACAACGAGGATTAATGGCCTTAAGTGTTGTGCCAACCTTTCACATGATCTAAGCGTCTAAACCCTCCTTAAGCTAACCATACCATGTATAAAAGCGTCTGTAATAATTGTAACATGTATTCCACCCCCGAAGTATAAAACTGAAAACAGTTAAGAGAAAAGGGGGAGCATGAACTCACCTTATTTTGCAAGTGATTCCGAATACGCAAGTCAAGATTAAGGTGTCTGATAATAAGGAAACTCAAAGTTGTCCTAATGAATCGTACATGAACAAGAATAATGTATCAATATTGAGGTCGTATAGTGTTGACGGGATTTGTTGAGCATTTATTGTATTTGATAGTGTTTAGATTAACAGAAGGATCTTGTGAATTATATGTTTAGAGGGCTCGGAAAATGAATATGATCAAGGAATTATTTATGAAAAATATTTATTTATCATAAATAATAAAATTGCAAAAAAAATGTACAATTGTTTTAATATAAACATTTGTAATAATAAATCAAATATATTTAATTAGTATAATCAAATAACATAATTAAATATAATGATTATTGGCAAAATATTGTACAAGTGATATAATTAATTATATCAGAATAATTAAAAATAACATTTTTAATTATTGAACTTGAATATTACTGATTTAATTATATAAATATCGAAATTATATAAAATATCAGTAGCAATATTATTTTTGTAAAGATCAACACTTAAAATAATTAATCTGAAAATTTCAGAATTTAATTCCTAAAAATCGATTTATTATTAATTATTTAATAATAAACTGTTTTAATATTGTAAAAATTAGTTTTATAAATAAATTGACTAATTTCACATTTTTAATAAAAGCAACAGTGGTTAATAATCTTATAAAAATTATTAGAATGTTTAAAATATTAAAAATGAAACGATTAAAAAGAAATGAAGACCCCTGGGTTCGAACCCGGGTCTGTATTGTAACCAAACAGAGTCTTAACCACTGGGCTAAGCTTCTGTTTGTGTTTGGTTTAGGACTGCTAAACTTATAACCAAACAGGAACTGGTCATCTTCTCCAATTGGACTCAAACAGAAAGTCAACTCTTTCAATTCTACAGGAAAACTGTGTTATATCAAGATTAACTCTAGGGAATCATTGGATAAGTGTAAACAAACTAATTGGATGGATAAAAACTAACCGGTATTGAAAGGATGATCGGATTGAAAAATTCCGGCGAAAAAGTGAGTATTCCGGCGAGTTGCAGGTTTTAATCCGACGATTTCTGGTGTTTAAGTGTTTGTAAATGGTGTGGAATGTTGCTAGGAATGTAGGGAACTTAAATACACGAAGTTTGCATCTCAGATTCGACACAAATTAGTGGATTTGATCTACTTTTATTTTTATAAAAATTCTTTTTCTTTTGAGTGTTTTGGCACCATAATGTGTCGTTTGAATGATTGGAACGAGTTGGGATGGGTTGGGGATCATGTGGGTAGCTTTACAGGTCGAAATAATGGATTAAAAATCGATTTTTGGTGTTTTCTGTTCAAGGCCGCGAGCTACTGTTGTTGAATATAAATTCAGATTCGATTTTAAAGTGTATTTAAATATAATACAAAACATAAATCAACACAACCAAGCTGGTAGCCCAGCTGGTTGTGCGCGTGCTTGTGCTTTGCGGAGGTCGCGGGTTCGATTCCTGCTTGGGGCCAGTTCTTTAAGGTTTTATAAAAAAACCTTTTTAAATATTGAATTTATTTAATTAATTTATTAAAATCCTAAATAGTATATATAAGGAATTAAACTCTATAACTTTCAGCTCTTGTACAGGAGGATAAACTGGTTAAGGCGTTGCGGTTACAACTGAGAGGTCGCAGGTTCGAAACTCACAAGGGCCGGTTCTCACCCAGGAGACCCCTTTTAACCTGATTTTTGACTATTTACACTTTGGCCCCTCAAGTTTCATTTTTTACAAAAATAGTCCCTCAACTTTCAAAAAGTTGCAATAACAGTCCCTCAACTTTCGAATAAAATACATGATTGGTCCCTGAAGTTTCAGGAATTAACATAAATGGTCCCTGTACTGTTCAGTTAAATAGGTTAACTGAGTTAGTGTTTAAAGAAGGAATTCTTTATATGAAAGTTAACCAGGTTAGGATATTCAGTTAAAATGAGTTTCTAAAAATCAGTTTTAGTCCCTAGAGTTTAAGTTTCATAAATTGGCCAAATGAACCTTGGACTTTTATTTCAAAACTATATATTTATTTCTTTATAAAATAATTTTCCAAAAATTACAAAAAGAACCCTAAACTTGTAGTTTGAAATAATTGCACTTTAACCCTTGTATTTATATAGTTTCAGAAATGACAATTTAGTCCCTAAACTTTGTACTTTCAAATAATGACGGTTTTAGTCCTCGAAATTAAAAGGTAATAACTTAAAGCAAGTTTCAAAGAATGTCAAATAGGTCCCTCAACCTATTGTTTGTCTATGTGCTGGCATTGTCAGCATGTTTCTGAGTTATCCGTTCACTGTGCTAACTGTGTTTTGTGCATCAAGTTTATCACTAAAGTTTGTGTGCAATAAATAGAGTGACAGTATGAATGTGATGCATATGTATGTATGATGCAGAACTCATAAAGCAGTTTAATTCGTCAGTTGTGATTCTAGCACAGTCATTAAGCACAAAGTTAATATTAATTAATTGTACGGATACCTGTAATTGTGAGCGTTGTCACATTTGGTGGTTTGTTAATGCGAGAAGCGAGATAGTCGAGTCACGAAGGTTTGAATGTTATTAGCGAGATGACCAAAAATAGTTTTCACAATTAAAACGAGGATGATTTAAACGACTTAAACGAGTTAAATGATTTGGAAACGATTTAAACGAGTTAACGATTTTGAAACGATTTGAACAAGTTAAACGAGTTGGATAAACAATTGGTTTTTGGTTAAGTGTTTAGATAACGGGACAGGTGTAATGTGGTGAAAACATGGTAGATACGCCGCTGGTACTTCTTATATATAAGTGTTTTCAACATATTACATACCGTGGCGTTATTTAGTTCACTTGGGTAAACGATTTTAAAACGATGTCACATAATGATGTTTTTGAAAGGATATAAACCATACGAGATTTATTAAACGTGTTAATACGAAATGTTTTACAATTTGGTTTAGTAAAACAAATGTTTTTGGGTTAATAATCATGGCTACGAGGTTTTATAAATTATAACCCGCTTGATTTGAGTTGGTTAATTATGTTGCAATATTATACTCTTTTCAAAACAAGGTCTTTAATAAGGTATTTTTTTTGGGGTAAAGGGTTACCCTGGTAAAATTTTATAAAATAATCAATAAGTACACAGGGTGCCTGACATAGCACACACAGCTAGACTTGGCATACCAAGACTAGGAAAACCAGAAACTAACAAAACCAGACACATCACAACTAGTTTAAGCAACAAACACAACCCAAAAACGGCCACTACAAATAAACACTAACTAAGGACCCTCCAATCGAACTGCCTCAGCCCGGGTCCTCTTCCAGCACCCTTGACGGGATCTGCCACTTCTTCAGCACTTTGTTATGATCCACATGGCCTTGGTACTTGAAGCCCATCAATCGTAACCGAACAGTATGTTTAATCTTTTCAGTCACCTGAATGGCCGAACATGCTACTTGAGAGAATAACCGGTTATTTCGTTCTTGCCAAATAAAATAAACCGAAGCCGCTAAAACCAATTTGCACACAATCTGCTCCAATCTCTTTGAGTTTGAGTACCGCTCCATCCATTCCACAACTGAATTCCATGAGTCGGTAACATAAGCCATGTCTACCATTGACTTAATGTTCATCCAGACCTGTGATGCAAACTTACAAGAGAAAAAAAGATGGTCTCTCGAATCACGGTCATGCTGACATAGGGGACAACACATCAATCTTAAATTTGTTTCACTACCAGCTTCCCAAACTTTCAACCGATCCTGTGTCTTCAGCCTATTCTTGATCACTAACCATAATTGAAAGGAATGCCTCGGAATACATTGACTGAACCAAACCATACTAGCCCAGCTAATAGGATTGTTACGCAATCGAATGGTATGCCACACTTCCAAAGAACTATAATGCCTCTCATTACCCTCCAAATCTTTCCACACCGTACGGTCATGTAATTGTGTTCTAGGCTGATCAATTGTCAAACCAATTAAAACTGGGTAGGTGTCATACCAAGCTTGAGGCCATTTCCATTGACCATTCTCATCTAATAAATTCGCCACTGAAGACTGAAGATTGAAGCCCGCATTTGCAATGTGTCTCGGAGTTATAAAAGCCCTAAGGGGACTTAGGTGACACCAGTTATCGCTCTAGGCATTTGTTTGCATTCCACTTCGAATAACTTTCCAAATGAACGGCCGAACAATATTGCGAATGGATAATAGCTTCCTCCACCCCCAACTCATGCTACCCCTACATTGGACATCCCAGAAATTCTGATTCTTCAATTTATGAGCATAAAATCCACTGCACCCATAGAGACTTTCTTCTAACAAGGATACTCCAAATGTGATTAGTGAAAGGGCTCTAGACCCGACATACTCGTGAAACCCTCCAACGCGGCTTTGATCTTTCTAACCGAATGGATACTCCCATGAACAAAAATAAAGAGGTCATCAGCAAATGATACCTTTATAATTCTTTGTTTCATACAATGAGCGTGATACTTAAAAGAAGAGCTTGAGCGCGCAGTTTTTTGGAGTAATAAGGTAAGAACCTCCATAACAAGAGTGAACAAGTACGGAGACATCGGATCCCCTTGGCGAAGACCCCTTCTTCCCTTAAAAAAACCATGAAGATTACCGTTAATACTCAAGGAATACGTGGCTGTGGTAACACACGCCATAATCCACTTCACCATCTTCTTGTGATAACCAAACTGGTCAAGAATCTTCTCCAGAAACGACCAACTAACTGTGTCGCAACATGTAAACTAGCCATGAATCCGACACTCTTATAAAACCTATGTACTCGCCAACATTTCTTTGCTGACTTTGTTTTTACATATGTTTCAGGTGATATTGCTTGATGTTGATTTCTAGGATGCATGAGTCACATAGGATCTGGACGAGGCCTTAGTGACATAATAACGGTGATAGTCGATATGTAACTTGTTTGTTTCGTGTTAAAACAATGTAAATTACTAAATGAATAAATAAAATGAAACTCTTTTTGTATCCATGGTTGTGAAACAATAATTCTGTTACAACACTCCCCGACGTTTCTGCCACGATTTGTTGTTTTACGTGGTCGGGGTGTGACAGAAGAGTTGGTATCAGAGCCAATGGTTATAGGGAATTAGGTTATTAGTAATGCTTTGACCTAGACTATAACTTTCTAGGACCCCAACGCAAGTTTTCTGCGTTTAGATTTTTAAAAACAAAACCGTCACCTACCCTTAGGTGATAACCACAACGAGAACACAAATTTCGAATCTGCTTCGAAAATTAATCAACCGTTCTAGGATGATTGATTACTAGGTTTTGAACCCTTCCAGTTTGACTCATATTTGGCTAGGTGCCTTTTGAGTTTTCAAAATCTCGTCAAAGTTTGGGTCTAAATAATGTGAACATGTGCAAACTGGAAGAGTGAATGCCTGTACCCTGAGTTTTCTGTCTAAGGCTAGAGTGTTCACACAATTCCACATAATCGGACCAGTCACTCTTACCTGGGAACTCTTGGGGTGAGTGTTCACTTATAGGCGAGCATGTCTTCGCGATACATTATTTTGATCCATTTACTTTGATTAGTCACTGCGTGTCGTTTGTTTGTTCAAGGTAATGACAAATGATCACCTTCCTTGTGTTTTGTCGATGTTCTCAATACCTCTTTTGTTTTTCCAATTATCAACCTCACTCGTTTCTCATATTTCCTTGTTAGACAATGCCTCCTCGACGTGATGCTCAATCTTTTACTGCTGAAGAAGTCGCAGCCCTTGTCTCTCAGCAAATGGCTGCTGTGCTTCCAGGCATTGTGACCCAAATCCACGAGTTATACAACAACAATAATAACAATGCTCAATGTAATTTCAAGAATTTCAATTCTGCTAAGCCGCTAAAGTTTTCTGGGTCGCAAGGAGCAACCATGCTCCTTCAATGGTTCGAAAGTATCGAGAGCACATTCAGACATGTGCAATGTCCGAATGGGCGTAAGGTTGAATTTGCATCAAGTGTGTTTGAGAAGCGTGCTCTTATGTGGTGGAACGGAGTGATGCGTGATAGGGGTGCCGAAGTGGCATTGGCACAGACATGGGAAGAGCTTCGAGATCTCATGATGAAAAAGTTTTGTCCCTGTCATGAAATTCGAGCTTTGGAACAAGAGTTTGACGATCTAAAGCAAGATGGGGGAGAACACCGTGCGTATACGGATCGTTTTGAGGAACTTAGTCTTTTGTGTCCTACTATGGTTACCCCGTTGGAGAAAGCGATAGAGAGGTATATCGATGGTTTATCCGATTCCATACAGGATATTGTGACTGGCATTAATCCAACTACTGTTCGTCACGCGATCGAGTTGTCTGCTACCCTGACTGAGTCTCAAGTCAGGAAGGGTAAACTTACCCGCAAGAGTGACAAGAAGAAGTCGACCGATTCTGTTAAAGACAAGGATAAGGGTAAGGGTAAGAAAGGTGAGTCGTCGAAGAAGTCGATAAAGCGAAAGGGTGCTCAGAACTTTGCAGTTACTGCTCAGAACCCTCAGAACCCACCGGCTCAACCGTCTGCGAAGAAAGTATATGCTGGTACCGCACCTCATTGTGCTCGCTGCAACGGTCATCATGTTGCACATCAAGCTTGTAAGCAATGCACAACGTGTGGTAAGCTTGGGCATCTGGCCAACATCTGTCGTTTGGGTCAGAATCAGAATGTTCAGAATCAAGCTCCAGTTCAGGGGAATGCTGCTAGATTCCCACCGGGTTCATGTTTCAATTGTGGAGAGTTTGGTCACTTCCGCAACAACTGTCCAAGGTTGGCGAATGCAAATGCGAATCCGAACGTGAATGTCAACGCCAATGTGAATCCCGCTCGTGGACGAGCGTTCAATCTTGTGACAACCCAAGTTTTCAAGGTCTCTATTCGACTTAACTTAGTACTTATTTGCAAAGTGTGTTTTATATTTATTTGATGTGCAATATAAGTGTTGATTTGTGATGTGTATATTATATGTGTATGTGTTATACATATCTTGTATTAATAATATGAATTGTATAAGTATTAAAACATGGACCCTTTGCCAAACACCCCTACTCCCCCACGAAAACTCCACACCCGAAAACACCTTAGTGTTTTCGTCAGAAGATGGGTCGACGAAAACATGGAATGGCTTCGGCCCAGTAGCTACCTGTTATATGCTTTGTTCAACCTTTGCGTGAAAGTTTTCGATCGGCAAACCCTAACCACTTCTCTCCCCTCATCCCTGTGTGACGGCAAGTTTAGGATCTCGAAGCCTCTTGCATCGATCGATTCGTTATTCATCCTGTTTGGGTTAGTAATCGACTGTTGATAGTTATTTGATTTGTTTCATCATGTACTATCTGTTTGATTATCATGTGTTAACTGTGATTGCGAAGTGTTTTGGATCGTAATACTGAATGATGAATTGATCAGTAACAAGATCTTCGTGTATTGTATGTTATGTTGAGATTAATCTAGATGGATATGTGATCATATATTACTTGAGTAGATGTTTAATGGTTCTGTTATGATAAACAATAATTTCAAACTGGTATTAATGAACGATTTGTTTGATTGAAACCGTCAAGATTGTTAGTGTTGATTAGGGTTTTGCTGTAATACGTAACTGATGATGTTGATGATTGATGGACCTGACGAAAACCCTCCACCCAACGAAAACAATACCTCAACGAAAACACCTTGGGGATTTCGTCGCCCAAGTGTTTTCGCCAAAAGGTGATTTCGTCGGAAGTGTTTTCACCAAAAGGTGGTTTTCGCCGCATTTATGATTTCGTTGGATGATTTGACACATTAAACCTGTTAAGTTGTTAACTCTGTTAAGTTACGTATATGACTCTGTTAAGTATGTAACCCTGTTAGTTTATTAACTCTATTAGTTTGTTAACTCTGTTAGTTAATTAACTCTGTTAGTTAATTAACTTTGTTAGTTTATTATTCCTGTTAAGTCATTAACTCTGTTAAGTGGTTGACTCTGTTAAGTTGTAAGCGATGTTAAGTTTATTAACTCCGTTAAGTCTGTCAAGTAAGTTAAACCAGTTAAATTGATAACCCATGTTAGAATGGACTAAGAACTCAGTTGCATGAAGTATGATTGTATGAACATGAAATAACTGTTATGTGTTACTTGATGTTAACTGCCAAACACACTTTGTGACATAGACTTGCATGTGAACCTTTACGATCTTGAACTGATTGAATATACGTGCGTACTATAGGACTTGACTGATTTCTTGTGAGCACATAGTTTAGCATACCGAGCAAACCAAGGTGAGTTCACACTTTCTACAAGGCATGGGATTCCCAGTGATTTGGGAATGGGTTAATAAACTAAAACGGAATTTACATATTCTCCTTGGGTAGGATATGTACGGCCATCCTCCTTGGGTAGGATGCCACTACAAATCCTGCGTATTCTCCTTGGGTAGAACTACGTACGTTCGTCCTCCTTGGGTAGGACAACAACCTTACAACTTACTAGACAAAACTCTATCATGAAGTCCCTCACTTTATATCGACTTAATCGCCGAGGCCGATGGCGAGCAGGTCATTAGTTAATAGCGCTATTAGCTTTGACAAACCTCACACCGTGTCGTTCGAACGGGCGTGTACTAATGGACTATGGCAAACTGTCAGTGATGATAGACACTGATGTAGGGCACAACTTATTTTCGTTAGTAGTCGATATGGTACGGTCTAGTGGTTCACATGGGAAGCCCCCACTGATTATGGTTATGGTTTGGGAAACAAAGGTTACTGGTTATCTCGTGGTTTACAAAACAACTTATGATTTCAGAACAAACTGGTAAAACTAAACAACCAACTGTGAACTCGCTCAACTTTGTTGTTGATTCGTTGTTACATGCCTTGCAGGTCGTTAGGTACTTCTGGAGCTTGCACGGGGAGGCGTGATCGTTGTGGGATATGGACTGTTATGTCCTACACTTAACATTTGAACGTTAAACTATGTTTTGGTTATTTACACATTACTATGCTTCCGCTGATTTCTTAAACATGTTTGGTTTTTTTTGAAACACCAATTATATTGGGTTTGGTTTTTATTTACTTAATGGTATTGTTCAATATGATTGGTGGCTTGATCCTGGTCAGTCACGCCTCCAAGCGGTGATACTCCGCGAGTGGATTTTGAGGGTGTGACAGATTGGTATCAGAGCCATTGGTTATAGTGAACTTGGTTTTAAAAAGGGGAAAAGCTTTTTGATAAAACCAGACTATAACCTGTACAGTGCTCAACGATCAACAACGACGCTTCGCTCCACGTGCAAGGCTCAACACTATAGGTGATATGATTTACATTTATAGTGCCTACTTGTTAGTACATGGTATATTGTGCATGGTATACTTTGGTTAACGTAAAAACTATTGTTAGACCCTCATTGTGTGTTTACTCTCTTCTGTCATCGCATTTTCGCGACACCTTTCTCACTCATGTTTCCTTTGATATGATGATCATGAGTGGACCCGTTAACCTAACTCAAGCCCAGCTAACGACTCTAATCAATGAACAAGTTACTGCAGCACTCGCAGCTGCCCAGGCAGGAGGTATAACCTGCCATCACAACTTACTCTAGGATCTTTAGATCCTACTCTCGTAAACAACGCTTGTGCTTAATTTTGTTTATGCTTACACACACGACAGGTCAACACGCTCAGCCTCCTGTGTGTACTTTCAAAACCTTTATGGATTGCCGACCTACTACTTTCAACGGCACTGAAGGAGCTGTAGGCCTCCTCCACTGGTTTGAGAAGCTCGAGTCTGTTTTCGAGATGTGTGAATGCCCTGAGGCTCGTTGGGTGAAGTATGCTACTGGTACTCTCGAGGGCATAGCGCTCACGTGGTGGAACGCTCAGGTTCAAATGTTGGGGATAGTTGCTGCTAATGCCACCCCATGGAACGATTTCAAGGAACTGATCAAAGAAGGGTACTGTAATCGTGATGATATTCACAACTTGGAAGTCGAGTTCTTCAACTTAAACATGACAGGGTCGGAAATTGAAGTGTATACGAAAAGATCAAACGAGCTGGCAATCTTGTGTCCTACTATGGTAGATCCTCCTATCAAGCGCATCGAGCTGTACCTTAAAGGTTTAGTGCCAGAGATCCAGAGTCATGTGACCGCAACAAACCCCGCCACTATCTAGCAAACTATTCGTGTGGCCCATCATATCACCGATCACGCAATTGAGCAGAACAAGCTGCCCAAGCGCATTAGTGCTAATACTACTACTACTTCTGATGCCCCCAGCGACAACAAGCGCAAATGGGATGGAGTCTCAAGCAAGGGTTCGACGTCAGCTAAGTCTCAGTCTCAGTAGCGAAAGACTGATGACTACCAGAGTCCTGGTCAGCAATCTTCTGGTAGTCAAGGGCAGGGTGGATACAGGGGAAACCACCCCAAGTGCAACCGATGCAACAGGAATCATAGTGGGCAGTGCAACAAGGGTCGTTGTTTGAGGTGTAACAAGTTTGGTCATGAGGCAAAGGATTGCAGGGGCGCGCGACCTGCGAATCAGAATCGTCAACAGCAACAGTAAGCTCCATAGAATCAGCCGCAGCAACAGCAGGGTAACAGGGGATGCTTTCAGTGTGGTGCTGAAGGTAACTTTAAGAGAAACTGCCCCCAGTTGAACCAGAAACAGAATAACAACAACAATAAGAGAAACGGAAACAAAAATGGGGGTAACAACGGGGGAAACAATTGAGACAATGGCGCCCGGGGCCGTGTGTTCGTGATTGGTCAGGGTGATGCTAGGAATGACCCCAACGTCGTGATGGGTAAGTTTCTACTGGATGACTTTTATGTTAATATTTTATTTGATTCAGGTGCCGATACCAGTTATGTGTCCTTAAAAGTTAGTCAAATGTTAAAGCGTGTCCCAACACTTTTGAACACCAAGCACATGGTAGAGCTAGCAAACGGTAAAAGTCTTGAAGCCACACACATAGTTAGGGGTTGTAATCTCATCTTAGCTGGTCAAACCTTTTCTATTGACCTCATTCCTATTGTTTTGGATAGTTTCGACATTGTTATTGGTATGGATTGGTTATCGCAACATCGAGCAGAGATCCTGTGCAAGGAGAAAGTCGTCCGTATTCCTCGTCCAGATGGGGAACCTTTAGTGATTCATGGCGACAATAGTGGTGCCGTAGTGGGCATCATTTCTTTTCTTAAGGCCCAGAAGTGTTTGCGAAAGGGCCACACTGCTATCTTAGCACTAGTTACTGACGCATCAACGAAAGAGAAGAAGATAGAGGATATTCCAATTGTACGCGACTTTCCTCAAGTGTTTCCTGAGGAATTACCTGGTCTACCGCCTCATCGCCAGGTCGAATTTCAAATCGAGCTAGCTCCTGGAGCAGCACCAATAGCTCGTGCACCGTACCGCTTAGCTCCATCAGAATTGGAAGAACTATCTACACAACTGCAAGAGCTCTTGGACAAGGGTTTCATACGTCCTAGCTTTTCGCCCTGGGGAGCACTAGTATTATTTGTAAAGAAGAAAGACGGTACCTTCAGGATGTGTATTGACTACCGCGAACTCAACAAGGTGACCGTAAAGAATCGCCATCCACTCCCACGCATCGATGACTTATTCAACCAGTTGCAAGGGTCGAGTTTTTACTCAAAGATTGACCTGAGGTCAGGCTACCATCAACTGAGAGTTCGAGACGAAGATATCTCTAAGACAGCATTCAGGACTCGTTATGGGCATTATGAGTTCCTGGTTATGCCTTTTGGATTGACAAACGCGCCTGCAATCTTCATGGATCTTATGAATAGAGTGTGCAAGCCCTATTTGGATAAATTTGTTATTGTATTCATCGACGACATCCTGATCTATTCGAAGAGTCAGGAGGAACACGAGCACCACCTACGGCTTATTTTGGAACTCCTCCGAACAGAACAGTTGTACGCTAAGTTTTCGAAATGCGACTTTTGGCTTCGTGAAGTCCACTTTCTAGGCCACGTGGTAAACAAGGATGGGATACACGTTGATCCATCCAAGGTAGACTCGATCAAGAACTGGCCTGCACCCCGTACACCAACAGAAATCCGCCAATTCTTGGGTTTGGAGGGCTACTATAGAAGGTTCATCAAGGATTTCTCCAAGATTGCACAACCCCTCACCTCACTAACTCAGAAAGGCGTTACCTATCGTTGGGGTAATGCACAGGAATCAGCATTTCAGCACTTAAAGGATAGACTTTGTAGCGCACCTATTCTTTCATTGTCAGAGGGCACAGACGATTTCGTGGTTTATTGTGATGCGTCAATTCAGGGTCTTGGTTGTGTGTTGATGCAACGGGATAAAGTCATTGCTTATGCATCGCGCCAACTTAAAGTTCACGAAAGGAATTACACTGCACACGATCTGGAGCTGGGAGCTGTTGTTTTCGCACTCAAGATATGGAGACATTACCTGTACGGTACCAAGTGCACCATTTACACCGATCACAGGAGTCTCGAGCATATCTTCAAACAGAAAGAATTAAACATGCGACAACGTCGTTGGGTTGAACTCTTGAATGACTACGAATGCGCGATCAAGTACCATCCGGGCAAAGCCAATGTTGTGGCCGACGCCCTCAGCCAAAAAGATACTACACCTAAACGCGTGCGTGCATTACAACTTACGATCCAGCCAAGTCTTCCTACCCAGATACGAGATGCACAGGTCGAAGCATTAAAAGCAGAAAATGTCAGGGCGGAGTCCCTACGTGGATCAAGGAAACGATTAGAACAAAAGGAAGACGGCGCTTACTACGTTACAGGGCGCATTTGGGTCCCACACTATGGAAACTTACGCGAGCTTGTGATGGATGAAGCACATAAGTCTCGTTATTCGGTACATCCTGGTTCGGATAAGATGTACCACGACATAAAGACTACATACTGGTGGCCTAGCAAGAAAGCCCATATAGCAACCTACGTTGGCAAATGTTTGACTTGTGCGAGAGTCAAGACTGAATACCAGAAACCATCGGGCCTACTCCAACAACCAGAGATACCCCAATGGAAATGGGAGGAAATTTCCATGGATTTCGTTACCGGCCTGCCTAGATCTCAACGTGGAAATGACACTATTTGGGTGATAGTGGATCGATTAACAAAGTCTGCACACTTTTTGGCCATCAAAGAAACAGACAAGTTCTCTACTCTAGTAGACGTTTACTTAAGGGAAGTGGTTTCGAGGCACGGGGTGCCAACCTCCATTATTTCCGATCGTGATGCACGTTTTACTTCTGAACTGTGGCAAGCAATGCACAAGTCCTTTGGCTCACGTCTAGACATGAGCACCGCTTATCATCCACAGACGAATGGGCAGTCTGAGTGCACCATCCAAACCCTTGAAGACATGCTTAGGGCATGTGTGATTGATTTTGGTAACGGCTGGGAAAAACATCTCCCGTTAGTGGAGTTTTCGTATAATAACAGTTACCACACCAGCATTCAAGCCGCTCCATTTGAGGCATTGTACGGGCGTAAATGTCGATCACCTCTCTGTTGGGCAGAAGTGGGTGACAGCCAGATCACGGGTCCAGAACTTGTAGTAGACACAATGGAAAGAATTGCACAGATAAGACAACGAATGGTGGTAGCTCGTGACCGTCAGAAAAGCTACGCTGATAAGCGCAGGAAACCACTCGAGTTCCAGGTTGGGGATCGGGTGCTACTTAAAGTCTCACCTTGGAAAGGTGTAGTTCGTTTTGGCAAACGAGGCAAACTTAACCCAAGATACGTTGGACCTTTCGAAATTTTAGAGAAAATAGGCAAAGTGGCCTACAAACTAAACCTACCAGCAGAACTCAGCGGAGTTCACAACGTTTTTCACGTGTCAAATCTGAAGAAGTGTCTGTTAGATGAAACCCTCATAGTTCCTCTGAAGGAGCTCACTATCGACGATCAGTTACGATTCGTCGAGGAACCAGTTGAAATCACAGATCGAGACGTTAAGATTCTCAAGCACACCAGAATACCTCTTGTTTGAGTTCGTTGGAACTCCCGTCGTGGCCCAGAGTTCACCTGGGAACGAGAAGACCAAATGAAACTCAAGTATCCCCAGTTGTTCGGGAACAGTGCAACCACTACTGAGGCTGAAGCTACTGCGAAATTTCGGGACGAAATTCCAAACCAACGGGGGGATGATGTGACACCCTAGGAAAACCAAGAAACAACACAACACAACTAGCTTCCTCAGTAACCACGTGCTAAATTTCGGGACGAAATTTCTTTCAAGTTGGGGATAATGTGACAACCCGAGTTTTCAAGGTCTCTATTCGACTTAACTTAGTACTTATTTGCAAATTGTGTTTTATATTTATTTGATGTGCAATATAAGTTTTGATTCGTGATGTGTATATTATATGTGTATGTGTTATACATATCTTGTATTATTAATATGAATTGTATAAGTATTAAAACATGGACCCTTTGCCAAACACCCCTACCCTCCCCCACGAAAACTCCCCACCCGAAAACACCTTAGTGTTTTCGTCAGAAGGTGGGCCGGCGAAAACATGGAATGGGCTTCGGCCCAGTAGCTACCTGTTATATGCTTTGTTCAACCTTTGCGTGAAAGTTTTCGATCGGCAAACCCTAACCACTTCTCTCCCCTCATCCCTGTGTGACGGCAAGTTTAGGATCTCAAAGCCTCTTGCATTGATCGATTCGTTATTCATCCTGTTTGGGTTAGTAATCTTGGGTTAGTAATCGACTGTTGATAGTTATTTGATTTGTTTCATCATGAACTATCTGTTTGATTATCATGTGTTAACTGTGATTGCGAAGTGTTTCGGATCGTAATACTGAATGATGAATTGATCAGTAACTAGATCTTCGTGTATTGTATGTTATGTTGAGATTAATCTTGATGGATATGTGATCATATATTACTTGAGTAGATGTTTAATGGTTCTGTTATGATAAACAATAATTTCAAACTGGTATGAGTGAACGATTTGTTTGATTGAAACCGTCGAGATTGTTAGTGTTGATTAGGGTTTTGCTGTAATACGTAACTGATGATGTTGATGATTGATGGACCCGACGAAAACCCTCCACCCAACGAAAACACTACCTCAATGAAAACACCTTGGGGATTTCGTCGCCCAAGTGTTTTCGCCAAAAGGTGATTTCACCGGAAGTGTTTTCACCAAAAGGTGGTTTTCGCCGCATATATGATTTCGTTGGATGATTTGACACATTAAACCTGTTAAGTTGTTAACTCTGTTAAGTTACGTATATGACTCTGTTAAGTATGTAACCCTGTTAGTTTATTAACTCTATTAGTTTGTTAACTCTGTTAGTTAATTAACTCTGTTAGTTAATTAACTCTGTTAGTTAATTAACTATGTTAGTTAATTAACTCTGTTAGTTTATTATCCTGTTAAGTTATTAACTCTATTAAGTGGTTAACTCTGTTAAGTTGTAAACAATGTTAAGTTTATTAACTCCGTTAAGTCTTCCAAGTAAGTAAAACCAGTTAAATTGATAACCCAGGTTAGAATGGACTAAGAACTCAGTTGCATGAAGTATGATTGTATGAACATGAAATAACTGTTATGTGTTACTTGATGTTAACTGCCAAACACACTTTGTGACATAGACTTGCATGTGAACCTTTACGATCTTGAACTGATTGAATATACGTGCGTACTATAGGACTTGACTGATTTCTTGTGAGCACATAGTTTAGCATGCCGAGCAAACCAAGGTGAGTTCACACTTTCTACAAGGCATGGGATTCCCGGTGGTTTGGGAATGGGTTAATAAACTAAAACGGAATCTACATATTCTCCTTGGGTAGGATATGTACGGCCATCCTCCTTGGGTAGGATGCCACTACAAATCCTGCGTATTCTCCTTGGGTAGAACTACGTACGTTCGTCCTCCTTGGGTAGGACAACAACCTTACAACTTACTAGACAAAACTCTATCATGAAGTCCCTCACTTTATATCGACTTAATCGCCGAGGCCGATGGCGAGCGGGTCATTAGTTAATAGCGCTATTAGGTTTGACAAACCTCACACCGTGTCGTTCGAACGGGCGTGTACTAATGGACTATGGCAAACTGTCAGTGATGATAGACACTGATGTAGGGCACAACTTATTTTCGTTAGTAGTCGATATGGTACGGTCTAGTGGTTCACATGGGAAACCCCCACTGATTATGGTTATGGTTTGGGAAACAAAGGTTACTGGTTATCTCGTGGTTTACAAAACAACTTATGATTTCAGAACAATCTGGTAAAACTAAACAACCAACTGTGAACTCGCTCAACTTTGTTGTTGATTCGTTGTTACATGCCTTGCAGGTCGTTAGGTACTTCTGGAGCTTGCACGGGGAGGCATGATCGTTGTGGGATTTGGACTGTTATGTCCTACACTTAACATTTGAACGTTAAACTATGTTTTGGTTATTTACACATTACTATTCTTCCGCTGATTCTTAAACATGTTTGGTTTTTTTTGAAACACCAATTATATTGGGTTTGGTTTTTATTTACTTAATGGTATTGTTCAATATGATTGGTGGCTTGATCCTGGTCAGTTACGCCTCCAAGCGGTGATACTCCGCGAGTGGATTTTGAGGGTGTGAAAATCTGAATGCAAACGAGGCTCGAGCTGACAACCTCGTTATCAATGGTATGTTTCTTGTTAACAATCGACCTGCATCTATTTTTTTTATTCTGGTGCCGATAGAAGTTTTGTTTCGTTATCTTTTGAACCTTTACTTGCGATACCTAGAACTAAACTGAGGAAACCCTTATCTGTCGAAGTTGCTACTGGTAAACCTCTTGTTCTCGATTCTGTTATTTGTGATTGTCAGTTAAACCTTGATAACCATCTTTTTCCCATTGACCTCACACCGATGCAACTTGGGAGCTTTGATATTATCATGGGGATGGATTGGTTAACCAAACATCATGCTGAGGTGGTTTGTTTCGATAAGATTGTTTGTATTCCTCTTTCGTCTGGCGATGTTCTGGAAGTTCGTGGCGAGAAACCATCTGGTGGATTGAAGCTTATGTCGTGTACGAAAGCCCAAAGTTATTTGCGAAAAGGATATGTTGCTTTCCTGGCACATGTCACTGAGGAGAAAGGCAAGAGCAAGAGTATTCAGGATATTCTGATTGTTCGGGATTATCCAGAGGTGTTTCCTGATGAACTGCCTAGTTTGCCTCCAGTTCGTCAAGTTGAGTTTCATATTGACCTTGTACCCAATGCCAACCCGATTGCGAAAGCACCTTATCGTCTTGCACCGTCGGAGATGCAAGAGTTATCTAAACAGCTTCAAGAGTTATCTGATAAAGGATTCATCCGTCCGAGCTTTTCACCATGGGGCGCTCCTGTCCTCTTTGTGAAAAAGAAAGATGGATCTTTTCGAATGTGTATCGATTATCGTGAGCTTAATAAGCTTACCATCAAGAATCGATATCCCCTACCTCGAATTGATGATCTCTTCGACCAGCTGCAAGGTGCTTCATGCGTTTCCAAGATCGATCTGCGTTCTGGGTATCATCAACTTCGTGTTTTCGAAGAAGATATTCCCAAAACTGCTTTCCTTACAAGATATGGGCATTACGAGTTCACTGTCATGCCTTTTGGTTTGACGAATGCCCCAGCTATCTTCATGGACTTAATGAATAGGGTCTGTAAACCTTATTTAGACAAGTTCATCATTGTGTTCATCGATGATATTCTCATTTATTCAAAGTCTCGAGCCGAGCACGAGCAACACCTTCGCTTAACATTGGAACTCCTTAAGAAGGAACAGCTTTTTGCTAAATTCTCTAGGTGTGAGTTTTGGCTTAAAGAAGTTCAGTTCTTGGGTCATATAGTCAACGGGCAGGGTATTCATGTGGATCCATCCAAGATAGTTGCTATTAAAGATTGGAATACACCGACGACACCTATAGAGATTCGATCTTTTCTTGGTCTTGCTGGTTATTATCGTCGATTCATTTCTAATTTCTTGAAGATTGCGGTTCCACTCACTGCTTTGACTCAGAAGAATAAGCCTTTTGAGTGGGGACCCAAGCAAGAAGAAGCGTTCCAAACGCTGAAGCAGAAGTTATGTGATGCTCCTGTTCTATCGTTGCCCGAAGGAAACGATGATTTCGTTGTCTACTGTGACGCATCTAATTTAGGCCTTGGTTGCGTTCTTATGCAACGAGGTAAAGTGATAGCTTATGTGTCAAGACAGCTGAAAGTTCACGAGAAGAACTACACAACTCATGATCTTGAGTTAGGAGCTGTGGTTTTTGCTCTTAAAATTTGGAGACACTATCTTTATGGCACGAAGTGTGTGGTTTTCACAGACCACAAAAGTCTCCAGCATATTCTAAATCAGAAGGAGCTGAACATGAGGAAACGACATTGGGTTGAGCTCTTAAGTGATTATGATTGCGAGATTCACTACCATCCTGGTAAGGCGAATATCATAGCTGATGCGCTTAGTCGAAAAGAGCGAGTCAAGCTTCATTCTGTTCGCACTCTATCTGATCTTCAAACTCGTGTCCATCAAGCTCAACAATTTTGTGTTACACAAAATTTGATAGGTAAGGAATTACCACATCAGCTTGAGCTTAAGCTCGAAAGGAAAGACGATGGTTTGCTTTATTTCAAGGATCGTTTGTGGATTCCGAAACAAGACGATCTTTGCACCTTGGTAATGGATGAATCTCATAAGTCTCGATATTCTATCCATCCTGGTGCTGATAAAATGTACAAGGATCTTCGTACTCAATACTGATGGCCTGGTATGAAGAAGGATGTTGCCTTGTATCTATCAAAATGCCTAACTTGTCTCAAAGTCAAGGCTGAACATCAACGACCTTCTGGCTTGCTTGTACAGCCAAAGATACTGGTTTGGAAGTGGGAGAACATTGCAATGGATGTCATCACTAAGTTACCGCGTACGTCTAAAGGTCATGATGCTATTTGGGTTGTTATCGATCGTTTAACGAAATCAGCTCATCTTATTCCGATTCGCGAGGATCTATCTGCTGATAAACTTGCAAAGATTTATGTTGATGAGATAGTATCTCGACATGGTGTTCCTTTGGATATCATTTCTGATCGTGATGCTCGATTTTCATCTCATTTCTGGAAGACCATGCAATCTGCTTTGGGAACCCAACTAAATCTAAGCACTGCTTATCATCCCTAAACAGATGGACAATCTGAGAGAACGATTCAAACTTTGGAGGATATGCTTAGAGCATGCGTAATAGACTTTGGTGGTAATTGGGGGTTCTCATCTTCCATTAATCGAGTTCTCTTAAAACAATAGTCATCATGCTAGTATTAATATGGCACCATTTGAAGCTCTGTACGGTCGAAAATGCCGTTCACCTGTCTGTTGGAATGAGATCGGTGAAGCTCAGCTTACTGGACCTGAGCTCAATCTGGAAACAACAGACAAAATCAAGAAAATCCGCGATAATCTTGTGACAGCTCGAAGCCGTCAAAAGAGTTATGCAGATATGCAACACAAGCCCTTAGAATTTCAAGTCGGCGACCGTGTCTTACTCAAGGTGTCACCTTGGAAGAGAGTGGTGAGATTTGGAAAGAAAGGAAAACTTACACCCCGATATGTTGGACCATTTAAGATTGTTGAAAGAATTGGAAAGGTTGCCTATCGACTAGAGCTACCTCTAGAGCTTGGAAATATTCATCCGACCTTTCACGTGTCCAATTTGTGAAAGTGTTTAGCTGATGCTGATCTTCACATTCCTCTCGACGAGATTCAAATCGATGAAACGATGCACTTTTTCGAGAAACCTGTGGAGATAGTGGACCGTACATTCAAACAGTTGAAGAACAAACGGATTCGATTGGTCAAAGTTCACTGGGAATCTAAACGTGGCCCAGAGTTTACTTGGGAACGTGAGGACCAGATGAAGGCGAAATATCCGCATTTGTTTTCACAAGCTTCCTCTAGTTAAAATTTCAGGACGAAATTTCCTGAAGTAGGGGAGACTGTGACAACTGTGCTCTGTAATCGATGTATAATATAAAACAATTTCAATTATAAATAAAACAATGTGCTTTGGTGTTATTATATGTGTTTTGGTTTTATTATGTGTGTATTTGTGTTTGATGATTTTACGATTTGATTCGATTCCGATTTCAAGCTTTAAATCGCTTTCTGGAAGGTTATACGCAAACTGGTGCGTAAACGCAGTCAGTTTAATGCAAAAAACACTCCGTAATAGTAACATAGGCTTAACATACCTTAAATAACCTTTACATAACTTAGAAATAAGTTTTGGAGGGTTTGGTGTGGCGAAATCAAGTTTATTCGCTTACAGGGACTAATTTCGACAAACTGCGAAAGTATGCCGATTTGTACTGTAAGGAACATTCCGGAACATGACCATAAGTTAAACATACCCTAAATATCCTTTACATAGCTTAGAAATAGGCTTTGAGGGGTTCGGTGTGCTAAAATAAACTTTTTGGTCATTCAGGGACTAAAAGCGTCAAAAAGTGCATAAGTTTGCATTTTCGCGCATATCTTACGTTCTGAATACATCCGGACATCCAAAACTTTATGTAATCATTAAAATATTTTATTTTAGTGATTGGCATGATAAAACGAACCGACAACGCAATTAACCGAACAACGCAACCGTACGACCAAACGAACCGACATCCGAGATATTTTTGAGCATGTTTCATGTTCCCTATACTTTAACTTCAGTTTAGAGCCTTGAAATGGGATTAACGGGGCTTAAACGTGTCAAAAATGCGTCAAAAACCATGTTTTGCACATTCAGGGACCAAAATTGACAATCTGCCACAGTTATCTTAGGAAGGGACCAAAATGAAAAATCTAAATTCCAGCTTGTTTCAGCTGTTCCCCTCATTTGCACATGGTTTTAATGAAACTAGGGGCTCCCATGGTTTCACAAAACCATGGGCACGTGTGTACGGATGAGATCGAAGCTCGTTTTTCGAGGAACGATCCTAACGGTCCTAGAAATCCTATAAATACCCATGCTCCTCATTGTTGCAACTCACACAATCTGATCTATTTGCTCTAAGTTGGGGCTTAGCACCTCATACCTGAGCAAGTTGGATCTAGATTTCCATTCTTGGACCCATTGTAAGTCCTCTTACGTTCTTTTTTTCGCGTGAAAGTCAAACTGTGTTTGACTTTCTGCTTTGACCAGTTTATGGTCAACATGAAGTTTGTTTGAACTTCATAACGTGAGCGTAATCACGATGGTTTTAGGGTCTGTTTGGTATGGGGTAATGGAATGGACGAAGGAATGGAATGGACGAGGTAATGGAATGGACGAGGGAATGCAATGGATCATTAATATTCCATGTCTTGTTTGGTTACCACGTGTGAATGGAATGAATTATTATTGTGTATTGTTTGGTAGACAAGAAAAACGGAGTAATAAAATAAGCGGTGAGTGGTGGTGGTGGTCGGTGGTAGTAATTGTGGGTGATTATAGGTGGTGGTGGTGGATGTCAGCGGCGGCGATGGGTGGTGGTGGTGGTGGCGAGTGGCAGTGCGGTGGTGACGACGAGTGGTGGGGGCGGAAAGGTGGCCGTTGGTGGTTGGTGGCAACAGAGGTGGCGGTGGGTGGCGGCGGCGGTTGGTGGTGACGGTGGTGGTGGCGTCGACGATGGTGGTGGGCGGCGGCGGCGAGTGGCGTTGGCAGTTGGTCACGGTTGTGGGTGATAACGGTGGCGAGTAGGTGGCGGCGGCGACGGTGGCTGTCGGGGTGAGGTGGTGGCAGGTGGCGGCAATGGCGTCGGTGGTGGGTGGTGGTGGTGGTGGTGGGTTGTGGCAAAGGTGGTGGGTTGTGGTGTTGTTGATGAATGGTGCAAGAGGGGATGGAATGGAAAAAAAACATGGGGGGTGGAAGGAATGATTTTGAGGGAATGGAATGCCTTTTGGAATGGATGATTCCATTCCATTGACCAACCAAACACCCTTTTCTTCATTCCCTCATAATCATCCATTCCATTCCACCTCTCATTCATGCATACCAAACATTACCTTAGTCTCTTGTAACGTACTGATTACCACGTTATCTAGGCATAGTGGCGAGTCGTAGTTTCGGCCAAAATGCGTATTCTTGCGTATTTTGTAACCAAACTACTTTTAGGTATCAAAACCGTTTGTTTTGATACCAAAACCTGTTTTCTAACTTAACTAAACATGTCTCAACATGTTTAGATCGTCACTTTTAGTTTAGTGCTTGTGTAGAGTCGTAAGTCAAGCGGACTAAACACCCGCTTAGACTTTCGAACTCGACCTGTTTGGTCGATCATTAGGATCCGAACAAACACATTAGGTGACCATAGTTGTATAGGGAATAACCTTCCAAGGTTATACCTTATGGTCACTACGTTTAGCCTGTTGTATGATAGGTAGTTTATATGCCTTAGGAAAATTACCAAAATGCCCTTTTTATGCATAAATTCATTTTAAGCATATGTAACCTAAATTTTGACATCTAAACTGATTAGGCAACATTATTAGACATGTTAAGGCATATAATACTTGTCATAGGACTAGTTAGGCGGTCCGAATGCGCTTATGCGTGTACGACGCGTTAAAGTAGCGTAAGCTACCTTAATGGGTCGTAAAGGGTCGAAAGCTCTTTGGTTAGGTTCCGATCTAGAATGTAGACTTTGTTAAACCATATCACATGAGTTCCAACACTCATTTGGCTTACAAGACCTCATTCTATCCGATCTTCCGATTGAGGTGTCAATTTATTTACTAGTGATTCGATTACTAGGTGCTGCTTGATTTCTCTGGTTTACTTGAGTTTGTTGAAGTTCTATTGATTGAGGATACTTTGCATTTCATGTGAGTACATAGTTCCCCTATTTTACTGTTTTCAATTGTTTTGGGGTGATTCATATGTATCAAAACGATTTCGATATTTTAACGATGGTTTCAAAAACGATTAAGATGGTTTATACTAAACTAATAACGATTTTGCTAATGTGAACGAACTTGTTGGTTGTAGTTACATAATGAATAAAATTTATTAATTTTGGCCGAACTGACCACTATTAGGTTATGGTACCATAGGATCTGACAAATCCCGTTATCAGACTGCACCCATGGTTATGTGTGGGTTAGGTGGGTAACGACTGAATGTGTGATTGTTAACTTACCCTTTGGTGGTTTGTTAATGCGAGAAGCGAGATAGTCGAGTCACGAAGGTTTGAATGTTATTAGCGAGATGACCAAAAATAGTTTTCACAATTAAAACGAGGATGATTTAAACGACTTAAACGAGTTAAACGATTTGGAAACGATTTAAACGAGTTAACGATTTTGAAATGATTTGAACAAGTTAAACGAGTTGGATAAACAATTGGTTTTTGGTTAAGTGTTTAGATAACGGGACGGGTGTAATTTGGTGAAAATATGGTAGATACGCCGCTGGTACTTCTTATATATAAGTGTTTTCAACATATTACATATCGTGGCGTTATTTAGTTCACTTGGGTAAACGATTTTAAAACAATGTCACATAACGATGTTTTCGAAAGGATATAAACCATACGAGATTTATTAAACGAGTTAATACGAAATGTTTTACAATTTGGTTTAGAAAAACAAATGTTTTTGGGTTAAGAATCATGGATATGAGGTTTTATAAATTATAACCCGCTTGATTTGAGTTGGTTAATTATGTTGCAATATTATACTCTTTTCAAAACAAGGTCTTTAATAAAGTATTGCTGTGACACCTGTGTCACTTCAACCATCAAACAAAAGCCAAACCAATGAAATATTGTATTTCATACTTGGGATTTGTAAAAATATGTGTATCGTTTGCACATATCAACTCTTGTTCGATTTTAAGCTTTAAATCGCTTTCTTGAGGGTTATACGCGCTCTGATGCGTAAATATAACCAGTTTAATCCAATGAACACTCCGGAATAGTTAAACAGGCTTAACATACCTTAAATAACCTTTACATAACTTAGAAATAAGTTTTAAAGGCTTTGGTATGGCAAAAACAAGTTAATTCGCTTATAGGGACTAAACTTGACAAACTACGAAAGTATGCCAATTTGAACTGTAACAGACATTCTGGAACATGACCATAAGTTAAACACACCTTAAATATCCTTTATATAGCTTAGAAATAGGCTTTGAGGGGTTCAGTGTGCTAAAATAAACTTTTGGGTCATTCAGGGACTAAAAGTGTCAAAAAGTGCATAAGTTTGCACTTTCGCGCATAACTTACGTTCTGAATACATCCGGACATCCAAAAATTTATGTAAGCACTAAAATATTTTATTTTAGTGTTTGGCATGAGAAAAATCCATTCGTCACGCAATTTGGATCGTTTTTCGCGCTTATGCGCATTTCGTCGTAATTAACCGAACAACGCGATCGTACGGCCAAACGAACCGACATCCGTGATGTTTTCAAGCATATTTCATGTTCCCTATGTCTTAACATCATTGTGGAGCTTGAAATTGGGTTTGACGGGTGTTAGAAGTGCCAAAACACGACGATACGCGCACAGGGGCCAGTTCTGCCATTTTCGAAAGTTTCAGGCCTGCAAGGTCCTTACGGACCTCAACATTCTGAGTGTTGAGGTCCGTAAGCATGGGTCAAACGTAGAACATCGTATTGCCTGCTGATTAACAGCCCTTAAACACTCCAAGGGCCAATACCACGTGTTGATCACTGATGGTGGGGGCAAATGACATACCACAACATTTCAACAAGTGTACGGACGAGATTCGATCACGTTATTCGAGAAACGATCCTAACGGTTGTCCATTTACTATAAATACCCACCTCAACTTCACTCATTCCTCACAAATCTGATCAAAGTGCTCTAAGTTGAAGCAAATCACTTCATACCTGAGCTACTCGATCAAGATTTACTAGCGGGGACCCTTTGTAAGTGTTCCTTCGTTCTTTTATCGCTTTTCTAGTCCGAAAGTCGAACTATGTTTGACTTTCTGCATTGACCAGTTTATGGTCGATGCGAAGTTTGTTTGAACTGCATAACGTGAGCATGATCACGATGCTTATAGTCCCTAGTGACTATACCTTCTGATTACCATGTTATCTAGGCTCAGTGACGAGTCGTAGTTTCGGCCAAAATGCGCATTCTTGCGTATTTTTTAACCAAACTACTCTTGGGTATCAAAAGCGTTTGTTTTGATACCAAACCTGTTTTCTAAACTTAGTTAAGCATGTTTTAGCATGCTTAGCTCGTCACTTTTAGTTTAGTGCTTATATAGGGTCGTAAGGTAAGCGATCTAAACAATCGCTTATACTTTCGAACCCGACCCATTTGGTCGATCATTAGGATCCGACCAAGCACATTAGGTGACCATAGTATATAGGGAATAACCTTCCGAGGTTATACCTTATGGTCGCTTCGTTTAAGTAGTTGTATGATAGGTAGTTATATGCCTTAGGTAAATTACCAAAATGCCCTTTTAACGCCAAAATTCATTTTAAGCATATGTAACATAACTTTTGGTATCTAAACTGATTTAGTAACAATATTAAACATGTTAAGGCATATTTTACTTGTCATAGGACTAGTTAGGCGGTCCGAACGCGTTTCACGCGAACGACGCGTTAAAGTAGCATAAGCTACCTAAACGGGTCGTAATGGGTCGTAAGCACTTAGGCTAGGTTTCATTTAGTATGTAGGTCTTGTTAAACCATACTACCTGAGTTCCGATACTCATTTGGTTTACGAGCCCTCATTCTATCCGATCCTCCGATATAGGTCTGGCTTATTAACATAGTACCTATATTAGGTGCCGTTTGATTCCGTGATCTCTAGCAATGCTTGGTGGTTATCTTAGGACTTCTGAGCAATCTCATGTGAGTACATAGACCCCTCTTTTACTGTTTTCAAACTGTTTTGGGGTGAAGCATGTGTTAGTACTTATCTGTTGACAAACTGAATGACTATCTATGGTTTAAACACGGATTTTTCAAAGACTATAACATAAATTGTTGAATTGTATTTATTTTGTGTCACACCCCGAAATATCAGAGCATTGGCGTGACTGGACTGGTATCTTCATTGCACAGCGGAAGTATTTGAGCTAAGACTTCTAGAAATTGAACACCCGCTAAGTACTCGAAATCCTGTGGGTTCTCCTATTCCAACCGTTCCATAGCTTTGAAAATGAAACCTGAGAAAGAACATGCGAAAAAAAATCAACATAAAGTTGAGCGAGTTCATAGTTTGTTTTGTATCAAATACGTTTTAAAACACTTGTAATCTTGCATTTGAAAAACCGGTTTGTGAGATCTTAATATCCCAAAGCACTTGAAATGTCGTCTCCGTATATCGGTAACGAAATGTTTTCTGTTATGTTTATAAACCGATATATGTAACTGTTGAGTTTGTAAACCAGTAATGAAATGTTTTCTGTCATATCTATAACTGGTATTGAAGTGATTTCTGTTATCTCTGTAAGCCGGTATTGAAATGTTTTATGATATCTTTGTAAACCGGTATTGAAATGTTTTCTGTTATCTTGCAATCATGGTATGCTCTGATTCATTCATGGAGTCTGTTAAGGATCTATCAGTGGGTAGCGAGCCCCCTGACTTAATGTACCATAAGCAAATAACCAAACCGAGAACACTTTGTCATCATTGGGATCACAAAAGCACTCCAGGGTATACCAACCAGGAGTGGGGCGTACCTCAAGCCCAATAGATCTACACCTTTTGCACCTTGGTCACTAAGTGATTAATGGTTACTAATGTAGTTTCCCTACTTATGCACATTGATCATGTCATCTACTCCGTAACTAACATACCAATAGTTTTAGCATGTATTTCCCCTCGATGTTTTTGAAAACAAAATATTGAAAACAGTGAAAGGAGGGACATGAACTCACTGGGTTGTCTTGTTTTTCGTACGCAGACCAACCTAGTCCTATTGTTGTAACTTGGACATTCCCGTCCCTAGTCATGAAAATCATGCGCGTTTCGTAAATACGTATTTGTTGTAAGAACCGGTAAGTTTAGCTTAAACTTTTTCGTAAACCATTTGAGTTCGTTGAAATCCTGTTGTGAAATGGTTTAGAAACATATGATTTTTGTTTCTCGAAACATTGTGTTTTTGCAAAACTTGCATGTCTTTCCATCCCCGAAAACATTTATAAAAATGTAAAACAGTAAAAAGTGGGGGTTATGAACTCACCTTGATTTCCATGTGCAAAGCTAGCTTAAAGTGCATTCCATAATGTCGTTTCCAAACGTGATTCGCTAGCGTGCATTCCTAATCAAGTAATAATTATCAGTCTCTAATTAAACATAGCTAAAACTACGTGTCCGAGCTCTACCGAGTCGTAACTAAAACGACTATACGAAGGTGTTTTTAGTTTGACTTAGAATAACCGATCAATGGTTATTTGATCCCGTTTATAATCGGGATAAAACTAAGTCACGAAATCGACTTAGTTTTCGAGTGTTATAAGATAGATACTTATATTTATGGATATAATCAAATATATACGTACGAAGTCGTGTTAGTCATCGTAACTAGAAATACATAGAGGGATAGCGGTACGTGTCATGTCCGGTTTAGACGTTAGTAACGAATGATCTTTAAAAAAAGTATTCGAAGTCTCGACACTCGAAATAAATATAAATAATTATATTTATGTTATAAATTTTCCGAACACTAGACTTTTGAAATACGTACGACTTCCGAATCGTTGACGTTAGGAATAAATATAAGACATTATATTTATTTTATAAAATATAATTTACGAATTTCCGACGTTTGAAATAAATATAACTAATTATATTTATTTTATAAAAGTGTTAAGAATTTCAATGTGTTTTTGAAATGAATCATTGCATTTACTTTATATAAGTTATTGGTTTTCGTAAACTAGTGGCTCGTGTTTTGTCGAAACGATATGAACTCGTTTTGTACGTCGTAAAACGTCGTCAAAAATAAATATACTTTATATTTATTTCACGAAAATACTTCGATAGGCGTGGCTAATACAATATAAACATGCTTGGTATTTCGAATTTTTAACGAAATTCGGACAGAGTTTCCCCTGTTTTTAGGATGCCCCGACAATCAAAGTCGTCAATATCTTTTCAAAATTCAACCAAAATTCAATTCCCAATATAATCGACAATATACAGTTTCTCAATGTGTCAAAATATAACTAATCTCTAAACGTATTCGGTTTCGAGCTCGGTCGCGTATAAGTATTCTAAAAATAACATCGTAAAAAAATAACTTGTTGTGTTTAAACGTTACCGGGTCCTGAGTTGACCGGGTTTTGACTGCCGTTGTCTGAGTTGACTCGGTTTGACCGAGTCAATCCGAGTTGAACCAACCCTTGACCCGAACCGAGTTGAACCGGGGTCACCTGAATCTGACCCGAAACCAAAACCTGAACCGAACCCTCCGTTCACTGTCTGACTGGTTTGACTACACCCGAACTGAGGTGACCCATATCAAACTGTGTTGACTCGTCCCGACCTGAGTTAACTCAGACCGACCGTGTTGACTGAGTCGACTCAGTTTACCGAGTCGACCGCACCGCACCCACATCTGAAGTTGACTGTACCTGAACAAGACCCGAATCCCGAACCTGATTCTGTCCACAACAGAACCCGAGCCAAAACCATCGTCGCTGTCGCCGTGGCTCCGACCACCGCTGGCGGTGGTAGTTTTCTGTCGTAACACCCCCCCTGAAAGCACGTGGTCGACCGGAACAAGTTTAGATCTAAAAGGATCTAAAAGAGAAGTGAAGATTCAAGACTTACCGGAGTGGAGGTGCTTGATTCGCGGCTGCCGGAGTCATTACGGCCACTGCCGGAGCTCGAAACGGAAACCCGTCACCGTCATTATCTTGTATCATCATCATCTAACAGTATCATCATCCCCGTCACCGGCTCCGCCGGCTCGCCGACCGGAGTCCCGCTGCATCTCAGACACGAGAGAGAGAAAGAGTACAGGTATGTGAGTGTGAGAGAGGGAGTGTTTCGGGGTGTGTGTGTGTTTAACGGAGAAGAATGGGGCGCCGGAGCACCGGCCGGACCTGAGTCCGGTGTCGGAAACATACAGACAAGGGAGAGAGAGAACCGAGTGGATCCTGGTGTGCGTTTTAGGGTTTTCAAGATAATGAAGGGGGTGACTTATAACAGGGTATTTATAGCTAGGTTTTAAGTGGGCTTGGGTCCTAGGCCCACAAGCCCGTTTCACATGGCCCAATGCGTTTTTGAAGCCCGTTTTTGAACCCGATCATCGTAAAATAAAATTCTTAGAACCGACACCCTAAAAATTGTGTAGTATATCGTTATTAGACGCGTATGCTTGATCGGTCACGTTAAATCGCGTAAGCTTCGTAGTTAGTCGTTTTTAAAATCCGTTTCTCGATCCGTTTTCAACTTCGAATAATAAAAATTGAAAACGAAGTTAGATATATCATAATATATTAACATTGCTACGTAACTCGAGTGCGGCGCTTCCGATTCGTTATTGATTGACGGTGTGTTCTGATTTCCGCGTTTTTCGCTCTCGTTTGCGCTTTGTGTCGTTCGAAAGCATAAAAATTTGCAAAACGAAATTCATATAGATAAAATATATGTACAAGGTTCATATTTGTCGGCGTTGTCAGTATTTTATATGGTGTCAGTTCGTTATCGTTTAACGCTCAGCAGATTTCCCAAAAATCACCAAACGCGCACTATAAAGTTCGATAAGCGTTTCTACGCATACCAAGAGCCTAATTAAGTTAATTCATGTCTTAAACACTATTTATTATCGCCTTAAAAATTCGTTAATCGCGTAATTAGAAGCCGTTAATTACCGGTTGTCACATTTTGTTCACCAGACCAGTTGTTAGTATGATATAGCGCTATAGGATTTGACACCCCATTCCTGTTGTCATGGAATGTCTGAAACCAATTTGTTTCTCCATCCAAATAGGGATTTCCTTTGTGGTATCCCTATAGTCTCAAAGGTGTATTTTGATGCATTGGGTCTGAATGAATTCTTAAACCAATTTGTTTCTCCCAAAAGTATAGTTTGATATGCTCCCATGTGTGATATTGTACAAAACCAACATATATTTATCACATCCAAAGCATATTTTGATATGTTATTTATAAAACCAAAACATAGTTTAATATGTTATTTATAAATCCGAAGTATACTTGTAATACACTACTTAAAACTATTATTTTAAACAACGAAGGTATATTTAATGTACTATCTATCTATCGATTGGGTTTTGGTTAGTGTTTAGATAACGGGACGGGTGTAATGTGATGAAAACATGGTAGATACGCCGCTGGTACTTCTTATATATAAGTGTTTTCATTGCATTACATACCGTGGCGTTATTTAGTACACTTGGGTTAACGATATTGGAACTGAAATATACTTTAATATATTACTCATTCGATTCTCTTAAAATCCAAAGTATATTTTCAAATATACTATAAGCCTTTTTATCAAAATATTGTTTTACGAGCAACTTATCTTATACAAACTCATTTTACATGGTTATTCATTTAACCTTACATTTATTTATACATATCATCTGATCTTATTGTTTTTCAAACGATTTACAAAACAAATCAATTTACAAGGTTCATGACTAAACTTTATTAAACATTTTCTTAAACTTACAAGTCATGAATCCTATTTTCACAAAACCTATGTATCTCACAGGCATTTTTATGCTGACGTACCTAATTTTACACATGTTTCAGGTACTGCTTTGCAATGATTGTTGATACATGCTACATTTAGGATGGACTCGTGCCTTAGCAACTTTAAAACTTGGAAGATCATAGTTGTACTTATTTGATTGTATTAAAACAATGAGTTCATTTACTCAACAAAACATAATTTATTTATTCCATGGTTATGAAACAATGATTCTGTTACAACACTCCCCGACGTTTCCGCCACGTCTGGTTGTTCTACGTGGTCGGGGTGTGACAATTGCAACATGTAAACTAGCCATGAATCTGACACTCTTATAAAACCTATTTACTCGCCAGCATTTCTTTGCTGACTTTGTTTTTACATATGTTTCAGGTGATGTTGCTTGATGTTGATTTCTAGGATGCATGAGTCACATAGGATCTGGACGAGGCCTTAGTGACATAATAATAACAGTGATAGTCGATATGTAACTTGTTTGTTTCGTGTTAAAACAATGTAAATTACTAAATGAATAAATAAAACGAAACACTTTTTGTATCCATGGTTGTGAAACAATAATTCTGTTACAACACTCCCCGACGTTTCCGCCACGATTTGTTGTTTTACGTGGTCGGGGTGTGACACAAACACTGTTTGACTTTCACGCTAAGAAAGCGATAAAAGAACGAAGGAAGCTTACAAAGGGTCCTTGCTTGAACTTGATCTTATAATTCTCAGGTATGAAGTTATAAAACTCCAACTTAGAGAATTTAGATCAAGTGTGAGTTGCAACAAGTGAAATGGTAGGCTATTTATACTTGTAGTGAACTCACAAGATCAAAACAAGTGTTTGTGTGGCCATCAAGCATTAAATCCTAGCCATACAAGTGTTAGAGGCCAGCTAATTTACTTGGGGATGTGCTAACTTGGCGACCACACAAAGAAATTGCAAGAATGGCCCCTGAACTTCAATCTGCTGCACAAAAATGATATTTCTGTCCAGATCAGGCCATGGCGTCGCACCATGGCAGAGGCATGTGGTGGTGGCGCAGCGCCACCATGTGCCAGATCCCATAAAGTTTGCCAAAATGGCAGAAATGGTCCCTGCACACCCAAACTAGCGTATTTGATGTATTTAACCTCCGTTAAGCCATTTTCAAGGCTCTACAAGGTCGTCAAAGTGTAGGGGACCTGAAATATGCTTGGAAATATCGCGGATGTCGGTTCGTTTGGTCGTACGGTCACGTTGTTCGGTTAATTACGACGAAACTCGAACAGACGCGAAAACGGACCAAACTAAGCGACGAATGGTATTTTTGCATGCCGACCACTAAAATAACAATATTTTAGTGTGTACAAAAATTTTGGACGTCCAGATGTGGTCAGAACGTAAGATATGCGCGAAAATGCAAACTTACATCGTTTTTGACACTTTTAGTCCCTGTAAGATCAAATAAGCATATTTTCGCACACTGAACCACTCAAAGCTTATTTCTAAGATATGTTTAGGTTATTTATGGTATGTTTGGCTTTGATCAAGTTCCGAACGATACGTTGCCTTACGAAACGGCAGACTTTTGCAGTTGGACACAAATAGTCCCTGTGAGCAAATAAACTTGTTTTCGGCATACCAAACCCTTCAAAACTTATTTCTAAGTTATGTAAAAGTTATTTAAGGTATGTTAAGCCTATGTCACTATTCCAGAGTGTTTGTTGCTTTAAACTGGTTATATTTACGCATCAGATCGCGTATAACCTTCCAGAAAGCGATTTAAAGCTCGAAATCGAACAAGAATTGATACGTGCAAGCGATACACATATTTATACAAATCCCAAGTATGAAATATAATATTTCATTGGTTTGGTATTTGTTTAGTGGTTGAAGTGACACAGGTGTCACCTGAGAAATGCAGGTTTTAATGTCAGATCGAACTTGAACACAGTGAAGCTTGACACGTTCTTTACGACTTAATGCGTCAGCCACGACATTCGCCTTACCAGGATGGTAGCGAATTTTGCAATCATAGTCGTTTAGAAGTTCAACCCAACGTCGTTGCCTCATGTTAAGTTCTCTCTGATTGAAGATGTGCTGGAGACTCTTGTGGTCAGTTAACACTACACACTTTGTACCGTACAGGTAGTGTCTCCAGATTTTGAGAGCGAAAACTACTACACCTAACTCAAGATCATGAGTGGTGTAGTTTTTCTCGTGCACCTTCAGCTGTCTTGATGCATAAGCTATGACTTTGTTTCTTTGCATAAGAACGCAGCCAAGGCCTAAGTTGGATGCATCACCGAGCTTCTGTTTCAAGGTCTGGAAAGCCTCTTCTTGGTTGGATCCCTACTCAAAAGGTTTATTCTTCTGAGTTAAAGCAGTGAGAGGAACCGCAATCTTGGAGAAGTTTTCAATGAAACGACGGTAATAACCCGCTAGACCAAGAAATGAACGAACCTCGGTAGGAGTAGTAGGTGCATCCCAATCCTTAATCGCACTGATTTTGGCGGGATCTACATGAATACCTTGTTCGTTAACGATTTGCCCCAAAAATTGAACTTCCTTAAGCCAAAATTCGCACTTGGAGAATTTGGCGAAAAGCTGTTCTTTCTTTAGGAGCTCCATTATAAGACGGAGATGTTGCTCATGATCAGCTCGTGTCTTAGAATAGATCAGAATGTCATCAATGAAAATGATGATGAACTTGTCCAAATAAGGTTTATAAACCCTATTCATTAAGTCCATGAAAACAGCAGGAGCGTTTGTTAGACCAAAGGGCATAACAGTGAACTCATAATGTCCATATCTTGTACGGAAAGCTGTCTTGGGAATATCCTCTTCGAGCACTCGAAGTTGATGATACCCAGAATGCAGATCAATCTTTGAAAAGCAAGTAGCGCCCTATAGCTGATCAAAGAGATCATCAATGCGAGGTAGGGGATATCAATTCTTGATGGTAAGCTTGTTGAGCTCACGATAATCGATACACATTCGGAAAGATCCATCATTCTTTTTCACGAATAAGACAGGTGCGCCCCAAGGTGAAAAGCTCAGATGAATGAATCCTTTGTCAGATAACTCCTGAAGCTGCTTAGAAAACTCTTGCATCTCAGATGGTGCAAGACGATAAGGTGATTTAGCAATAGGATTTGCGCCAGGCACAAGATCAATGCAAAACTCAACTTGGCGCACAGGGGGTAAACCAGGTAATTCTTCAGGAAATACCTCAGGATAATCCCGAACAACAGGGATATCTTGGATAGTCTTACCCTTACCTTTCTCCTCTACAACATGTGCCAAGAAGGCGACATATTTCTTTCGTAGGTATTTGTGGGCTTGGGTACAGGACATGAGTTTAACGGGTTTCCCCCCTTGAACTTCTAAGATCTCACCAGTCGAAAGCAGTATGCGGACAATCTTCTCAAAACAAACCACCTCAGCATGGTACTTGGCCAACCAATCCATCCCTACTATTACATCGAAGCTCCCAAGTTGCATCGGTGTGAGGTCAATAGGAAAGAGATGGTTATTAAGGTTCAACTGTCAATTTCGAAGAACGGAGTCAAGTACAACAGGTTCACCACTAGCTACTTCTACTGTCAAGGGCTTTCCTAGTTTTGTTCTAGTCATCGAAAGCATAGGCTCAAAAGCTAAGGACACAAAACTCTTATCGGCACCCGAATCAAAAAGAACAGAAGCAGGTTGGTTGTTAACAAGGAACGTACCGTTCACCACTTCGTTATCCGCACGCGCCTCATTTGCATTCAAGTTAAAAGCTCTACCACGAGCTTGTGCCTGATTTGTGTTTGCCAACCTCGGGCAGTTGTTCCTGTAGTGGGTCAGATCCCCACAGTTGAAACATGAACCAGGCGGATAGTGAGGTCGTGCAAGATGTCGAGGAGGGTTTTGTGCAATGTTTTGAGTTGCCTGATTTTGGTTCGGAGCAAAGCGGCAGGTGTTTGCAAGTTGACCAGACTTGCCACAGTTCGTGCAGATATGGAATTGCACCTGTGGTTGATGGTGGTTGTTTGTTCGTTACCACAAAGCAAACAAACGACACACGGTGACAAATCAAAGTAAATAGGTCATAATAATGTATCATCGAAGACATGCTTGCCTATAAGTGGACACTCACCCCAAGAGTTCCCAGGTAAGAGTGACTGGTCCGACACTGCGGATTTGTACGAACACTCTAACCTTAGATAGAAAACTCAGGGTACATGCATCCACTCTTCCAGTTTGCACGTGTTCACATATTTTAGACCCAAACTTTGACGAGATTTTAAAAATTCGAAAGGCACTAAGCCAAGAACAAATCATCCGGAAGGGTGGGTGATTAATTTCAAAATCATTTTGGAAATTTTGGAGGGTTCAAAACCTTATAACAAATCATCTAAAAGTAGATGATTGATTTTCAAAAATCGTTTCGAAAAATTGTGTTCATGTTTTGGTAATCACCTAAGGATAGGTGACGTGTATTGTTTTAAGATCTAAACACAAGAAAACTTGTGTTAGGGTCCTAGAAAGTTATAGTCTAGGTCAAAGCATTACTAATAACCTAATTCCCTATAACCATTGGCTCTGATACCAACTCTTCTGTCACACCCCGACCGCGTTAAAACAACAAATCGCGGCGGAAACGTCGGGGAGTGATGCGACAGAATTATTGTTTCAACAACCATGGTAATTAAAGTTTTGTATTATTAAGATTAATGTTTACATTGTCTTATGAATTAACGAAAATGTAACATAATTAACTGTCTTTTAAGTCACTAAGGCCCAAGTCCGCCTAAGTGTAACACAAACATCATCATGCATTAGCACCTGAAACACATGTAAAAATAGGTACGTCAGCATAAAAATGCCTGTGAGATACATAGGTTTTGTTTATGCAGGATTCATAACTTGTAGTTAAAAGAAGTGTTTTATAAAAATGTAGTCATGAACCTTGTAAAATGTTTTCCTTTATAAAATGATATGAAAATCAATGTGAAAATCAAATGATAATAAAAGGATAATGCATGGTTAAATGAATAACCAAGTAAAAGTGAATTTTGTATAAAATGTGTAATTTGTAAGGCAATGCCATGTTCTTGTATAAAATGTTTCATGTCTTTGTGAAAGTGGTTTAGATAATGCAACAATGTGTAATATAATAAAAGAACTTATATATAGGAAGTACCAGCGGCGTATCCACCATGCTTTTATCATATAACACATAGCCCCGTTACATAAGTCAGTTATTAATAATCAACCAAAATGTCTTGTTCAATGTCAAAATGTTTATGTGTAAACCATGTTCAATGTCATGTGTGAAATGTATCATGTATAACCAAATGTAATGCATAGCAAGTAGAAAGTATCTACTCAAACTATGTGAGAATGTCTATGTGAAAACAAATGTCATGTATGGTGAATAACTAGTAATTACTCAACCCCATAGGAAAATGTACAAAACAAGGTTTTTGAATAAACCTAAGTTTAAATCAAATGTTATGTTTTGCAGAAAACAATGCTTTATGATTACAAACATTTATGCAGTAATGTTAATCGCATACATTCAAGCGTTGCGACTGTGGCGACAAACCCTTAAACAAATTAAAGGTTTATCTAAGTTATGTATATCGTATTCTGTCATTCTCAACTTCCAAACAAACCTAGGAAGTCGGAAACGGGATTTGTCAAGTCCTATGGAACCATTACAAACTACCGAGCGGCGTGATCAATGTTAATGAATGTATTATTATCCCGATTAAATACACCAAATGTCATAACCAATGTAGCATGTGAAAACCATGTACTAGGTATGCTAAGTAAACATACATAGTAGAAATGTTCGTGTAAAACAATGTGCTAGCATGCTCAGTAAACATACATAGCAGAAATGTCATGTAAAAACAATGTGTCCATATGCTAAGTAAACATATGCAACAAATGTGTCTTATGAAATCAATGTGCTAGCATGCTTAACATACATAGCAAAACATATTTGAAAGCATGTACTATATGTGTACTAGGTGAAACTAGCATGTTTATGTCATAAAAGCAATGAAAACACGAAAGTAACAAGTATGCACATGTGTATCACCCCAAAGTATTTGAAAGTAGTAAAAGAGGGGAACTATGTACTCACTTGGGATTGCTTATTAGTCTTGAGAATAAGAGCAAATTAAGCTCCAAGTATCACAGAATCAACAAGGCACCTAGTATAAGTAATTATGTTAATAATCGGATCCTAAACCGTGAGATAGGATAGAATGATGTTCTATAAATCAATGAGTAATTGAACTCATATGGTATGATTTAATAGAGCTAACATTCTGATTTGGAAGTCTACCTAAGTGCTCTTGACCCGTTTCGACCCGTTATGGTAGTATAAGCTACTATAACGCGTCGGTTATGCAAAACTATGGTCGGATGGTTAACTATAAGCTATGTCAAGTATTGCATGCCCAATTATACCTAAATACGTTACTATATCAGATTAGATGTAAAAAAATATGTTCACATATGCACAAGATGGATTTATGCTTCAAAAGGGCATTTTGGTCATTTCCTATGGGCATATAAGCTACTTAACAATCAACTAACCAATCCTAAGTGATCATAAGGTATAACCTCAGAGGTTATTCCCTATGCAACTATGATCACTAAACATGCTTGGTTGGATCCTAAAGATTGATCAAACGGGTCGGGTTTGAAAGTCTAAGCGGTTGTTTAGACCGCTTAACTTACGAACCTAAACAAGCACTAAACTAGTAGTGACGAGTTAAACATGTCAAAACATGTTTAACTAACTTATAAAACTGATTTGGTATCAATACAAAATGTTTTGATACCTAAAAGTAGTTCCGTTGCAAAATGCCCGCTAAAACGCATTTTGACCGAAACTTTGACTCGCCACTACACCTAGTTAACGTGGTAATCAGTAGATATAATCGCTAAGGATTATAACCATCGTGAATACAATCATGTTACAAAGTTCAAACGAACATTGTGTTGACCATTGACTGGTCAAAGCTGAAAGTCAAACACTGTTTGACTTTCACGCTTGGAAAGCGATAAAAGAACGAAAGAAGCTTACAAAGGGTCCAAGCTAGGGAGAACTTGATCTTAAAATTCTCAGGTATGAAGTTAATAACCTCAACTTAGAGAAGATTAGATCAAGGGTGAGTGAAACAATGAAAGAGCTTGGCTATTTATAGTTGTGGTGAAGAAACAAGATCAAGACAAGTGTTTATGTAACCTCCAAGCAAGAAATCTCAACCCTACATGTGTTATGGCAGCTAATCTTTGCTTGGAGAAGGCTTAACTTGCTCATTAAGGTCCCAAAACAATCAAACAAAAACCAAGGATTTCAGCTGAATTGCAAAAACAACATTCTACCCAGTTGTGATGGTGGCGTGGCGCCACCATAAGTCCATAAGGCCGTCGCGCGACGCCAAGGCATGGCTGGAAGTTTCAGAATTTGGCAGAAATGGTCCCTGCACGTGTTTGAACATGTTTTGGATGTTTTTAACCTCTGTTAAGCCATTTTCAAGGCTCTACAAAGTCGTCAAAGTGTAGGGGACCTGAAATATGCTTGGAAAAATCACGGATGTCGGTTCTTTTGGTCGTATGGTCACGTTGTTCGGTTATTTACGACGAAACTCAAACGGACGCGAAAACGAACCAAATTAAGCGACGAATGGTATTTTTGCATGCCGACCACTAAAATAATAATATTTTAGTGTCTACAAAAATTTTGGATGTCTAGATGTGTTCAGAACGTAAGATATGCGCGTAAATGCAAACTTACACCGTTTTTGACACTTTTAGTCCCTGTATGATCGAACAAGCATGTTTTCGCACACCGAACCACTCAAAGCTTATTTCTAAGCTATGTTTAGGTTATTTATGGTACGTTTAGCTTATGATCATATTCCGGACTGTACGTTGCCTTACAAAACGGCAGACTTTTGTAGTTTGACGCAAATAGTCCCTGTGAGCAAATAAACTTGATTTTGCCATACCAAACCCTTTAAAACTTATTTCAAAGTTATGTAAAGGTTATTTAAGGTATGTTAAGCTTATGTTGCTATTCCGGAGTGTTTGTCATGTTAAACTGATTACGTTTACGCATCAGTTTGCGTATAACTTTCCAGAAAGTGATATAGAGTTTAAAATCAATAAAAAATCAAAACGTGCAAAATATCAAACATAAATAACAAACATTGGGATCAAAACACACTGTTTTATTAATATTGAATTGTCCAGAGTCTGTACAATGATTGCACAAGCACAGATGTCACATTCCTAAATTTCGGTACGAAATTCCCTAAAGGAGGGGAGACTGTAACGCCCTGCTTATTTGTAGTTTCCATTTTTAGCAAGTCTTGTTCGTGTTTCTATTTTTGGAAGTCTTGTGTTATTGTAATCGTTCTTTCTTTGAAATCATTGTAAAATCCGAGACTTGGATCATAAATAAAACTCATATTTTGTTAAATACATGATACACATACTTTATACATGCTCATACATTCAATTTCGTGAAACAATTGATGCTTATTCGTAATTCTTGGAAACTATGTGCTAAACTTGTAGATACGTGAAACTTGTGCATAAAACATATTACGAACGTATACGATACTTAAATACGACATTTATATGCATAATTATACTTTTATTATGCTCATCATACTTTATTTGGCCTTAAACTATGCTTTTATGGCGAAACTAGTCCCTAAAACACCTAAAAACACTAATTAACAAACTTCATGGGCCTTATTGCAAATAAATGAAACTTCAGCCCTCCACCCTTGATGCTGGCCACGTAAGCTTTCCCCTGGGGCTACGTGGGTCGCGAGAGAACTCCCAGATCAGTTCCCTCTTTTCCCTTCGTGAATTTGAGCGGGATTTGGGTTATTTTGAGTTTAAACCGGGCTTTTGGCATTAAATACTCATCTAACCCAACCCTAATCACTTCCTTATAAATACCAAGTGCCTCCCAAGTCATTTGTACTTTACAAACACTCTTAAATCACTCTCAAGCTCCCAAAATCGTAGCTGCAAGTTCAAGTTCGAACAGAAACATCAAGCTCCACTAAAGTGAGCATAACTTCTTCATTTCTTGTCCGTTTGAGCTCATTCTTTTTCCAGAACACTTGGATCGACCTTAGCTTCAATTTCATGGGTATTCCACAGAGAATAAGTCCCTGGAACTCCGATAAATAGACTCCAAAGTTCACTGTTTGAATCTGATTTCATTTATCTTTACTAATACTTGCTTAAACTTGAGTTTAACTCACTTAAACCCACGTCCTTATGCGCATAACCACTTGTATGGTTAGTTGAGCTTAAAAACGGGGCTGAGACATATAAAATCAGAGGTTAAACCTCATATACTTTCTGTTTTGTTTAGGGTTTTTAACCCACAAGTGATGTTCAAGCTTCAAGCTTGATAAAGGTGTGATTGTGGACTAACTTGGGTTGTCCAACAAAGAATCCCCACATTACTTGATGATTTCTCATAGTGTAGTTGTTGTTATTCTTGTATTAACATTAGTTCATGACCCTCCTTGTATGTTTTTACATCAAGTGTAGTGGTGAACCATAAGAGGTACCTAAATGGAAGCTTGTTCTTCCTACCTCCTACATGATTTCCATGATACTAGAGGTACCTAAACGAAGATCTAATCTTCTATCTCCTACTTGACTATTGGACTTAACAATACATATATTACTTATACATACATAAGCTATTCGAACCCTCGATGGTGAACTTGTGTTCATTCATCAAAATATTAGAATAATATCATCTAAGGCATAAGACTTGTTACGATTCTAATGAGTACATTACTTATGAAAACTTTAACCCTTGATGTGACATCTGTGCTTGTAATCGTTGTAAATAGTTCAGTTATCAATGAAACAATATTAATTGATCCCAATGTTTGTTTGTTTATGTTTGACATTTTTCATATTTTGACTTTTGTTCAATTTCAATCTATATATCGCTTTCTAGAGAGTTATACGCAAATTGGTGCGTAAACGTAATCAGTTTAATGCGACAAATGCTCCGGAACATCAATTTATGCTTAACATACCTTAAATAACCTTTACATAACTTAGGAATAAGTTTTGATGGCATTGGTATGGCAAAATCAAGTTTATTCGCTTACAGGGACTAATTTCGACAAACTGCGAAAGTATGCTGACTCGTACTGTAACGAACATTCCGGAACTTGATCATAAGTTAAACATACCCTAAATATACTTTACATAGCTTAGAAATAGGCTTTGAGGGGTTCGGTGTGCTAAAATAAACTTTTAGATCATTTAGGGACTAAAAGCGTCAAAAAGTGTATAAGTTTGCATTTTCGCGCATATCTTACGTTCTGAATACATTCGGACATCCAAAAATTTATGTAACCATTAAAATATTTTATTTTAGTGATTGGCATGATAAAATTCCATTCGTCGCGTAATTTGGATCGTTTTTCGCGTCCGTTCGTGTTTCGTCGTAATGAACCGAATAACGTGATCGTACGACCAAACGAACCGACATCCGACAAATTTTTGAACATGTTTCATGTCCCTTATGTTTAGGCATCATTTTAGAGCCTTGAAAATGGCATAACGGGCTTTAAACGTGTCAAAAATGGGGCTTAAACACTTGTAGGGACCAAAACTGCACATTTTGAAACTGTTGCTGAGTTTCCCAGCTCAGGCGGGGCGCATAAGCCTAGAGGCTCACCTTACGCGGCCCGTGTAAGCAGCCTAGATCTACAAAAATCTTTTTCCAGCTTGTTCCGGCTGTTCCCCATGGTTGCAAACTGTTTTTAATCATTCTATGGGCAATTTTGGGGCACCCATGGTATTCTAAAACCATGGGCACACTTGTAAGGCTCAGATCGAAGCTCGGTTTTCGATGAACGATCCTAACGATGGCCTGAAAACTATAAATACCCCAAGCTTTTCATTTGCAACTTACACTTGATCTGCTCATATTCTCTAAGTTGGAGTTTAAACACTTCATACCTGAGAATTTTCAGATCAAACCTCCATTTCTTGGACCTCTTGTAAGTATTCTTTCGTTCTTTTATGCGTTTTTTTAAGCACGAAAGTCAAACAGTGTTTGACTTTCAGCTTTGACCAGTCTATGGTCAACACGAAGTTCGTTTGAACTTCGCAACGTGAGCGTAATCATGATGGTTATAGTCCTTTATGACTATACCTACTGATTACCATGTTATTTAGGCGTAGTGACGAGTTATAGTTTCGGTCAAAATGCGTTTATGCGTATTTTGCAACCAAACTATTCTTGGGTATCAAAACCCTTTGTGTGACATCTGTGCCTCCACGGCCATCGAACAAATACCAAATCAATGAAATGTTGTGTTTCATACTTGGGATTTGTATAAATATGTGTATCATTTGCACATATCAACTCTTGTTCGATTTCGGACTCTAAATCGCTTTCTGGAAGGTTATGCGTGCACTGATGCGTAAATATAACTAGTTTAATGCAACAAACACTCTGGGATAGTGACATAGGCTTAACATACCTTAAATAACCTTTACATAACTTAGAAATAAGTTTTGGAGGGTTTGGTGTGGCGAAATCAAGTTTATTCGCTTACAGGGACTAATTTCGACAAACTGCGAAAGTATGCCAATTTGTACTGTAACGAACATTCCGGAACATGACCATAAGTTAAACATACCCTAAACATCCTTTACATATCTTAGAAATAGGCTTTGAGGGGTTCGGTGTGCTAAAATAAACTTTTTGGTCATTCAGGGACTAAAAGCGTCAAAAGTGCATAAGTTTGCATTTTCGCGCATATCTTACGTTCTGAATAGATCCGGACATCCAAAAATTTATGTAATCATTAGAATATTTTATTTTAGTGATTGGCATGATAAAATTTCACTCGTCACGTAATTTGGATCGTTTTTGCGTTCGTTACGGCTTCCGTCGTAATTAACCAAACAACGCAACCGTACGACCAAACGAACCGACATACGAGATATTTTTGAGCATGTTTTGAGTTCCCTATACTTTAACTTCATTTTAGAGCCTTGAAATGAGGTTAACGGGGCTTAAACGTGTCAAAAATGAGCCGAAATGCAAGATTCTGAAGTTCAGGGACCAAAATTGTCATTCTGCCATAGTTATCTTAGGAAGGGACCAAAATGAAAAATCTAAATTCCTACTTGTTCTAGCTGTTTCCCTCATTTGCACATAGTTTTAATGAAACTATGGGCTCCCATGGTTTCACAAAACCATGGGCACATGTGTACGGATGAGATCGAAGCTCGTTTTACGATGAACGATCCTAACAGTTATAGTTTTCCTATAAATAGCTATCCCCTTTCACTTGCAAAACCCACATTGATCTGATTTTGGCTCTCTAAGTTGAAGTTTATGCTTCATACCTGAGAGTAAATCGGAAAAAAGCTTGCGGAGACCTTTTGTAAGTATTCTTTCGTTCTTTTATCGCTTTTCGAGTCTGAAAGTCAAACTGCGTTTGACTTTCTTCATTGACTAGTTTATGGTCAATGCGAAGTTCATTTGAACTTCATAACGTGAGCGTAATCATGATGGTTATAGTCCCTAGTGGCTATACCTACTGATTACCACGTTATCTAGGTGTAGTGACGAGTCGCAGTTTCGGCCAAAATGCGCATTCTTGCGTGTTTTGTAACCAAACTACTTATCGGTATCAAAACCGTTTGTTTTGATACCAAATCTATTTTCTAAATTCGTTAAACATGTTTTAAGATGTTTAACTCGTCACTTTTTAGATTAGTGCTTGTGTAGAGTCGTAAGTCAAGCGGACTAAACACTCGCTTAGACTTTCGAACACGACCCGTTTGGTCGATCATTAGGATCCGACCAAACATGTTTAGTGACCATAGTTGCATAGGGAATAACCTTCCGAGGTTATACCTTATGGTCACTTAGGTTTAATTAGTTGTATGATAGGTAGTTTATATGCCTTAGGTAAATGACCAAAATGCCCTTTTCATGCATAATTGGTAATTAAGCATATGTAACACAAACTTTTGTCACTTAATTGATTATGCAACATATTTAATCATGTTTAGGCATATAATACTTGTCATAGGACTAGTTAGACGTCTCGAACGCGCTTTTGCACGAACGACACGTTAACGTAGCTTAAGCTACCTTAATGGGTCACATTGGGTCGAAAGCACTTAGGTTAGGTTTCGATTTAGGATGTAGACTTTGTTAAACCATGTCATATGAGTTCCAATACTCATTTGGTTTACAAAACCTCTTCCTATCCGATCTTCTGACTTAGGTCCGGTTTAATTGTATAGTTATTAGGTTGCCGATTGATTCCGTGCTCCCTCTAGCTTTGCTTGGTTGTTGTTCAAGACCTCTAAGCATTCTCAGGTGAGTACATAGTTCCCCTATTTTACTATTTTCAATTGTTTTGGGGTGATTCATATGTGCTAAATGTTTTCAAGGTTTTAACGATGGTTTTCAAAACGATTTTCAATATTATAACAATGGTTTCAAAAACGATTAAAATGGTTTATATTAAATTAATAACGATTTCGATATAGTAAACAAACTTGTTGGTTGTATTTACATAACGAATAATATCCATTAGTTTTGGCCGAACCGACCAGTATTAGGTTATGGTACCATAGGATCTGACAAATCCCGTTATCAGACTGCACCCATGGTTATGTGTGGGTTAGGTGGGTAACGACTGAATCTGTGATTGTTAATTTACCCTTTGGTGGTTTATTAATGCGAGAAGCGATAGGCGAGATAGTCGAGTCACGAAGGTTTGGATGTTATTAGCGAGACAATCATAAGTAGTTTTCACGATTTAAGACGAGAATGATTTAAACGACTAAATCGATTTTTAACGAATTAAACGATTTGGGTAAACGATTGGTTTTCGGTTAGTGTTTAGATAACCGGACGGGTGTAATGTGATGAAAGCATGGTGGATACGCCACTGGTACTTCCTATATATAAGTGTTTTCATCGTATTACATACCGTGGCGTTATTTAGTTCACTTGGGTAAACGATTTTGAAACGATGTCACACTAACGAGGTTTTTGAAATGATATAAACCATACGAGTTTTATTAACGATATTTATTAACGAGATTTATTAACGAGTTTTATTAACGATTTAATACGAGATATTTTACAAATTGGTTTTCTAAAACAAAATGTTTTCGAGTTAAGAATCATGGCTACGAGATTTTACAAATTATAACCAACTTGATTTGAGTTGGTTAATTATGTCGCAATACTACACTTTTTAAAACAAGGTTTTTAATTAAGTATTGCAACATGTAAACTAGCCATGAATCCGACACTCTCAAAAACCTATGTACTCGCCAGCATTTCTTTGCTGACTTTGTTTTCACATATGTTTCAGGTGTTATTGAATGATGTTGATTGCTAGGATGCATGCTCACATAGGACTGGACGAGGCCTTAGTGACTTAATAACAATGATAGACTATGTTTAAATTGTTTATTTAGATTTCCAGACGATGTAATTATTCAATGTTTAATAAAACGAAACTTCAATTTTCGTGTGTTTTGAAACAATGATTCTGTTACAACACTCCCCGACGATTCTGCCGCGATTGGTTGTTTTACGTGGTTGGGGTGTGACAGAAAAGTTGGTATCAGAGCTCATGGTTATAGGGAATTAGGTTATTAGTAATGCTTTGACCTAGTCTATAACCTTCCTAGGACCCTAACACAAGATTCTTGTGTTTAGATCTTAAAACAATACCGTCACTTATCCTTAGGTGACAACCACAACAAGAACACAAATTCTGAATCCGCTTCGAAAACCAATCATCTGTTCTAGGATGATTGATTACTAGGTTTTGAACCCTCTAAGTTTTCGAAATCTCGTCAAAGTTTGGGTCTTATAATGTGAACACGTGCAAACTGGAAGGGTGAATGCCTGTACCCTGAGTTTTCTGTCTAAGGCTAGAGTGTTCGTACAAATCCGCAATATCGGACCAGTCACTCTTACCTGGGAACTCTTGTGGTGAGTATTCACTTATAGACGAGCATGTCTTCAATGATACATTAGTATGACCCGCTTACTTTGATTAATCACCGTCTCATTTGTTTACCTTAGGTAACAAACAAATGATCGCAATTTCTATGCGTTGTTATTCTGTTTTAATTATCCGATAACATTTCACTTATTTTCTCCTATGTCTTTCATTCCTCTAGAATGTCTCTTCATCGCAACGACACTCAAATGCCCGGGCAAACTGCCAAATATGCCCAGCGAATAGGCGAAGTAATCCTGAAGACTGTGGATTTAGGTATCGCCATGTCTCGTCTCAATAATGAGGCCACCTAAGAAGCATCAAAAGAAGCAGAAGTCGAGCCTTTGAAAAAGTCAAAGAAGCGTAAAGCTCCAAAGGGTCCCGTAGCCGTTACACCAAATCAAGCAAAACCTAGCCAGGTGGCAGCACCACCAGCCAAGAAGCCGTACTTAGGAACTGCTCCTTTGTGCAATCAGTGTAACCTCCAACACTATGCCAGTGTCAAATGTCGGAAATGTTTCAACTGTGGACTCATTGGTCATTTGGCACGAGACTGTCGTTCAGTCACTGTGCTAAACCAAGCTTTTCAGAACCCCGTTCAATTTCAAGCAGATCCAGCACAGGCTCGTTTTCCTCCTGGTATTTGCTACACCTATGGCGAGACGGGTTATGTCAGGGACAGATACCCAAAGATTTTCAATGCAAATCCGACCCACGGATGAGCATTTGGCCGATTAGAAGAAGCTGCTGCTTTGAATAATCCGAATCTTATGTTTATGTTTCTAGTGTTTTCCTTTGAACTCGGAAACAATCGATTTTGTTTATAAATAAATCTTTATTTGCAATTCTAATGTACCAATATAGTTGCATATGTGTATTGTATACCCCTACGATACCTACACCAAAGAACCGTATTTGTAGTTCTCTCGTTCATATGATCGCTCATGAATTCCTTGAAAATTCTAAGTGCTCGCTTCATTCTAAGAAACGAAGTGACAATTTGAGTAATCATTTTAATTCCTTGGTTAGATAACTAAGGAAACCCTTATCTGTCAAAGTTACTCTTGGTAAACCTCTTGTACTCAATTCTGTTATTTGCGACTGTCAATTTAACTTTGATAATCACTTTTTTTTTCCTATTGACCTCACGCCGATGCAACTTGGGATTTTCGACATTATCATAGGGGTGGATTGGTTAGCTAAACATCATGCTGAGGTGATTTGTTTCGATAAGATAGTTCGCATTCCTCTTTCGTCTGGCGATGTTCTGGAAGTTCGTGGCAAGAAACATTCTGGTAGATTGAAGCTCATGTCGTGTACGAAGGCCCAAAGTTATTTACAAAAAGGATATGTTGCTTTTCTGGCACATGTCATCGTGGAGAAAGGCAAGAGCAAGAGTATTCAGGATATTCCGATTGTTCGGGATTATCCAGAGGTGTTTCCTGATGAACTGCCTGGTTTGCCTCCAGTTAGTCAAGTTGAGTTTCATATTGACCTTGTACCCAATGCCAACCCAATTGCGAAAGCACCTTATCGTCTTGCACCGTCTGAGATGCAAGAATTATCGAAACAACTTCAAGAGTTATCTGATAAAGGATTCATCCGATCAAATTATTCACCTTAGGGGAGCTCCTGTCCTCTTTGTGAAGAAGAAAGATGGATTTTTTCGAATGTGTATCGATTATCGTAAGCTTAATAAGCTTACCATCAAGAATCAATATCCCCTACCTCGAATCGATGATCTCTTTGATCAGCTGTGTCACACCCCGACCGCGTAAAACAACAAATCGCGGCGGAAACATCGGGGCGTGTTGCACCAGAATTAATGTTTCATAACCATGGATACCAAAAAGTGTTTCGTTTTATTAAACATTGAATAATTACATCGTCTGGAAATCTAAATACACTATTTAAACATAGTCTATCATTGTTATTGAGTCACTAAGGCCTTGTCCAGTCCTATGTGAGCATGCATCTTATCAATCGATATCATCCAACAATACCTGAAACATATGTGAAAACGAGGTCAGCAAAGAAATGCTGGCGAGTACATAGGTTTTGTGAAAATAAGATTCATGACTTCTGTTTAAGAAAATGTTTAGTCATGAACCTTGTAATTTGCTTTGTCTTTGTAAATCATTTGAAAAATAATAAGTTTAGGTGATATGTATAAATAAGTGAATAATGTATGATTAAATGAATAACCATGTAAAATGAGTTTGTATAAGATAAGTTGTTTGTAAATAAATGTCTTGTGAAAAGTATGTTACTTGTATAAAATGTTCTATGTCTCAAACTGAAATGATTCAAATAACGCTACAATATGTAATACTATACAAACACTTATATATAGGAAGTACCAGCGGCGTATCCACCATGCTTGTATCATATTACACACGCATCGTTACTTAATCACTTATTCAAACCAAACCATCAAGATGTAAAATGTTCATGTCTAATGTAAATCATGTAATATGTATTCAATGTGATTTGTATAAATAAATGTAAGATTAAACAAATAACCTTATAGTAGCATATTAAAAGTATACTTTGGATTTGTAAGTAACATATTAAACTATGTTTTTGGTTTCATATATAACATATCAAAATATGCTTTAGATGTGATAAATAACATATTAAGCTATGTTTTGGTTTCATAAATATATGTTGGTTTTGTACAATACCACACATGAGAGTATATTCAACTATACTTTAATAGTGTGATTTAAGAATTCATTCAGACCTGGTGCATCAAGATACACCTTTGAGACTATAGGAATACCACAAAGGAAATCCCTATTTGGATGGAGCAACAAATTGGTTTCAGACATTCCATGACAACAGGAATGGGGTGTCAAATCCTATAGTGCTATATCATACTAACAATCGGTCTGGTGAACATAAAATAAGTACAATTCAACAATTTATTTTATGTTCTTTGAGAAATCAATGTTTAAACTATAATTAATCATTCAGTTTGTCAAATGATAAGTAATAACATGTATAATCAATTATACTTTTGGAATCATGAAAATAACAGATAGGTACACATGCTTCACCCCAAAACAGTTTAGAAAACAGTAAAAGAGGGGAATAATGTACTCGCTTGAGAATGCTTGGAGGTCTTGAACAACAACCAAACAAAGCTAGAGAGAGCACGGAATCAGTCGGCAATCTAAAACTATATAAATAAACCGGACTTAAATCGGGAGATCGGATAGGATGAGGCTTGGTAAACCAAATGAGTGTTGGAACTCATATGATATGGTTTAACAAGGCCTACATACTACAATGAAACCAATCCTAAGTGCTTTCGACCCATCGCGACCCATTAAGGTAACTTATGCTACTTTAACGCGTCGTGCGCGTGAAACGCGTTCGGACCGTCTAACTAGTCCTATGACAAGTGTTATATGCCTAATCATGTTACATAATCAGTTATGTGACAAAAGTTTAGGTTACATATGCTTAATTACCAATTATACATGAAAAGGGTATTCTGGTAATTTACCTAAGGCATATAAACTACCTATCATACAACTACTCAAACGATGTGACCATAGGGTATAACCTCGGAAGGTTATTCCCTACCTACTATGGTCACCTAATGTATTTGGTCGGATCCTAATGATCGACCAAACTGGGTCGGGTTCGAGGGTATAGGCGATTTATTAGATCGCCTACCCTACGACCCTAGACAACGTGGTAATCAGTGGGCATAGTCCCAAGGGACTATAACCAACGTGATTACACTCACGTTGCGAAGTTCAAACGAACTTCGCATTGACCATTACTGGTCAACGCTGAAAGTCAAACAAAGTTTGACTTTCTGACTCGAAAAGCAATAAAATAAGGAAAAGAACGAAAGAATACTTACGAAGGGTCCCCGAATGCTAATCTCGATCCAAGAATCTCAGGTATGAAACAATGGTTTCAACTTAGAGTTCCTAAGATCAAGATTCTAGTGATTTTAGCAATGGGGGTGGATGGGTATTTATAGGAATACCCCAACCCTTAAGATCGCTTGTCGAATATCGTGCCTTAATCGTATCCGTACAAGTGTCGGAAAGTTATGGTGCCTAAATTCCATCCTTATCAGCTGACTAAGCATGTTAGAATGTGTGGTTGTGAATTAAACAGCTGTTTATACATCGAATCTGGTCCCGAAAGTGCAAAACTGATATTTCTGCCCAGATAAGGCGCTCGCGTAGCGCGACGGTAAAGGCCCTATGCAGTCGCGGTACGCCACCATGCACCAGCTTCAGAAAAGTTTCAAAATTGACAGTTTTGGTCCCTGTGGTGTTTTAAGGCCTTTTTCGATGCGTTTGAACCCTGTTAACCTCATTTTAAGGCTCTAAAATGAAGTTAAAGTATAGGGAACTCAAAACATGCTCAAAAATATGCCGGAGGTTGGTTCGTTTGGCCGTACGAACGCGATGTTCGCTTAATTACGACGGAATGCGCATAAGCGCGAAAAACGATCCAAATGACGCGACGAATGGATTTTTCTTATGGTGAACACTAAAATAAATTATTTTAGTGCTTACATAAATTTTTGGATGTCCGGATGTATTCAGAACATAAGTTATGCGCGAAAATGCAAACTTGTGCACTTTTTGACACTTTTAGTCCCTGAATGACCCAAAAGTTTATTTTAGCACACCGAACCCCTCAAAGCCTATTTCTAAGCTATATAAAGGATATTTAAGGTGTGTTTAACTTATGGTCATGTTCCGGAATGTCTGTTACAGTTCAAATTGGCATACTTTCGCAGTTTGTCAACTTTAGTCCCTGTAAGCGATTTAACTTGATTTTGCCATACCAAAGCCTTCAAAACTTATTTCTAAGTTAAGTAAAGGTTATTTAAGGTATGTTAATCCTATGTCACTATTCCGGAGTGTTTGTTGCATTAAACTGGTTATATTTACGCATCGGTGCGCGTATAACCTTCCAGAAAGCGATTTAGAGTTTGAAATTGAACAAGAATTGATATGTGCAAATGATACACATATTTTTACAAATCCCAAGTATGAAATATGATATTTCATTGGTTCGGTATTTGTTTGATGGCCGTGGAGGCACAGGTGTTACAGTCTCCCCTACTTTAGGAAATTTCGTCCCGAAATTTATTTAGAGGAAACTTGTGAGAGCTTGGAAATATGAAGTTGAAAAGATCGAACAACATTGGTTAGGGTTCTGAACTTCTAGTAACCTTTAATAACATCATGATTGCAATGTAAGAGGGATACTTATATACAAGTATATGAAGCGTCATTGGTGCGTCCACCGTACCTCCATTACATCGTTCTCATTTCGTTATTGTTGTCACTATCGGCTCATACACATAATAAATCTTACTGGGTTTCTGTGCACTAAATTTCATAATTATGTACACGTCCATAATCAGACAATTCCTTGCATAGTTCACTCAGTCCATTTTATAATGTGCAGGGGAAAACCAAATGAACAATCCTGTGATGAGTGTGACTAGACCGCCATAGAGTCCTTTTAATTAAATCAATAAATGATCTAAAATAGACTATCAAGGAGTCTGTCCAGCTACATCACTAGATGTCGTTCTCTAACCAAATTGTGAATCAATCTTTTTGACTAGACTACTAAGAGGGTCTCTTATGAATCATGGAGTGGTACTATATAACCCAAGGGTCTTAACTACCAGGTAGAAGCCCATAAGGATTTAAGGTAGTACCTTTTGAATATCCTACTATGAATCTCTCATATGAAAACATGAAAGATTCTATGAGGATTTGAAAATCGGATCACACAAAATCATAGAGGAGAACACATAAACATATATCACATAACCACAAAATTGTTCGTTAATTTGTCTTGTAAATTGCGTACATGCATTTAAAGCACACTAGGAATCCATTCCGTGGATTTCATTTGGTACTTTAAACGTTATCAAGAATCCAACTATAAAGATAGAAAGATTCAAAAAGAAGATTCGATTTCGATTACTAGGAACCGAAGTGTTCGAATTAAGGTACATAAGGAATCCAATTAAGGACTCTGATTTGAACGATAATCATCCACAAGGATCTAATTGTAAAGATAAAAAGATCCCATATGAATTTTAGAAGTTGAAGATGTTTTGAAACCTTGCACTGGATGTGCTTAGGTCAAAACATGATGTAAAATGCTTATGAAGTTGAGATGCTTGATATGTCAAGGCGACATATGAAGCAGAATTTTGAAGGTTAAGTCAATGTATGAGGAAAATATTTTTGAAAACTATGCATGGGGTTCTTTTAAGAAAAATGTGTTTAACGTTTTTGAAACCTTATATATAATACTTTTTGAAATCATAAAGTAGGTGTATTAGGTAGATATATTTAAAAAAATGTTTTAAAATCATGCGAGATGAATTTTGAAATTATGTATAAGGTTTTTGAAAGACATGAATGATGCTTTTCGAAATCATGCACTTGATCAGAAAATGTATTGTGTTAATATTGTCTTCAGACTATATGAAATATTTTGAAATTAGAAAGGTTGGTTTTGATAACATGGCCAATGTTTTTGAAATAACATAGACAATGCATCTAGAAAAATTGTTTTCAAACTATATGAAATGTTTTGAGATCATGAAGATTGTTTTGAAATACTGGTACTGTGTATGTTGAAAAATCAAAACGTAATGGGTATGAGATTTGAAAACACCCTTAGTTATCTAACCAAGGATTTAAAGGCACAGATGTGCGAAAAGCACGATTACTCATAATGTCACTTAATTTACTGTACTTTGTTTCTTAGAGTGAAACGAGTACTTAAAATTTTCGAGGGAATCATGAGCAATCATTTGAAAGAGAGAAATCACAAGAGTAGTTTGTAAGGTACATAGTTCCTTGATGTAGGTATCATAGGAAAAGCCATACACACCTAGCAGGGGGTTGAGCTTGGTTGGGGACTGCTTTACCATTGTGAGCGACCATGGCGAAGTTCTGAGAAGCCTTTCGCTTCTTTGACTTCTTAGGGGATCGTTCATCCATGGTCTTTGATTCCTCGATTGGTTTATTGGCTGATGGTGTTGTCGCCTGACTAGGTCCTGCCTGTCTTGGTGACTCTTGAGTGGCTTCATCCTGGAGATGATACATGGCAGTAGCTAATTCAACAGTCTTCAGGACTACTTCGCCTATTCGCTGAGCGAATTTGGCTGCTTGCTCAGATATCTGGGCGTCATCGTGATGAAGAGACATTCTTGAAGAAAAAGAAAGGCATAGGGAGAAACAGGTGAAAGGTTTTTGGACAATCAAAACAGAATGATAACGCATGAAAATTGCGATCATTTGTTTGTTACCTAAGGCAAACAAATGAGACAGTGACTAATCAAAGTAAATGGGTTAAAAATAATGTATCGCGAAGACATGCTCGCCTATAAGTGAACACTCATCCCAAGAATTCCCAGGTAAGCACAACTGGTCTCGCGTCTGATGAGATGTATACGAAGTGCTTGCCTAGACAGAAAACCCAGAATACAGGCATTCACCCTTCCAGTTTGCACGTGTTCACATTATTTAAAACCCAAAACCTTGACGAAGTTTTGAAAACTCAAAGGGGTTCAAAACCATATAATAGAGAGTTCAAAACCTTACAATAGAGGGTTCAAAACCTAGTAATCAATCATCCTAGAACAGATGATTAGTTTTCAAAGCGGTTTTGAAATTTATGTTCTTGTTGTGGTCGTCGCCTAAGGATAGGTGACGGTATTGTTTTATGACTAAACGCAAGTAAACTCGCGTTAGGGTCCTAAGAAGGTTATAGACTAGGTCAAAGCATTACTAATAACCTAATTCCCTATAACCATTGGCTCTGATACCATCTTTTCTGTCACACCCCGACCGCGTAAAACAACAAATCGCGGCGGAAACATCGGGGCGTGTTGCACCAGAATTAATGTTTCATAACCATGGATACCAAAAAGTGTTTCGTTTTATTAAACATTGAATAATTACATCGTCTGGAAATCTAAATACACTATTTAAACATAGTCTATCATTGTTATTGAGTCACTAAGGCCTTGTCCAGTCCTATGTGAGCATGCATCTTATCAATCGATATCATCCAACAATACCTGAAACATATGTGAAAACGAGGTCAGCAAAGAAATGCTGGCGAGTACATAGGTTTTGTGAAAATAAGATTCATGACTTCTGTTTAAGAAAATGTTTAGTCATGAACCTTGTAATTTGCTTTGTCTTTGTAAATCATTTGAAAAATAATAAGTTTAGGTGATATGTATAAATAAGTGAATAATGTATGATTAAATGAATAACCATGTAAAATGAGTTTGTATAAGATAAGTTGTTTGTAAATAAATGTCTTGTGAAAAGTATGTTACTTGTATAAAATGTTCTATGTCTCAAACTGAAATGATTCAAATAACGCTACAATATGTAATACCATACAAACACTTATATATAGGAAGTACCAGCGGCGTATCCACCATGCTTGTATCATATTACACACGCATCGTTACTTAATCACTTATTCAAACCAAACCATCAAGATGTAAAATGTTCATGTCTAATGTAAATCATGTAATATGTATTCAATGTGATTTGTATAAATAAATGTAAGATTAAACAAATAACCTTATAGTAGCATATTAAAAGTATACTTTGGATTTGTAAGTAACATATTAAACTATGTTTTTGGTTTCATATATAACATATCAAAATATGCTTTAGATGTGATAAATAACATATTAAACTATGTTTTGGTTTCATAAATATATGTTGGTTTTGTACAATACCACACATGAGAGTATATTCAACTATACTTTAATAGTGTGATTTAAGAATTCATTCAGACCTGGTGCATCAAGATACACCTTTGAGACTATAGGAATACCACAAAGGAAATCCCTATTTGGATGGAGCAACAAATTGGTTTCAGACATTCCATGACAACAGGAATGAGGTGTCAAATCCTATAGCGCTATATCATACTAACAATCGGTCTGGTGAACATAAAATAAGTACAATTCAACAATTTATTTTATGTTCTTTGAGAAATCAATGTTTAAACTATAATTAATCATTCAGTTTGTCAAATGATAAGTAATAACATGTATAATCAATTATACTTTTGGAATCATGAAAATAACAGATAGGTACACATGCTTCACCCCAAAACAGTTTAGAAAACAGTAAAAGAGGGGAATAATGTACTCGCCTGAGAATGCTTGGAGGTCTTGAACAACAACCAAACAAAGCTAGAGAGAGCACGGAATCAGTCGGCAATCTAAAACTATATAAATAAACCGGACTTAAATCGGGAGATCGGATAGGATGAGGCTTGGTAAACCAAATGAGTGTTGGAACTCATATGATATGGTTTAACAAGGCCTACATACTACAATGAAACCAAACCTAAGTGCTTTCGACCCATCGCGACCCATTAAGGTAACTTATGCTACTTTAACGCGTCGTGCGCGTGAAACGCGTTCGGACCGTCTAACTAGTCCTATGACAAGTGTTATATGCCTAATCATGTTACATAATCAGTTATGTGACAAAAGTTTAGGTTACATATGCTTAATTACCAATTATACATGAAAAGGGTATTCTGGTAATTTACCTAAGGCATATAAACTACCTATCATACAACTACTCAAACGATGTGACCATAGGGTATAACCTCGGAAGGTTATTCCCTACCTACTATGGTCACCTAATGTATTTGGTCGGATCCTAATGATCGACCAAACTGGGTCGGGTTCGAGGGTATAGGAGATTTATTAGATCGCCTACCCTACGACCCTAGACAACGTGGTAATCAGTGGGCATAGTCCCAAGGGACTATAACCAACGTGATTACACTCACGTTGCGAAGTTCAAACGAACTTCGCATTGACCATTACTGGTCAACGCTGAAAGTCAAACAAAGTTTGACTTTCTGACTCGAAAAGCAATAAAATAAGGAAAAGAACGAAAGAATACTTACGAAGGGTCCCCGAATGCTAATCTCGATCCAAGAATCTCAGGTATGAAACAATGGTTTCAACTTAGAGTCCCTAAGATCAAGATTCTAGTGATTTTAGCAATGGGGGTGGATGGGTATTTATAGGAATACCCCAACCCTTAAGATCGCTTGTCGAATATCGTGCCTTAATCGTATCCGTACAAGTGTCGGAAAGTTATGGTGCCTAAATTCCATCCTTATCAGCTGACTAAGCATGTTAGAATGTGTGGTTGTGAATTAAACAGCTGTTTATACATCGAATCTGGTCCCGAAAGTGCAAAACTGATATTTCTGACCAGATAAGGCGCTCGCGTAGCGCGACGGTAAAGGCCCTATGCATTCGCGCTACGCCACCATGCACCAGCTTCAGAAAAGTTTCAAAATTGACAGTTTTGGTCCCTGTGGTGTTTTACGGCCTTTTTCGATGCGTTTGAACCCTGTTAACCTCATTTTAAGGATCTAAAATGAAGTTAAAGTATAGGGAACTCAAAACATGCTCAAAAATATGCCGGAGGTTGGTTCGTTTGGCCGTACGAACGCGATGTTCGCTTAATTACGACGGAATGCGCATAAGCGCGAAAAACGATCCAAATGACGCGACGAATGGATTTTTCTTATGGCGAACACTAAAATAAATTATTTTAGTGCTTACATAAATTTTTGGATGTCCGGATGTATTCAGAACGTAAGTTATGCGCGAAAATGCAAACTTGTGCACTTTTTGACACTTTTAGTCCCTGAATGACCCAAAAGTTTATTTTAGCACACCGAACCCCTCAAAGCCTATTTCTAAGCTATATAAAGGATATTTAAGGTGTTTTTAACTTATGGTCATGTTCCGGAATGTCTGTTACAGTTCAAATTGGCATACTTTCGCAGTTTGTCAACTTTAGTCCCTGTAAGCGATTTAACTTGATTTTGCCATACCAAAGCCTTCAAAACTTATTTCTAAGTTAAGTAAAGGTTATTTAAGGTATGTTAAGCCTATGTCACTATTCCGGAGTGTTTGTTGCATTAAACTGGTTATATTTACGCATCGGTGCGCGTATAACCTTCCAGAAAGCGATTTAGAATTTGAAATTGAACAAGAATTGATATGTGCAAATGATACACATATTTTTACAAATCCCAAGTATGAAATATGATATTTCATTGGTTCGGTATTTGTTTGATGGCCGTGGAGGCACAGGTGTTACAAGCTGCAAGGTGCCACCTGTTTTTCCAAGATCGATATGCGTTCTGGGTATCACCAACTTCGTGTTCTCGAAGGAGATATTCCCAAAACTGCCTTCCGCACAAGATATGGGCATTACGAGTTCACTGTCATGCCTTTTGGTTTGACGAATGCCCCAGCTATCTTCATGGACTTAATGAATAGGGTCTGTAAACCTTATTTAGACAAGTTCATCATTGTGTTCATCGATGATATTCTCATTTATTCAAAGTCTCAAGCCGATCATGAGCAACACCTTCGTTTGACATTGGAACTCCTAAAGAAGGAACAAACTTTTCGCTAAATTCTCCAAGTGTGAATTTTGGCTTAAAGAAGTTCAGTTTTTGGGTCATGTAGTCAACAAGCAGGGTATTCATGTGGATCCATCCAAATTGCTGCAATTAAGGATTGGAATACACCAACGACACCTACAGAAATTCATTCTTTTCTTGGTCTCGCTGGTTATTATCGTCGTTTTATTTCAAACTTCTCGAAGATCGCGGTGCCACTCACTGCTTTGACTCAGAAGAATAAGCCTTTGGAGTGGAGATATAAGCAAGAAGAAGCATTCCAAACGCTGAAACAGAAATTATGTGATGCTCCTGTTTTGTCCTTGCCCAATGGAAACGACGATTTCGTTGTCTTTTATGACGCGTCGAATCTAGGCCTTGGTTATGTTCTTATGCAATGAGGTAAAGTCATAGCATATACGTCAAGACAGTTGAAAGTTCACGAAAAGAACTACACAACTCATGATCTTGAGTTAGGTGTTGTGGCATTTGCTCTCAAAATATGGAGACACTACCTCTATGGAACAAAGTGTGTGGTTTTCACAAGACCACAAAAGTCTCCAGCTCATTCTTAATCAAAAGGAGCTGAACATGAGGCAACGACAATGGGTTGAACTCTTGAACGATTACGATTGCGCGATTCGCTACCTTCCTGGTAAGGCGAATATCGTAGCTGATGCGCTTAGTCTAAAGGAACGAGTCAAGCTTCATTATGTTCAAACTATATCTGATATTCAAATCTTTTGTCCTTCAAGCACAACGATTTTGTGTAAACGAAGGCTTACTGAAATATGAGCTACCACTTCAACTCGAGCTTAAACTCGAAACGAAAGGGGCGATGGGTTGCTCTATTTTAAGAATCCTTGTGGATGATTATCGCCCAAATTGGAGCCCTGATTAGATTCCTTGTACACCTTAATATGTACATTACAACTTAATAAGGATAAACCGAATTCCTATTAAGATCATCCTATCTTCATAGTTAGATTCTTGAAAATATTTAAAGTGCCAAATGAAATCCACGGATTGGATTCCTGGTATGCTTTAAATACCCGTGTCCAAAGATAACAAATTAAAGGTCAAGTTAAACAATTATGCTATTATGTGAATATGTGTTTATGTGTTCTCCTCTATGTTTTTGTGTGATCCGATTTTCGTTATCCAAATCCTCATAGAATCTTCCATATCTTCATATGAGGGATTCATAGTAGGATATTCGAAAGGTACTACCTTAAATCCTTAATGGGCTTCTACGTGGTAGTTAAGACCCTTGGGTTATATAGTACCATTCCATGATTCGAAAAGAGACCCTTGAGTGGTCTAGTTAAAGATTGATTTAGAATCTGGTTAAGAGTGGCATGTGATGATACAACTGAAAGGACCCTATGGTGGTCCAGTCACACTCATCACAGGTTCATTCATTTGGTTTTCCCCTACACATTATCAAATGCATTGTGTGGACTATGCAAGGAATTACGTAATTATGGACGCGTACATAATTATAAAAATTCAGTGCACGGAAACCACAGTAAGATTTTTCATGTGTAAGAACCAATAGTGACAACAATAACGAAACGTGAACAATGTAATGGAGGTACGGTGGACGCACCAATGGCACTTCATATACTTGTATATGAGTATCCCTCTTACATTGCAAGCATAATGTTATTTAAAGTTACTAGAAGTTCAGAACCCTAACCAGTGTTGTTTTATCTTTTCGACGTCATGTTTTGAGCTCTCACAAGTTTCCTCTAATTAAATTTCGGGACGAAATTTCCTGAAGTAGGGGAGACCGTGACATCTGTGCCTCCACGGCCATTGAACAAATACCAAATCAATGAAATGTTTTGTTTCATACTTGGGATTTGTATAAATATATGTATTATTTGCACATATCAACTCTTGTTCGATTTCGGGCTCTAAATCGCTTTATGGAAGGTTATACGCGCACTGATGCGTAAATATAACCATTTTAATGCAACAAACACTCCGGGACAGTGACATAGGCTTAACATACCTTAAATAACCTATACATAACTTAGAAATAAGTTTTGGACGGTTTGGTGTGGCGAAATCAAGTTTATTCGCTTACAGGGACTAATTTCGACAAACTGTGAAATTATGCCGATTTGTACTGTAACGAACATTACGAAACATGAACATAAGTTAAACATACCCTAAATATCCTTTACATAGCTTAGAAATAGGTTTTGAGGGGTTCGGTGTGCTAAAATAAACTTTTTGGTCATTCAGGGACTAAAAGCGTCAAAAGTGCATAAGTTTGCATTTTCGCGCATATCTTACGTTCTGAATACATCCGGACATCCAAAACTTTATGTAATCACTAAAATATTTTATTTTAGTGATTGGCATGATAAAATTCCATTCATCGCGTAATTTGGATCGTTTTTGCGTACGTTACGACTTCCGTCGTAATTAACCGAACAACGCAACCGTACGACCAAACGAACCGACATCCGAGATATTTTTGAGCATTTTTTGAGTTCCCTATACGTTAACTTCATTTTAGAGGCTTGAAATGAGGTTAACGGGGCTTAAACGTGTCAAAAAATGAGCCGAAATGCAAGATTCTGAAGTTCAGGGACCAAAATTGTCATTCTGCCATAGTTATTTTAGGAAGGGACCAAAATGAAAAATCTAAATTCCAGCTTGTTCCAGATGTTTCCCACATTTTCACATGGTTTTAATGAAACTATGGGCTCCCATGGTTTCACAAAACCATGGGCACATGTGTACGGATGAGATCGAAGCTCGTTTTACGATGAACGATCCTAACGGTTCTAGTTTTCCTATAAATAGCTATCCCCCTTCACTTGCAAAACCCACATTGATCTGATTTTGGCTCTCTAAGTTGAAGTTTATGCTTCATACCTGAGAGTAAATCGGATCAAAGCTTGAGGGGACCTTTTGTAAGTATTCTTTCGTTCTTTTATCGCTTTTCGAGTCTGAAAGTCAGACTGCGTTTGACTTTCTGCATTGACCAGTTTATGGTCAATGCGAAGTTCATTTGAACTTGATAACGTGAGCGTAATCACGATGGTTATAGTCCCTAGTGACTATACCTACTGATTACCACGTTATCCAGGTGTAGTGACGAGTCGTAGTTTCGGCCAAAATGCGCATTCTTGCGTGTTTTGTAACCAAACTACTTATAGGTATCAAAACCGTTTGTTTTGATACCAAATCTATTTTCTAAATTCGTTAAACATGTTTTAACATGTTTAACTCGTCACTTTTTAGATTAGTGCTTGTGTAGAGTCGTAAGTCAATCGGACTAAACACCCGCTTAGACTTTCGAACAGGACCCGTTTGGTCGATCATTAGGATCCGACCAAACATGTTTAGTGACCATAGTTGCATAGGGAATAACCTTCCGAGGTTATACCTTATGGTCACTTAGGTTTAATTAGTTGTATGATAGGTAGTTTATATGCCTTAGGTAAATGACCAAAATGCCCTTTTCATGCATAATTGGTAATTAAGCATATGCAACACAAACTTTTGTCACTTAATTGATTATGCAACATATTTAATCATGTTTCGGCATATAATACTTGTCATAGGACTAGTTAGACGTCTCGAACGCGCTTTTGCGTGAACAACACGTTAATGTAGCTTAAGCTACCTTAATGGGTCACAATGGGTCGAAAGCACTTAGGTTAGGTTTCGATTTAGGATGTAGACTTTGTTAAACCATGTCATATGAGTTTCAATACTCATTTGGTTTACAAAACCTCATCCTATCCGATCTTCCGACTTAGGTCCGGTTTAATTATATAGTTATTAGGTTGCCGATTGATTCTGTGCTCCCTCTAGCTTTGCTTGGTTGTTGTTCAAGACCTCTAAGCATTCTCAGGTGAGTACATAGTTCCCCTATTTTACAGTTTTCAATTGTTTTGGGGTGATTCATATGTGCTAAATGTTTTCAAGGTTTTAACGATGGTTTTCAAAACGATTTTCGATATTATAACAATGGTTTCAAAAACGATTAAAATGGTTTATATTAAATTAATAACGATTTCGATATCGTAAACAAACTTGTTGGTTGTATTTACATAACGAATAATATCCATTAGTTTTGGCCGAACCGACCAGTATTAGGTTATGGTACCATAGGATCTGACAAATCCCGTTATCAGACTGCACCCATGGTTATGTGTGGGTTAGGTGGGTAACGATTGAATCTGTGATTGTTAATTTACCCTTTGGTGGTTTATTAATGCGAGAAGCGATAGGCGAGATAGTCGAGTCATGAAGGTTTGGATGTTATTAGCGAGACAATCAAAAGTAGTTTTCACGATTTAAGACGAGAATGATTTAAACGACTAAAGCGATTTTTAACGAATTAAACGATTTGGGTAAACGATTGGTTTTCGGTTAGTGTTTAGATAACGGGACGGGTGTAATGTGATGAAAGCATGGTGGATACGCCGCTGGTACTTCCTATATATAAGTGTTTTCATCGTATTACATACCGTGGCGTTATTTAGTTCACTTGGGTAAACGATTTTGAAACGATGTCACACAAACGAGGTTTTCGAAATGATATAAACCATATGAGTTTTATTAACGAGATTTATTAACGAGTTTTATTAACGAGATTTATTAACGAGTTTTATTAACGAGATTTATTAACGAGTTTTATTAACGAGATTTATTAACGAGATTTATTAACGAGATTTATTAACGAGTTTTATTAACGATTTAATACGAGATGTTTTACAAATTGGTTTTCTAAAACAAAATGTTTTCGAGTTAAGAATCATGGCTACGAGATTTTACAAATTATAACCAACTTGATTTGAGTTGGTTAATTATGTCGCAATACTACACTTTTCAAAACAAGGTTTTTAATTAAGTATTGCAACATGTAAACTAGCAATGAATCTGACACTCTCAAAAACCTATGTACTCGCCAGCATTTCTTTGCGGACTTTGTTTTCACATATGTTTCAGGTGTTATTGAATGATGTTGATTGCTAGGATGCATGCTCACAAAGGACTGGACGAGGCCTTTGTGAATTAATAACAATGATAGACTATGTTTAAATTGTTTATTTAGATTTCCAGACGATGTAATTATTCAATGTTTAATAAAACGAAACTTCAATTTGTGTTTTGAAACAATGATTCTGTTACAACACTCCCCGACGATTCCGCCGCGATTGGTTGTTTTATGCGGTTGGGGTGTGACACTTTGTTTTGATATCAAACCTATTTTCCAACTTTGTTAAACATGTTTAACTCGTCACTTTAGGTTTAGTGCTTATATAAGGTCGTAAGGTAAGCGGTCTAAACAACCGCTTAGACTTTCGAACCCGACCCGTTTGGTCGATCATTAGGATCCGACCAAATACATTAGGTGACCGTAGTTGTATAGGGAATAACCTTCCGAGGTTATACCTTATGGTCACTACGTTTAGTTAGTTATATGACAGGTAGTTTATATGCCTTAGGAAAATGACCAAAATGCCCTTTTTGCGCATAAATTCATTTTAAGCATATGTAACTTAATTTTTGACATCTAAACTGATTAGGCAACATTATTAGACATGTTAAGGCATATATTACTTGTCATAGGACTAGTCAGGTGGTCCGAACGCGTTTCACGTGAACGACGCGTTAAAGTAGCATAAGCTACCTAAACGGGTCGTAATGGGTCGTAAGCACTTAGGATAGGTTCCGTTTTAGAATGTAGGGTTTGTTAAACCATATTACATGAGTTCTTATACAAATTCATTTTACTTGGTTATTCATTTAACCATACATCTTTCTTTTATATATCATTTAATTACTTATCGATTTTCATATAATTTACAAGGAAAAACATTTTACAAGGTTCATGACTAACTTTTGTTCAACTTTTCCTTCAAATACAAGTCATGAATCCTAAATCAATAAACCTATGTATCTCACATGCATTTTTATGCTGACGTACCTATTTTCACATGTGTTTTCAGGAGCTGATGCGTAGGAATGATCAAGATACACTTAGGCGGACCTGTGCCTTAGTGACATAAAACGAAACAAGACTAATTTAAATTATGTTATGTATTCTTGTTTTTCTTTGTTTAAGACAATGTAACTCCCCTTTGTTTATAAATAAAATAGAACTTTAATTACCATGGTTGTGAAACAATAATTCTGTTGCTACACTCCCCGACGTTTCCGCCGCGGTTTGTTGTTTTACGCAGTCGGGGTGTGACAGAAGAGTTGGTATCAGAGCCAATGGTTATAGGGAATTAGATTATTAGTAATGATTTGACCTAGACTATAACTTTTCTAGGACCCTAACACAAGTTATCTTGTGTTTAGATCTTAAAACATGCACTTCACCTATCCTTAGGTGATTACTAAAACAAGAACTAAATTTTTCCAAAATGATTTTTGAAAATCAATCATCTGTTTTTAAATGATTTATTATAAGGTTTTGAACCCTCTAAGTTTTCAAAATGATTTTGAAAATAATCACCCACCCTTTCGGATGATTCTTTTGGCCTTGTGCCTTCTGAATTTTCAAAATCTCGTCAAAGTTTTGGGCCTAAATAATGTGAACACGTGCAATCTGGAAGAGTGGATGCCTGTATCTCGAGTTTTCTGTCTAGGCTAGAGTGTTCGTACAAATCCACATAATCGGACCAGTCACTCTTACCTGGGAACTCTTGGGGTGAGTGTCCACTTATAGGCTAATTCATGTCTTCGCGATACATTATTTTTGACCCATTTACTTTGATTAGTCATTGTGTGTCGTTTGTTTGCTTTGTGGTACGGACAAATGACCACCATCTTTGCTTTTGTCAATTTTTGTATCATCTCATTCTTTTCATCTAATCATCTCACTCGTTTTCTCTCATGTTTCCTCTTTTAGAATGCCTCCTCGACGCGAAAATCTGCTACCTAATGCCGAAATGGTAGCTATCATTGCGCAGCAAATGGCTGCTGTACTCCAGACATAGTTGCTCAAGTTAACCAAGCCAACAATAACCAAAATGCTCCATGCAACTTCAAAAGTTTCAATTCGGCTAAACCACTCAAGTTTAGTGGTTCTGAAGGAGCAACTGGGCTCCTACAGTGGTTTGAGAGCATCGAGAGTACGTTTCGTCATGTTCAGTGTCCTGATAATCGCAAAGTCGAGTTTGCTTCTAGCGTATTTCAAAAAAGGGCTCTTGTGACAACTCGTATTTTAGAACCTATCTTTGTGTTAATGTAACGTATGTGAATCCTATGTGATTATATGAACTTTGATGATCAATGGAATATTATGTTATCTGATTATGTGAATGCATGTATGCATGTAATATTATCACACAAAATTAACCGATCACACAACACTTGGCCGATCGCACAAGCCCATTCGGGCCACACTTGTTGTACTCGAAACCTATAAAGGGCAGACCATTGGGAGGGTTCGGCCCACTCCATCAACTCGCACAACACATAAGGTGTTGGTATAAATCCCACACTTTATCTAATCACACAAAGTTTACAAACCCTAGCTCTCTTTCTCTCCTCTTGAAGCCGACGACAATACCCTCTCCCCATCGAAGATTTTCCTTGTTCGGATTACCTTTCATTCAACCCTCTAACCGGTTAGTATTCTTATTATTGTTGAATGTTAGATGATGTTATGATCTTTATGTATTGCATGATGATTTAGTGATATCTTGTGATTGAACATGATATGAACTGTTGAAACTTTGTGTGCATGTAATCGGTTCATATATGTAGCATGATTTGATTAATAATGTTGATGTTGAACTAGAACCGAGGAGATGTACTCGGCTGTGATGTACTCATGTTAGAAGGATTGGTTAAGTGGTCATGATTAGGATACATGTTAGTGATCAAGAATATGAATCAGGTTAATACGATTAAGTGTTATGATTATTGTTCATGTTTTGATTTTGTTTAGGGTTCATAAGAATTAATGTTAAAACCGTTGTTTGATCGATTTATGTGTATGAATGGAAACTGTTAGTTGTTGATTGATTAGCTACATAAATGGAAACAATATAACTGATTGCCATGATTTCGGATATTAAACAACCAATCGCACAAGTTTGGCGGTCGCACAAGATCAAGTCACACAAGACTTAATCTGATCACACAAGCTCCCAATCGCACAAGATAGGTACAATTGTTTAAACTCACAGTATAAGTTAGTTATGCATGATCGCACAAGACCTGGTGGATCGCACAAGGTTGTGCCGATCGCACAAGGCTTGGGCCTCACACGAATGTTAGGACTATTGGGCCTTAAAGCCCAATGTCCATTCGCACAACCCAACAGGATCGCACAAGTCGTTCGGATCGCACAAGTCCATCTGAATCGCACAAGACTCACGTTTAATTGTTGGGCCGTATTCATGTTGGACTGCTTATGTTATTTGGGCCGGGTATCTTTGGGCTTCATTTACTGAATCGCACAAGACTATTGGGTTAATGAATTTGTGCGAGCCCAACCTTTTGAGTCGCACAAGTTGGGCATTATGTGGACTTGACTGTTTACGTGATTTATGTGTTGCCATGATCAATACGTGTTCGTAACCTATTAGCTTATGTGTAAACATACGTGCGATACTTGAACCTAGACCTGATTTGTATGGTAACCATGTTAGGACGTGGTTGACCTCTAGCAGCTCGATTGACCTTTCGTTTATCTGCCGAGCTAACCTAAGGTGAGTTCACACTTTCTACAAAGCATGGGATTCCCAGGGGTTAGGAATGGGTTAAGGAAGATGGATTCCTCGTCCTTTCTTGGGTAGGACAGTACGGGTTCAGGAATATAATTCCTCGTCCTCATGGACAGTTAACTTTCACTAGACCAAAACTCTATCACGAAGTCCCTCCTTTTTATATCGACTTAATCGCTGGGCCAATGGCGAGCGGGTCATTAGTTAGATAGCGCTATTTAGGTCTGACAAGCCTCACACCGTGCCGCAGAGGACGGGCGTGAACTAATGGATCTGGGCACGTCAATGATGATAGACATTGACGCTAAGGGCACATAAACATGACTACAGTCAGCGGTCGATATGGTAATGAGTCTAGTAGTATATACATGGGGTAGCCCCCACGGCCGAAGAGCCAGATAAATTAAACATGGGGTAGCCCCCACGGCTAGATAGCCAGAGTAAACGGGATTAAACAAAACACGTTTTCAACTATGGGGTAACCCCCACGACAGGGATGCCAGTTAAAGGAAACTGTTTTTGGAATGACTAAAACCAACACCCAACAATGAACACACTCAACTTTGTTGTTGACTCGTTACTACATGCTTTGCAGGTCAATAGGTTTAGCAGGAGCTTGCATGGGGAAGAGTCATTGTGGAGCATGGACATTGAGTGTTCATGATGAACTTAAACATTATTGACTTATGCTATGGTTTTAGACATTATGCTTCCGCTTGCAACTTAAACTATGTTTTGTTTGGACACCAATTGTATTGTGTTGGATTTTATTATTACTTACATGCTTGTTCAATATGATTGGTGGCTTGATCCTGGCCAGTCACGCCTCCAAGTGGTGATACTCCGCAGGTGGATTTTGGGGGTGTGACAGATTGGTATCAGAGCCATTGGTTATAGTGAACTTGGTTTTAATAAGGGAAAAAGTTTTTGTTAAAACCAGACTATAACCTGAACAGTGCTCAACGATCCACAATGACGCTTCACTCCACGTGCAAGACTCGACATTCTAGGTGATATGGTTTATGTTTTAATGCCTACTTGTTAGATACATAGAACTTTGCTTATGGTATGCTTAGATGAACGTAACAACTATTGTTTGAAAACACATATGTGTTTACTCTCTTCTGTCATCGCACTTTCGCGAACCTTTCTCACTCATATTCCCTTCGATGTGAAGATCATGAGTGTACGTGTGAACCTAACTCAAGCCCAGCTGACAACTCTTATCAACGAACAAGTTACGGCAGCACTCGCAGCCGCTCAGGCAGGAGGTATAACCTGCTATTCCGAACCTATCCTAGGATGTTAGATCCTACTCTCATGACCTAACTCTCGTGTTTAACCCAGTCTTTTCTTCCTCGCGCAACAAGGTCAGAACGCTCAGCCACCTGTATGCATATTCAAGAGGTTCATGGACTGTCGTCCTAATACTTTCAGTGGCACTGAAGGAGCCGTTGGACTCCTCCATTGGTTTGAAAAGCTCGAGTCTGTCTTCGAGATGTGTGAATGCCCTGAGGCTCATAGGGTGAAGTACGCCACTGGTACTCTCGAAGGCACTGCGCTAACTTGGTGGAACGCGCAAGTTCAGATGCTGGGGCTGGCGGCTGCTAAGGCCACCCCATGGAATGATTTTAAGGTACTGATCAAACGTGAATACTGTAGTCGCGATGACATCCATAAGCTGGAAGTGGAGTTCTTTAACCTGAAGATGACGGGGTCAGAGATAGAAGCGTACACGAAACGATCCAATGAACTGGTAGTGTTGTATCCAACTATGGTGGATCCTCCCATCAAGCGCATTGAGCTGAACCTCAAAGGCTTAATACCAGAGATTCAAAGCCATGTGACTACTGCTAACCTTTCTACCATCCAGGATGTTACTCGTCTTGCTCATCGTCCCACAGACCAAGCAGTGGAACAGAGCAAGCTGCCTAAGCGTATCGGTGCTACTACTACTACTACTACTACTACTACTAGCAAGGGTTCGACTACGGTTCAGTCCTAGGCACAGTAGGGAAAGATCGATGACTACCAGAGTCCTGGTCAGCAATCTTCTGGTAGTCAAGGGCAGGGTGGATATCGAGGAAATCACCCAAAGTGCAATAGATGCAACAGACACCATAGTGGTCAGTGTAACAAGGGTCGTTGTCAGAGGTGTCTCAAGATGGGGCATGAAGCCAAAGATTGTAGAAGCTTACGTCCTGCAAACCAGAACCGACAACAGCAGCCACGAGCTCCACAGAATCAGCAGCAACAGCAAGGTAACAAGGGATGCTATCAGTGTGGTGCTGAAGGTCACTTCAAGAGACACTGCCCATAGTTGAACCAGAACCAGAATCAGAACCACAACCAAGGAAACGGGAACAATAGTGGAGACAACAACGGGGGTAATAACGACGGCAATGGTGCCAGGGGTCGAGTGTTCGTGATTGATCAGGATGATGCTAGGAATAACCCCAACGTTGTGATGGTTTCGACATCGTTATTGGTATGGATTGGCTACCTCAACATCGAGCAGAGATTATTGCAAAGAAAAGATCGTCCGCATTCCTCGTGCTGGTTAAGAACCTTTGGTAATTCATGGTGACAAGCTCCTGGAGAAGCACCTATAGCTCGAGCACCTTATCGCTTAGCTCCAACCGAACTGGAAGAACTGTCTAAACAATTGCAAGAACTCTTGGAAAAGGGTTTCATTCGTCCTAGCTCTTCTCCCTGGGGAGCTCCAGTACTATTTGTGAAGAAAAAAGATGGTACCTTCAGAATGTGTATCGACTACCGTGAACTCAACAAGGTGACGATTAAGAATCGTTATCCTCTTCCACGTATTGATGACCTGTTCGACCAGCTGCAAGGGTCGAGCTACTACTCGAAGATTGATCCGAGATCGGGATATCATCAGCTGAGAGTCCGAGAAGAGGACGTCTCCAAAACAGCCTTTAGAACTCGTTATGGACACTACGAGTTTTTTTTTGGTCATGCCTTTTGGGCTGACAAACGCACCTGCGGTTTTCATGGACCTTATGAATAGAGTGTGCAAACCTTACCTGGATAAATTCGTTATAGTTTTCATCGACGACATCCTGATCTATTCTAAGAGTCAGGAGGAACACGAGCAGCATCTACGACTTATTTTGGAACTCCTTCGAACAGAACAGCTTTATGCAAAGTTCTCGAAATGCGACTTCTAGCTTCGTAAAGTCCATTTCTTAGGCCACGTGGTAAACAAGGATGGGATTCATGTCGATCCATCCGAGGTAGACTCGATTAGGAACTGCCCTGCACCTCGTACACCAACAGAAATTCGCCAATTCTTGGGTTTGGCGGGCTATTACAAAAGGTTTATCAAGGATTTCTCCAAGATTGTGCAACCTCTCACCTCACTAACTCAGAAAGGTGTCACCTATCATTGGGGAAATGCACAGGAATCAACATTTCAGCACTTAAAGGAGAGACTTTGTAGTGCACCTATCCTCTCCTCTCCTTGCCTGAAGGCACAGACGACTTTGTGGTTTACTGCGACGCATCAATTCAGGGTCTTGGTTGTGTATTGATGCAACGGGATAAAGTTATCGCGTACGCCTCACGCCAACTTAAAGTTCATGAAAGGAACTACACTACACACGATTTAGAGTTGGGAGCTGTTGTTTTCGCACTTAAGATATGGAGACATTACCTGTACGGTACCAAGTGTGCCATTTACACCGATCACAGGAGTCTCGAACATATCTTCAAATAGAAGGAGCTGAACATGCGACAACGTCGATGGGTCGAGCTACTGAATGATTACGAATGCTCGATCAGATACCATCTAGGCAAAGCCAATGTTGTGGCCGATGCCCTCAGTTGTGACACCTGTGTCACTTCAACCATCAAACAAATGCCAAACCAATGAAATATTGTATTTCATACTAGGGATTTGTAAAAATATGTGTATCGTTTGCACATATCAACTCTGGTTCGATTTCAAGCTTTAAATCGCTTTCTGGAGGGTTATACGCGCTCTGATGCGTAGATATAACCAGTTTAATGCAACGAACACTCCGGAATATTGAAATAGGCTTAACATACCTTAAATAACCTTTACATAACTTAGAAATAAGTTTTGAAGGCTCTGGTATGCTAAAATCAAGTTTAATTCGCTTACAGGGACTAAACTTGACAAACTGCGAAAGTATGCCAATTTGAACTGTAACGAACATTCCGGAACATGACCATAAGTTAAACACACCTTAAATATCCTTCACCTAGCTTAGAAATAGGCTTTGAGGGGTTCGGTGTGCTAAAATAAACTTTTGGGTCATTCAGGGACTAAAAGTGTCAAAAAGTGCATAAGTTTGCATTTTCGCGCATAACTTACGTTCTGAATACATCCGGACATCCAAAAATTTATGTAAGCACTAAGATATTTTATTTTAGTGTTTGGCATGAGAAAAATCCATCCGTCACGCCATTTGGATCGTTTTTCGCGCTTATGCGCATTCCGTCGTAATTAACCGAACAACGCAACCGTACGGCCAAACGAACCGACATCCGAGATATTTTTTAGCACATTTTAAGTTCCCTATACTTTAACATCATTGTGGAGCTTGAAATTGGGTTTGACGGGTGTTAGAAGTGCCAAAACACGACGATACGCGCACAGGGGCCTGTTCTGCCATTTTTGAAAAATTCAGGACTACAAGGTCCTTACGGACCTCAACACAGATAATGTTGAGGTCCGTAAGCAGGGGCCAGATGCAGCAAAACATTTTTTTCAGCTGTTAACAGCCCTTAACACTCCCCAAAGGCCAAGTGCCACATGTTAATCTCTTGTGGTGGGCAAAATCAGTTACCACAACATTTCGACAAGTGTACGGGCGAGATCATTCACTCTTTTCCTAGAAACGATCCTAACGGTGAACCGAAAACTATAAATACCCACCTTATGTTCACTCATTCCTCACAAGAATCTGATCTAATGTGCTCTAAGTTGAAACCTTTGTTTCATACCTGAGCTATTTTGATCTAGATTAGCATTCGGGGACCCTTCGTAAGTGTTCCTTCGTTCTTTTATTGCTTTTCGAGTCCGAAAGACAAACTTTGTTTGACTTTCTGCATTGACCAGTTTATGGTCAATGCGAAGTTCGTTTGAATTTCACAACGTGATTGTAATCACGATGGTTATAGTCCCTTGTGACTATGCCTACTGATTACCACGTTGTCTAGGGTCGTAAGGGTAAGCGATCTAATAAATCGCTTATTCCTACGAACCCGACCCATTTGGTCGATCATTAGGATCTGACCAAACACATTAGGTGACCATAGCATATAGGGAATAACCTTCCGAGGTTATACCTTATGGTCGCTTCGTTTAAGTAGTTGTATGATAGGTAGTTTATATGCCTTAGGTAAATTACCAAAATACCCCTTTGATGCCAAAATTCATTTTAAACATATGTAACATAACTTTTGACATCTAAACTGATTTGACAACAATATTAGACATGTTAAGGCATATGTTACTTGTCATAGGGCTAGTTAAGCGGTCCGAACGCGTTTCACGCGAACGACGCGTTAAAGTAGCATAAGCTACCTAAACGGGTCGTAATGGGTCGTAAGCTCTTAGGTTAGGTTTCATTTAGTATGTAGGCTTTGTTAAACCATATTACATGAGTTCTCATACTCATTTGGTTTACAAACCCGCATTCTATCCGATCTTCCGATTCTAGGTCCGGTATATTAACATAGTTACCTATATTAGGTGCCGTTTGATTCCGTGATCTCTAGCATTGCTTGGTGGTTATCTTAGGACTTCTGAGCAATCTCAAGTGAGTACATAGACCCCTCTTTTACTGTTTTCAAACTTTTTTGGGGTGAAACACATGTGCCTACTTGTTACTTTCATGCTTTCCTGTTTTCACATCATATACTTGCTATGTTTATTAGTACATTTATAGTACATGATTTCAATACATTTTATGCTAGGTATGCCCATTGTGTGCATACTTTGTACATCACTTTACAATACATTTTATGCTATGTATGCCCATTGTGTGCATACTTAGTACATCACTTTACAATACATTTTATGCTATGTATGCCCATTGTGTGCATATTTAGTACATCACTTTACAATACATTTTATGCTATGTATGCCCATTGTGTGCATATTTAGTACATCACTTTACAATACATTTCATGCTATGTACGCCCATTGTGTGCATACTTAGTACATTGTTTTACATTGCATTTCTGTTGCATATGCTCATCCAGTATATGAACACATTATACTACATTTTGAACCGTTGTAACCATTTGACTATGTGAACCGTCATAACCCTTTGATTATATGAACCGTTTGTAACTATTGAACCGTGTGAACCAGTTGTATCTGTTGACATGATTTGCGTTTGACAATAGACATTTGACTATACATAAACATTTCTACAATTGTTAAACATTTCATCTTGAGGGTTTGGTTTGAGTAAGTGATTTAAGTAACGAGGCGTATGTAATATGATACAAGCACGGTGGATACGCCGCTGGTACTTCCTATATTTAAGTGTTTGTATGATATCACATATTGTAGCGTTATTTGAATCATTTCAATTTGAGACATATAACATTTTATACAAATAACATACTTTTCACAAGACATTGATTTACAAACAACTTATCTTATACAAACTCATTTTACATGGTTACTCATTTAACCATACATTATTCTCTTATTTATACATATCATCTGATTTTATCATTTTTCAAATGATTTACAAGACAAAGCAATTTACAAGGTTCATGACTAAACATTTTCTCAAACATAAGTCATGAATTCTGTTTTCACAAAACCTATGTATCTCACAGGCATTTTTATGCTGACGTACCTATTTTCATATGTGTTTTCAGGAGATGATGCATAGGACTTATCAAGACATACTTAGGCGGACCTGTGCCTTAGTGACTTAAAACGAGACAAGAACTAGTTAATTTATGTTATGTACTCTTTGTTTCTTGTTTAAAACATTGTAAACTCTCTTGTTTGATTAATAAAATGAAACTTTAATTGCCATGGATTTGAAACGATTAATTCTGTTACAACACTCCCCGACGTTTCCGCCACGTTTCGTTGTCTCACGTGGTCGGGGTGTGACAGAAAAGTTGGTATCAGAGCCAATGGTTATAGGGAATTAGGTTATTAGTAATACTTTGACCTAGTCTATAACCTTTCTAGGACCCTAACGCGAGTTTACTTGCGTTTAGTCATAAAACAATACCGTCACCTATCCTTAGGCGACGACCACAACAAGAACATAAATTTCAAAACCGCTTAAAAAACTAATCATCTGTTCTAGGATGATTAATTACTAGGTTTTGAACCCTCTGTTATAAGGTTTTGAAACCCTTTGAATTTTTAAAACTCTCGTCAAAGTTTTGGGTCCTAAATAGTGTGAACATGTGCAAACTGGAAGAGTGAATGCCTGTACCCTGAGTTTTCTGTCTAAGGCTAGAGTGTTCGTACAAATCCACATAATCGGACCAGTCACTCTTACCTGGGAACTCTTGGGGTGAGTGTCCACTTATAGGAGAGCATGTCTTCGCGATACACTATGAGGATCTATTTGCTTTGATTCAGCCTTTGTGTTGTTTGTTTGCTTCGTGGTTCAAACAAATGACCATCAACCATGATTTTGGTCGGTAATTGTAACATCCTATTCTTACCCAATGCCATTTCATTTGTTTTCTTTCTTGTTTCCCTTTTAGAATGCCTCCACGACGCGAAAATCCGGTATCTATTGAAGAGCTGGCAGCTGTCATTACACAACAAATGACTGCTGTAATCCCGAACATCGTTGCTCAATGTCACCAAGCTCTCAACAACAATAATGCCCCCTGCAGCTTCAAGACGTTCAACTCGGCTAAGCCATCAAAGTTTTCTGGGTCTCAAGGAGCGACTGCACTTCTGCAATGGTTTGAGAGTCTAGAGAGCACCTTCAGACATGTTCTATGTCCAAACGAGCGAAAGGTAGATTTTGCATCTAGTGTCTTTGAGAAACGAGCTTTGGCATGGTGGAACGGTGTGGTGAGAGATAGGGGTGCCGAAGTGGCACTGGCTCAAACGTGGGAAGAACTTCGAGTACTGATGATGAAGGAATTCTGTCCTCGTCACGAGATCAGGGCCTTGGAAAGGGAATTCGACGATCTTAAGCATGACAGCAGCGAACATCGAGCATACACTGATCGATATGAGGAGCTGAGCCTGTTGTGTCCTTCCATGGTTACGCCTTTGGATAAGGCGATCGAAAAATACATTGATGGTCTCCCTGACTCAGTTCAGGACATTGTTACTGGTAGTAACCCCACTACGGTTAGGCAGGCCGTTGAGCTATCTGCAACCTTGACTGAATCTTAGATCAGGAAACGTAAGCTTTTCCAAAAGGGTGACAAGAAACCGGTCGAGGAATCGAAACCAATCGACGAATCAAAGACCATGGATGAACAGACTCTATCCCCTTAGAAGTCAAAGAAGCGAAAGGCTTCTCAGAACTTCGCCATGGTTACTCACAATGATCAAGCCGTCCCCAACCAACCAGCTCAACCCCCTGCTAGGAAGCCATACAAAGGAACTTCACCCTTGTGCAACCAATGTAACCTTCATCATCATGCTAGTGTGAAGTGCCGCGAATGCCAAATTTATGGACTTAAAGGTCATACAGCAAAAGCTTGCCGAGCTGCAGTTGCACCAAATCAAGCTGACAACAATCCTGCTCAAGCTCGCTTTCCACCAGGTTCTTGTTTCAACTGTGGCGAGATGGGTCATTTCCAAAGAAATTGCCCAAAGCTTGCTAATGCAAATCCAGCACAGGGATGAGCATCTGACCGACCAAAAGACAACATCGTTTAGAAATAATCACATCTTATGTATTATTTTCTTTTGTTGTCAAGGTCCATGAAACAGTTGTTATCATTGTTTATAAATAAATCTTTTATTTACATTGCGATGTATTTATGTGGTTGTATGTATAAACAACATATCCCTTACAATACCAACAATCAAGGAATCGTATTCCTTGAAAAGAAAATACCCCCCAAAATTTTTCTATTTTATGATCTCTTGCGTTATCCATGAAATTCCTAAGTACCCGTTTATTCTAAGGAAACGAAGTACAAGGCGCAAGTTACAACACGAGACGAATACCCAAAGTACCACTATAGATCCTTAATAAGAGTACCTAAGGGTATTTTCGTAAATCCTAAAATTTTTGTGTTCCTTAATTCAAATATTACGTTTCTTTGAAAACAAAATCGAATTTTTGGGAGATCTTCCTATCTTTTCAGGTAGATCCCAGAGGACATCGAAGTCTATCAACTGGTTTCCATATCCATTTTCAATCGATAACAAGTTAATAACAAATTAATAACCAAGTTAAACAACTATGTGATTATGTGCTTATGTGTTCCCTTTTTGTTTTTGGTGAAATCCAAGTTTTTGTTATCTAAAATCCTTAATGGACTTCTACGTTGTAGTTAAGTCCCTTGGGTTATAATGTACTACTCCATAATTAGACCCCTTGAGTGGTCTAGTTAAACAGATTGATCCAAAAATCTGGTTAGGAACATCATGTGATGATATAGCTGAAAGGACTCCTTGGTGGCCTAATTAATAAGATCACCTATCGATCTAATTAAAAGGACCCTATGGTAGTCTAGTCACCCTCATCACAGGTTCGATTTTCCTCCCCTAAACATTACAAGACAAACTGTGCGGACTGTGCAAGGAATTACGTAATTATGGATGCATACATAATTATGGAATTTAGTGCACAGAAACCACAACGAGTTTTGTCATGTGTCTAGAGTTGACTCGGTTCATTCCCATTTCTGAAGAAATTGTAGAAAATGACCCATTCCGTTCATTTTTGTTCCTGAAGAAATCGTGGAAAATGACTCATCTCGTTCATTTTCGTTTCTGAAGAAATGGTGGAAAATGACTCACTCTGTTCATTTTCGTTTCTGAAGAAATGGTGGAAAATAACTCATTCCGTTCATTTTCGTTCCTGAAGAAATCGTGGAAAATGACTCATTCCGTTCATTTTCATTTCTGAAGAAATGGTGGAAAATGACTCATTCTGGTCATTTTCGTTCCTAAAGAAATCGTGGAAAATGACTCATTCCGTTCATTTTCGTTTCTGAAGAAATTGTGGAAAATGGCTCATTCTGTTCATTTTCGTTTCTGAAGAAATTGTGGAAAATGACTCATTCCATTCATTTTCGTTTCTGAAGAATGTCCGTTAAGGAAATGTCAGGATTATGTCTTTCATATCTCTGGTGGTTATTTGGCACAAAGTCACAGATAGACTCCTACGAATAAATTTCGGGACGAAATTTCCTAAAGTAGGGGAGACTGTGACACCTGTGTCACTTCAACCATCAAACAAATTCCAAACCAATGAAATATTGTATTTCATACTAGGGATTTGTAAAAATATGTGTATCGTTTGAACATATCAACTCTGGTTCGATTTCAAGCTTTAAATCGGTTTCTGGAGGGTTATACGCGCTCTGATGCGTAGATATAACCAGTTTAATGCAACGAACACTCCGGAATAGTGAAATAGGCTTAACATACCTTAAATAAGCTTTACATAACTTAGAAATAAGTTTTGAAGGCTCTGGTATGCTAAAATCAAGTTTAATTCGCTTACAGGGATTAAACTTGACAAACTGTGAAAGTATGCCAATTTGAACTGTAACGAACATTCCGGAACATGACCATAAGTTAAACACACCTTAAATATCCTTCACCTAGCTTAGAAATAGGCTTTGAGGGGTTCGGTGTGCTAAAATAAACTTTTGGGTCATTCAGGGACTAAAAGTGTCAAAAAGTGCATAAGTTTGCATTTTCGCGCATAACTTACGTTCTGAATACATCCGGACATCCAAAAATTTATGTAAGCTCTAAGATATTTTATTTTAGTGTTTGGCATGAGAAAAATCCATCCGTCACACCATTTGGATCGTTTTTCGCGCTTATGCGCATTCCGTCGTAATTAACCGAACAACGCAACCGTACGGCCAAACGAACCGACATCCGAGATATTTTTTAGCACATTTTAAGTTCCCTATACTTTAACATCATTGTGGAGCTTGAAATTGGGTTTGACGGGTGTTAGAAGTGCCAAAACACGACGATACGCGCACAGGGGCCTGTTCTGCCATTTTTGAAAGATTCAGGTCTGCAAGGTCCTTAAGGACCTCAACACAGATAATGTTGTGGTCCGTAAGCAGGGGCCAGATGCAGCAAAACGTTTTTTTTTAGCTGTTAACAGCCCTTAACACTCCCCAAAGGCCAAGTGCCACATGTTAATCTCTTATGGTGGGCAAAATCAGTTACCACAACATTTCGACAAGTGTACGGGCGAGATCATTCCCTCTTTTCCAAGAAACGATCCTAACGGTGAACCGAAAACTATAAATACCCACCTTATGTTCACTCATTCCTCACAAGAATCTGATCTAATGTGCTCTAAGTTGAAACCTTTGTTTCATACCTGAGCTATTTTGATCTAGATTAGCATTCGGGGACCCTTCGTAAGTGTTCCTTCGTTCTTTTATTGCTTTTCGAGTCCGAAAGTCAAACTTTGTTTGACTTTCTGCATTGACCAGTTTGTGGTCAATGCGAAGTTCGTTTGAACTTCGCAACGTGATTGTAATCACGATGGTTATAGTCCCTTGTGACTATGCCTACTGATTACCACGTTGTCTAGGGTCGTAAGGGTAAGCGATCTAATAAATCGCTTATACCTACGAACCCGACCCATTTGGTCGATCATTAGGATCTGACCAAACACATTAGGTGACCATAGCATATAGGGAATAACCTTCCGAGGTTATACCTTATGGTCGCTTCGTTTAAGTAGTTGTATGATAGGTAGTTTATATGCCTTAGGTAAATTACCAAAATACCCCTTTGATGCCAAAATTCATTTTAAACATATGTAACATAACTTTTGACATCTAAACTGATTTGACAACAATATTAGACATGTTAAGGCATATGTTACTTGTCATAGGACTAGTTAAGCGGTCCGAACGCGTTTCACGCGAACGACGCGTTAAAGTAGCATAAGCTACCTAAACGGGTCGTAATGGGTCGTAAGCTCTTAGGTTAGGTTTCATTTAGTATGTAGGCTTTGTTAAACCATATTACATGAGTTCTCATACTCATTTGGTTTACAAACCCGCATTCTATCCGATCTTCCGATTCTAGGTCCGATATATTAACATAGTTACCTATATTAGGTGCCGTTTGATTCCGTGATCTCTAGCATTGCTTGGTGGTTATCTTAGGACTTCTGAGCAATCTCAAGTGAGTACATAGACCCCTCTTTTACTGTTTTCAAACTGTTTTGGGGTGAAACACATGTGCCTACTTGTTACTTTCATGCTTTCCTGTTTTCACATCATATACTTGCTATGTTTATTAGTACATTTATAGTTCATGATTTCAATACATTTTATGCTAGGTATGCCCATTGTGTGCATACTTAGTACATCACTTTACAATACATTTTATGCTATGTATGCCCATTGTGTGCATACTTAGTACATCACTTTACAATACATTTTATGCTATGTATGCCCATTGTGTGCATACTTAGTACATCACTTTACAATACATTTTATGCTATGTATGCCCATTGTGTGCATATTTAGTACATCACTTTACAATACATTTTATGCTATGTATGCCCATTGTGTGCATATTTAGTACATCACTTTACAATACATTTCATGCTATGTACGCCCATTGTGTGCATACTTAGTACATTGTTTTACATTGCATTTCTATTGCATATGCTCATCCAGCATATGAACACATTATACTACATTTTGAACCGTTGTAACCATTTGACTATGTGAACCGTCGTAACCCTTTGATTATATGAACCGTTTGTAACTATTGAACCATGTGAACCAGTTGTATCTGTTGACATGATTTACGTTTGACAATAGACATTTGACTATACATATACATTTCTACAATTGTTAAACATTTCATCTTGATGGTTTGGTTTGAGTAAGTGATTTAAGTAACGAGGCGTATGTAATATGATACAAGCACGGTGGATACGCCGCTGGTACTTCCTATATATAAGTGTTTGTATGATATCACATATTGTAGCGTTATTTGAATCATTTCAATTTGAGACATATAACATTTTATACAAATAACATACTTTTCACAAGACATTGATTTACAAACAACTTATCTTATACAAACTCATTTTACATGGTTACTCATTTAACCATACATTATTCTCTTATTTATACATATCATCTGATTTTATCGTTTTTCAAATGATTTACAAGACAAAGCAAATTACAAGGTTCATGACTAAACATTTTCTCAAACATAAGTCATGAATTCTGTTTTCACAAAACCTATGTATCTCACAAGCATTTTTATGCTGACGTACCTATTTTCACATGTGTTTTCAGGAGATGATGCATAGGACTTATCAAGACATACTTAGGCGGACCTGTGCCTTAGTGACTTAAAACGAGACAAGAACTAGTTAATTTATGTTATGTACTCTTTGTTTCTTGTTTAAAACAATGTAAACTCTCTTGTTTGATTAATAAAATGAAACTTTAATTGCCATGGATTTGAAACGATTAATTATGTTACAACACTCCCCGATGTTTCCGCCATGTTTCGTTGTCTCACGTGGTCGGGGTGTGACATCAGTCGAAAGGATATCATACCCAAACGCGTGCGAGCATTACAACTCACCATCCAGTCTAGTCTTCCTTCACAGATATGAGATGCTCAGGTAGAAGCATTGAAACCAGAAAACGTCAGGGCTGAAGCCCTACGCGGCTTAAGGCAACGATTAGAACAAAAGGCAGACGACGCCTACTACGTAATAGGACGCATTTGGGTCCCACTATATGGCAACCTACGAGAGCTTGTGATGGATGAGGCACACAAGTCTCGTTACTCAGTACATCCTGGTTCGGATAAGATGTACCACGATCTAAAATCTACATACTGGTGGCCTAGCATGAAAGCCCACATAGTAACCTACGTTAGCAAGTGCTTGACTTGTGTGAGAGTCAAGACCGAATACCAGAAACCCTCAGGCCTACTCCAACAACCAGAGATACCACAATGGAAATGGGAGCAAATTTCCATGGATTTTGTTACTGGCCTGCCTAGATCTCAACGGGGGAACGATACTATTTGGGTGATCGTGGATCGACTCACAAAGTCTGCACACTTTTTGGCTATCAAGGAAACGGATAAGTTCTCTAATATAGCAGACGTATATCTTAAGGAAATTGTCTCGAGGCACGGGGTGCCCACCTCTATTATCTCTGATCGTGATGCACGTTTTACTTCTGAACTGTGGCAAGCAATGCACAAGTCCTTCGGCTCACGTTTAGATATGAGCACAGCTTATCACCCACAAACGGATGGGCAGTCTGAACGCACCATCCAGACCCTTGAAGACATGCTTAGGGCATGTGTGATTGACTTTGGCAACGGTTGGGAAATACATCTGCCACTAGTGGAATTCTCATATAATAACAGTTACCACACCAGCATTCGGCCCGCTCCATTTGAGGCATTGTACGGGCGTAAATGCCGATCACCTCTTTGTTGGGCAGAGGTGGGGGATAGTCAGATCACTGGCCCAGAACTTGTGGTAGACACAACAGAAAGGATTGCTCAAATACGACAACGAATGGCGGCGGCTCGTGACCGTCAGAAAAGCTATGCCGATAAGGGCAGGAAACCACTCGAGTTCCAAGTTGGGGATCGAGTGCTACTCAAAGTTTCACCCTGGAAGGGTGTGGTTCGTTTTGGCAAACGAGGCAAACTTAACCCGCGATACGTTGGACCATTCGACATCATAGAGAAAATAGGCAAGGTGGCCTACAAACTAAACCTACCAGCAGAACTCAGTGGAGTTCACAACGTTTTTCACGTGTTGAATCTGAAGAAGTGTCTGTCAGATGAGACCCTCATAGTTCCTTTGAAGGAGCTCACTATCGACGAGCAGTTACGATTCATCGAGGAACCAGTTGAAATCACGGACCGGGAAGTTAAGGTCCTCAAGCGCACTAGAATACCTCTAGTTCGAGTTCGTTGGAACTCACGTCGTGGCCCAGAGTTCACCTGGGAACGCGAAGATCAAATGAAACAAAGGTATCCCCAATTGTTCGCAAATAGTACACCCACTACTGAGGCTGAAGCTACTGCGGAATTTCGGGACAAAATTCCAGATCAACGGGGGGAGGATGTGACACCCTAGGAAAACCAGGAAAACCATGCAACTTAACTAGCTTCCTCAGTGAGTACGTACCAAATTTCGGGACGAAATTTCTTTCAACTTGGGGATAATGTGACAACTCGTATTTCAGAACCTATCTTTGTGTTAATGTAACGTATGTGAATCCTATGTGATTATATGAACTTTGATGATCAATGGAATATTATGTTATTATGTTATCTGATTATGTGAATGCATGTATGTATGTAATATTATCACACAAAATTAACCGATCACACAACACTTGGCCGATCGCACAAGCCCATTCGGGCCACACTTGTTGTACTCGAAACCCATAAAGGGCAGCCCATTGGGAGGGTTCGACCCACTCCATCAACTCGCACAACACATAAGGTGTTGGTATAAATCCCACACTTTATCTAATCACACAAAGTTTACAAACCCTAGCTCTCTTTCTCTCCTCTTGAAGCCGACGGCAATACCCTCTCCCCATCGAATATTTTCCTTGTTCGGATTACCTTTCATTCAACCCTCTAACCGGTTAGTATTCTTATTATTGTTGAATGTTAGATGATGTTATGATCTTTATGTATTGCATGATGATTTAGTGATATCTTGTGATTGAACATGATATGAACTATTGAAACTTTGTGTGCATGTAATCGGTTCATATATGTAGCATGATTTGATTAATAATGTTGATGTTGAACTAGAACCGAGGAGATGTACTCGGCTATGATGTACTCATGTTAGAACGATTGGTTAAGTGGTCATGAATCAGGTTAATATGATTAAGTGTTATGATTATTGTTCATGTTTTGATTTTGTTTAGGGTTCATAAGAATTAATGTTAAAACCCTTGTTTGATCGATTTATGTGTATGAATGGAAACTGTTAGTTGTTGATTGATTAGCTACATAAATGGAAACAATATAACTGATTGCCATGATTTCGGATATTAAACAACCAATCGCACAAGTTTGGCGGTCGCACAAGATCAAGTCACACAAGACTTGATCTGATCGCACAAGTTCCCAATCGCACAAGATAGGTACAATTGTTTAAACTCACAGTATAAGTTAGTTATGCATGATCGCACAAGACCTGGTGGATCGTACAAGGTTGTGCCGATCGCACAAGGCTTGGGCCTCACACGAACGTTAGGACTGTTGGGCCTTAAAGCCCAATGTCCATTCGCACAACCCAACAGGATCGCACAAGTCGTTCGGATCGCACAAGTCCATCCAAATCACACAAGACTCACGTTTAATTGTTGGGCCGTATTCATGTTGGACTGCTTATGTTATTTGGGTCGGGTATCTTTGGGCTTCATTTAGTGAATCGCACAAGACTATTGGGTTAATGAATTTGTGCGAGCCCAACCTTTTGAGTCGCACAAGTTGGGCATTATGTGGACTTGACTATTTAAGTGATTTATGTGTTGCCATGATCAATACGTGTTCGTAACCTGTTAGCTTGTGTGTAAACATACGTGCGATACTTGAACCTAGATCTGATTTGTATGGTAACCATGTTAGGACGTGGTTGACCTCTAGCAGCTCGATTGACCTTTCGTTTATCTGCCGAGCTAACCTAAGGTGAGTTCACACTTTCTACAAAGCATGGGATTCCCAGGGGTTGGGAATGGGTTAAGGAAGATGGATTCCTCGTCCTTTCTTGGGTAGGATAGTACGGGTTCAGGAATATAATTCCTCGTCCTCATGGACAGTTAACTTTCACTAGATCAAAACTCTATCACGAAGTCCCTCCTTTTTATATCGACTTAATTGCCGGGCCAATGGCGAGCGGGTCATTAGTTAGATAGCGCTATTTAGGTCTGACAAGCCTCACACCGTGCCGCAGAGGACGGGCGTGAACTAATGGATCTGGGCACGTCAATGATGATAGACATTGACGCTAAGGGCACATAAACATGACTACAGTCAGCGGTCGATATGGTAACGAGTCTAGTAGTATATACATGGGGTTGCCCCCACGGTCGAAGAGCCAGATAAATTAAACATGGGGTAGCCCCCACGGCTAGATAGCCAGAGTAAACGGGATTAAACAAAACACGTTTTCAACTATGGGGTAACCCCCACAGAAGGGATGCCAGTTAAAGGAAACTGTTTTTGGAATGAGTAAAACCAACACCCAACAGTGAACTCACTCAACTTTGTTGTTGACTCGTTACTACATGCTTTGCAGGTCAATAGGTTTAGCAGGAGCTTGCATGGGGAAGAGTCGTTGTGGAGCATGGACATTGAGTGTTCATGATGAACTTAAACATTATTGACTTATGCTATGGTTTTAGACATTATGCTTCCGCTTGCAACATAAACTATGTTTTGTTTAGACACCAATTGTATTGTGTTGGATTTTATTATTACTTACATGCTTGTTCAATATGATTGGTGGCTTGATCCTGGTCAGTCACGCCTCCAAGCGGTGATACTCCGCAGGTGGATTTTGGGGGTGTGACAGCTCTTACCTGGTGGAACGGGGTTATGAGAGACCTTGGTGCTGAGGTTGCTTTGGCACAGACCTGGGCAGAGCTTAGGGCTCTTATGATGAGGGAATTATGTCCTCGTCATGAACTAAGGGATTTAGAAAGGGAGTTTGATGATTTGAAGCAAGATAGTGGTGAGCACCGGGCTTACACTGATAGGTACGAAGAGCTGAGTTTGCTATGCCCTACAATGGTTACCCCACTCGAGAAAGCTATCGAGAGATATGTTGATGGCTTACCTGACTCCGTACAAGACATCGTCACTGGTAGTAACCCTACCACAGTTCGTCAGGCAATCGAGTTAGCTGCGACTTTGACTGAGTCGCAGATCAGAAAGGGGAAGCTTCATAGGAAGGGTGACAAGGATACGAAACAATTGACTGGTAAGGGTGAAAACAAGAAGGGAAAGAAATTTGGTTCTTCGAAAGGGTCTAGGAAGCGTAAGGCTTCTCAAAATTTCACGGTTACTGCTCAAGTTAATCAGGCAGCTCCCAACCAACCTACACAACCGCCAGCAAAGAAATGGTATGCGGGGAATGCACCGTTGTGCAACAGATGCAATAGCCACCATCAACCGCAGGTTCAGTGTCGTTTTTGTACTAACTGTGGGAAGTCGGGTCATCTTGTCGATGTTTGTCGCTTTGCTCCCAATCAGGCCGCACATAACCCAGCTCAGCAGGCTGCTCAACCGCCTGCTCAACAGCAAGCACAAGCTGCACGACCTCACTTTCCTCCTGGTTCGTGCTACAATTGTGGGGACCTGACTCATTATCGAAACCAGTGTCCAAGGTTGGCCAACGCGAATCCGAATCAGGCTTAGGCTCGAGGTCGAGTCTTCAACATGAATGCTAACGAAGCACGTGCAGACAATGAGGTGGTCAACGGTGCATTCTTTGTTAACAATCAGTCTGCTTCTGTTCTTTTTGATTCGGGTGCTGATAAGAGTTTTGTGTCATTATCTTTTGAGCCTTTGCTTTGCATGTCTAGAACGAAACTAGGAAAGCCTTTGACAATAGAAGTTGCTAGTGGAGAACCCGTTGTTCTTGATTCTGTTCTTCGTAACTGCCAGTTGAACCTTAACAACCATCTCTTTCCTATTAACCTCACACCGATGCAACTTGGAAGCTTCGACATTATAGTGGGAATGGATTGGTTAGCCAAGTATCACGCGGAGGTAGTTTGTTTTGAGAAGATTGTTTGTATTCCGCTTTTGTCAGGTAAGATCTTAAAGGTTCGTGGTGAGAAACCTGCTAGTAGTCTCAAGCTCATGTCTTGTACTCAAGCTCGGAAGTATTTGCTAAAGAACTATATGGCCTTTTTGGCACATGTTGTGGCGGATAAAGGCAAAGGTAAGTCTATTCAAGATATCCCTGTTGTTCGGGATTATCCAGATGTTTTTCCTGAAGAATTACCTGGTTTACCCCCAGCACGCCAAGTCGAGTTTCGTATTGATCTTTTACCTGGTGCTAATCCTATTGCTAGATCTCCGTATCGTCTTGCACCGTTTGAAATCCAAGAATTATCTAAGCAGCTTCAAGAGCTTTCTGACAAAGGTTTTATTCGTCCTAGCTTTTCACCTTGGGGTGCTCCCGTTCTTTTTGTCAAGAAGAACGATGGATCTTTCAGAATATGCATCGATTACCGTGAGCTTAACAAGCTTACCATCAAGAATCGATATCACCTACCTCGCATTGATGATCTCTTTGATCAGTTACAGGGTGCTTCTTATTTTTCAAAGATTGATCTGCGTTGTGGGTATCATCAGCTTTGAGTGCTCGAGGAAGATATTCCCAAGACTGCTTTCCGCACAAGATATGGACTTGATGAATAGGGTCTGCAAGCCTTATTTAGACAAGTTCATCATCGTTTTCATTGATGACATCTTGATTTATTCTAAGACGCGAGCTGATCATGAGCAGCATCTTCGTCATACTCTGGAACTCCTAAGAAAGAGCAACTTTTTGCCAAATTCTCCAAGTGCGAATTTTGGCTTAAGGAAGTTCAATTTTTGGGACATATCGTCAACGAACAAGGTATTCATGTAGATCCCTCCAAGATCAGTGCGATTAAGGATTGGGATACGCCTACTACTCCTACTGAAGTTCGTTCATTTCTTGGTCTCGCGGGTTATTACCGCCACTTCATTGAAAACTTCTCGAAGATTGCAGTTCCTCTAACTGCTTTAACTCAGAAGAACAAAACCTTTTAATGGGGATCTAAACAGGAAGAAGCGTTTTAGACCTTGAAGCAGAAGCTTTGTGATGCACCTATTCTATCTTTTCCTGAGGGCAACGATGATTTCGTCGTGTATTGTGATGCATCCATTTTGGGTCTTGGCTGTGTTCTCATGCAAAGGAACAAAGTCATAGCATATGCATCCAGAAAGTTGAAGATACACGAGAAAAACTACACCACTCATGATCTTGAGTTAGGTGCAGTTGTTTTCGCTCTCAAAATCTGGAGACACTATTTGTATGGTACAAAATGTGTGGTTTTCACTGACCATAAAAGTCTTCAGCACATCTTCAATCAGAAAGAACTCAACATGAGGCAACGACGTTGGGATGAACTTCTAAACGACTATGACTGCGAAATTCGCTACCATCCTGGTAAGGCGAATGTCGTGGCTGATGCATTAAGTCGTAAGGAACAAGTCAAGCTTCATTGTGTCAAAGTTCAATCTGATATCCAAACTCGCATCTCTCAGGCTCAACGTACTTGTGTTTCGCAAGACTTGATGGGTAAGGAATTACCCTATCACATTAAGCCTGATTGTCACACCCTGGCTTTGCGGAAGCGTGGGTTTATTTGGTGTGACTTCTTAATACCATAGCAACAATCATAACAATGCTATATGATAAAAACATGAGATATTCATCCATTAATAAAGTTTAGAAAAATCCCATTTTCAACAATCACCAAATAAGTTACAAACCTTAATTTGATTAAATTGAGTTCATAAAGACTTAGCAAAAGGCTTTAAACAATACTAGGTTTAGGGATATGTAACCCGTCCAGGAAGAGGTTACACCTTCTAAACCCTGGGTGACTTCTTTATTCAAACGCAGCTTGAAAATACGTGCATATCGTGCCAGATCTGTTAGTTTCCTGAAATACATGTAGTTTGAAAAGTCAACATAAAGTTGAGCGAGTTCATGTGTAGGTGAGTTTGTATAAACCCTTGTAAAAATGTCAGCATGTATGAAAATCCCTGGTATGTAGCAAATAAGGAAAAAGAGATCACCATTGGGTTGCAAAGCCAATGATATGTGTGAAGTGCAGTAGGAAGACTCAAACCTAGCAGATTTTTGCGTCGGGCTCAAAGTCACCACCTGGTTCATTCAGCGGACTCAGGGGATGGGCTCGCTACACCCAGATAGATCTACCGCTAATGACCCTCGGTCATATAATGAGGATTAATGGCCTCCAGTTCCCGCCTACCCACTCACATGATCTAAGTAGTAACCCTCCTTACGCTAACCATACCATGTAAAAAGTATTCGTAATCATAGTAACATGTATTTCACCCCCGAAGTATAAAACTGAAAACAGTTAAGAGAAAAGGGGGACATGAACTCACTGAAGTGCGTCTCGAAATAGTCAATCCCAATCAACCTGCTGCGTGACGACCTACACGTACTAACTTCTATTAGACGGACGGCCGTGCCTTGGCTTAAGGTTTAACGTTTTTGGGAAATAGTTAGACAACTATTTCGTATTTACACTTCTTAATCATTGAATAAATATATTCCTTCCCAAGGATGGGGGTATTAATACATGTGCGTTTTAAAATTCCGAAAATGTATTTTTAAGTCTCACTTGAAAATATATTTTAATTCACCTGTGTAAAATATTCTGTTTCCAAAATATACATATTTTTCCCCAAAATATTGTATTTTACTTCATACAATTTTCCAAAATAATACTTTATCAAACTACACATTTAAGAGTATTTTCCGAAAATACGCAAGTCACATTTTAGAGTTCGCGTTGTATAAACAATACCGATGTAACTTAACTATTTATTTGTGAGGGCGTTGGTATTATTTTGGAGTCGTATATTCATGATATTCCCAAGTAATATTATTTTTACCCAAAAATAATATATCTCTAGTTCACAAAATAATCACGTAAGCACACAAGCGTTTTATTATGAAATATATATTCTCAATATATATTTAACAAGTTTTCATTTACGAAAATCCACCTCCGACACTTGGTTATTTTGTAATAAAAATCATGGCGAAATTTATATTTTGAAAACAAGTTAAAAATATATTTATAAACACTTGTCACAAAAAATATTTCTAAGTGTTATAATTCTAGAAAAATTTCGCCAGAGTTTCCTTTGTAAATGGAGGCGTCCACGCTTACTAGCGTATCGTTTTGTAAAATCATTCAATCAGTTCTCAATTAACCAACCCTACATTTAGACATGCAAAATACTACTTATATCCTTTCAGTTTTAATATACAAAACTGGGCCGTTTTCGAGTATTTTAATAAAATAGTTATCTTATTCCAAAAATTCCCAAATTTTTATAGAATGTCTTATATGAATGAAAAATTATTGTGTAAAAATATCAGGGTCCAAATCATCACCAATATTTTATAGAAAATCATTTTCCGTACCGAAATCAGATTTATCTTTTTCTGACCACAGTCCGCGGAATAATTTATTTAAAATTCATCGAGAGTCTGATTTACGAAATTCCAGTGAGAGAATTATAAATACATCGGTTTTCATCTACAGTATAAATTTTATGATCTGACTCTACACAGAAATCAAGTTATGACTAAAAATATGACTCTCATTTACTGCTGTAAAAATGCAGCTTTAGCTGCTGTTACATAATGACACTTTAAAAATAGTAAACGAAGTCTAAAAATTATGATTCCGGTGCCATTAGAACCGTATTTCATAATGACACGTTGTAGACTCAAGAAAATCAGTTTTTCGTTTAGTTATGACCTGTTTACAGCCAGTTAGAGTCGGCTGAAAATGCAAATCAGCAAGCTGTTTATAGTATAAGTGCCATTAAAAAGTACACATAAGATTACCATTCATTCTAATACGATTAACATCAGACCCTAAGTCATTTACAGCAGATTTTTGTTCATTTAATCCAGATTTATCATGTATTATCACCTTTCATCTCGTGACCTTTGTGTAAAGCTTTTATGTTCATGCTTTAAGTTATGATCTTTAGAGTTCTCAAGTTTATCATCATGAATCATACTTTAACCACCTTCATAGCATGTAAAATGAATGGATCTAAGAGACTTACCACTAGCACAAAGCTAGGAGAGTTCGAGTGAAGAAATGTGGTGGTTAAAAGAAAACGAGAGAGGTCCTTGAGCTTCCGAACACACCAAGCCTGCTTGTATGATCTCTAGCACCATTGTGTATGCTTGGAATGTTTGAAGGAGGTTGAATGATGATGGTTGTATGGTGGTTAGGGGTGGGCTAAAATGGAGGAGGAGGGAGAGAGAGAGCTTTGCAACTTTGTTGTTTGTGAAGATATGAGTGAATAATGACTTGTAGTTAAATATATAATGCTCCAACACTTTAATACCCACTAGGTTTAATGCTCCCCTAGTACCATACAAACTTAATAAACAAATCTAAGAAATCAAGGGTGAATCCCACCCTTGTAACCGGTTGTGATGGGTGGGGGGTATAGGGTTGGGATGTAATGGAATGGTAACTAATTTAGTTGGTTTAGAAAGGTTTAGTTAGTATGTTCAAGTGTGTTTATTATTATAAAGGGTGTTAGGGTGTTCGGGGACCCTAACTAGCTCAGAAAAGCATAAACAATGTTTTTGGCAAAATTTTTATGTTTCGGGTAAAGTCCGGTTGTTCGGTTGGATACTGATCCGTTAAAGTGCTGAATAAGCATTTAAAGTGTCTTTTGTAGTGTTTTTAGTGACACAATAAATTAGCAACACTTTGGAAAGTGTCTAGAATTATTTTACCAAGTTTTTGCACCTTACTAGCATTGTTTAATGCAGAATTTTCTTTATTAAGTGCAGAATTCTGCATTTAAGGTGTGTTTTAGGCACTTCCGGTCACTATAACTATCACCTAGTGACACAGTTTTACAATCCTCACCTCCCTACACTCACTACTAGTGTAGTAATCTGTTCCCGGCTCGTACTGGCCTTAGAGACAGTGTCTGTCTAGAGCTGGCAATGTCAGCATGTTTACTGGGTTATCCGCTCAGTGTGCTAACTGTGCTTTGTGCATCAAGTTTGTCACTAAAGTTTGTATATAATAAATAGAGTGACAGTATGAAGGTGATGCATGTGTATGTATGTAACAGAAATCAGTAAGCAGTTAAATCAACAGTTGTAATCAGCACAATCATTAAGCACAATTTAAATATAAATTAATTGTACGGATACCTGTAATTTTTAGGGTTGTCACATTCTCCCCCCGTTAAAGAAATTTCGTCCTCGAAATTTGTACTACCTTACTCCTTATGGTTAAGTCACACACGTATGTATATGAATAATATCGAAGTAGATAATCATCAAATCGAAACAAACATTACTCACATTAGGTGAGTCCAAGAATATATGACAACCCGAATCCTAGGGTTGAAAGGTGTGTGCTTCTAGCATTGGATGTCAAAGGTACAAGACGCATTTGACGTATAGTCTAGTGTAATCCAGCTAGCAGGGGTTCCACAAAAGTGGAGTTTTGACTAATAAGATTTTTAAACGATCGGTTGCAATATGCAAACGAGTTTTCACAAACCATAGCACCCGCTATATGAACTCAAAAGCAGCAACTCAATGTAATAGTAAAATGATCTGTCAACTCCTGAATAAATGTCTGGTAAGGTTTAGTGTGTTGACATTTTTGAATGGTGAAGATACACCGAATGGAATACAAGCGAATCTGGTGTATCATTGTCTTGATTCGTAGTTGCATCAGAAATGTTTAAATGATAAATCAAACAAAAGTATGTGTGGTCTCGTGTGAAACGGTTTACCATGATTAGCATAAGCTACAAGTTTATGATGACACCACAAGGTGTCGTAATGGCATTATCCAATAATAGTGGTGACTGAACAAGTTCACCGCGTTTGAAATCAAATGAAAGTGTACTGAGATAATCTGAAGATTTGATTTATACCATGTTATAGAGTTTCCAATAAAATACGGAACATCAAAGGACCACTGTTTCCAATCGAAGATGAAAAGTAATGAGTATCGCAAGGCATTTGACTGACAACGAAAGAATCGTTAGGAGGTACATTGTGCTTATGAAATGAATATATGTACCATTGCCTTAACACACAATTGTGTTGAGACCGCTTTGATCATGAAGATCCAAAATGGATTGTTAACAACTAAATAGGGAATTGAATTCCGTGTACGAAGTGAGTAACCAAATTAGCGCAAGCTTCAATTTTGTGAAAATATCACCGCAAGGTATCGAAACAAATCAAACATTTTAGTGGAGTCGTAGACCAACCAAATCTACTACGACTCGAAATGAAAGAATCTCTGCAAAAATAGTTGAATATGATGCTCCCAATACATCATATAGCGTTTCAAATTAAACCTGTGAACTGGATAAGTTCAAGCAATTGAACTTGGTTTCAACGTAACCCGACAATAAACGTATGTATCAACAAAGGAATTCTCGGCATGGTAGCAAAAATAAACCATGACTGTAACTTGAAAGAAAGCGGTTTCAAGAAAGTGCGTTGGCTTGGTAACAAAAGAGCCAACAATAACAATAATGTAGGTCACTCGAATCAGGAATTGGTAATTAGGTTTAGCAAAATAATATGTAAATTCCAATGAAGTGTTTATTCAAAACGAAATCACATGCGTAGCATGATGCATGTATGTCAGGTAAGTTTCCTAGAAAAGGAACAACGGATATCTGCTAAAGTGAAGAAATGACCAGCTATCGAAGCAAATGTGTGTTCGCTCTCAGCGAGAAAATTATTGTGATGCAACTATCATTAAGGGGAATAGAGATGCAAACATCTACTCACCAGAAGTAAAAGAAATCCAAGTACTCTCTGTTTGGTCAACGGAACTGGCATATGCGCCAGGTTAATGATGGTTGATTGAGTTGACAGATATGGTTCCTAAATAAAAACCCTTACGAGTTTGGACCTGGGTTCCCAAAGGTCCCAAAATATATGTTTTCTAAATCCTCCAGATTTCGTGTCCCGTGTGGATCCGGTTTGTACATTGTGTAGGAAGCACCGTTTTTGTGTACGTCTAAGAACTAGTCATTGTCCCACAATTTTCATCGGTAAACTTTCTTCTTGAATTCACTGCTAACGATGCTCGATTGTCGACCAGTCGTGTAATAGTAGTTGGGTCCTCACAGTCAGTTATGTAAGAAGTTCGTTAGTCCTCAGCAAGAGCCACCGACTCTGGTTGGCTAGCTCGTCCGACTCCCGGTCATTTGAAAGTCATTCGTAATTTCTTTTGGCGAGCAGAACTGAGGTTATCCAAAACGAAAGTTTTGGTCTGTTATCTTCCTTCTTTATCAACCACTGAGGTTGCACTGTCAATCCTTGCATCTCTGGAAATGTAAGTCGCTACGATGCATCGGCTACAGGCGTGGTGCCTGGGATTAAATCGATGCGAGACTCGACTAATCGTTGAGGAGGTGATTCTGGCAAGTCTTCGAGAAAGACTTTAGGGTATTCTCCGATCACGGGGGTATCGTTAAGTTTTAATTTTTCGGCTCCCTTGTCCCCGACATGAGCCAGGAAACAACACATCCTTCCCACAACAACTTTCGTGCCTTAAGCAACTCATGATCGGTGGTGGATTATCCTGCTTTGTGAGTCACGATCATTCCTACATTCATCATCGAGGCACGGATATCAACCTCCGCTCGACCGCTTGCCAACTAATACATCCAATTACCACGTAGAAGCTTCCCAACTCAACTGGCAATAGATCTAGCGTAAACTTACGTTCTCCGGGTTCTATCTTGCCGATTCCAGTTACTGTGTTGGCTTCCACTAGCTTCTCCTAAGCTAGTTCTAATGGGTACTGGAATATCTACTTACTCGCTACTTAAACCAATTATACTCTCGAATTCTAGAGGTGCGAATCATAAAATTTGCAACAGTATTTGGCAATACAGATGCATAACATTAAGTAATATGGGACGTACCGATATCCATGCTTGGATCCCTGGCCTATCTCCCTAGCTCCGGTGGGAGCTTTCATCCTTGTGCCTGATTGTTTTTAGGGCAATATTTTCTGAAATGCTTTTTGCTTCCACAGTTAAAACAACCTTGAGCACGTTTTTGTTTATCACTCATTCTGCTTTGACAATTGTCATTGTCGTTGTCCCTTTCGTGATTCTCACTACCGTCTTGGCCTCCATTTCTACTTTCAATACGTTGTCTACAAGTCTCCTTGGGATGTCCCCTCTTACCACAGTTATCACATTTTCCATATTTACATCGCCCGACGTGATAGTGTAGACAATTGTCACATTTAGGTAGGGTACTCATGTAGTCTTTTCCCTTCTTGGCTTTCTTCTCGTTACTCCCCCGAGTAACCACCTTGAGATTTGCGAGCTTTCTCTTGTTATCCCCAGGTGACTCTACATGAATCTCCTCTCTCTCTTTCGCAGTGGAAAATTCTCCTCGTCTAACTGCTTCTTCCGTGAGCGCCACGCTTATGTCGATAGCCTCGGTGATCGTTGAAGGTTTAGATGTTGTTACCAGGCTTAGAATCTGAGGTGCCAATCCCCTTATGAACTGTTCAACTCTCCTAAACTCTGGTGCCCCCAGGAGTAAGGCAACTTGTGATAATTCATTAAATCTCTGCACATACTCCGCTATCTTTGGTCCTTCCATTTTCAAGTTCCACAGTTCTGTTTCCAACTTCTGGACTTCTGCCCTCGAGCAATATCTCTTACGCATCTGATCTTTCAGTTCGTCCCACGTCATAGCATACGCAGCGGTCTCGCCCATTGTCCGAACTTGATGGTTCCACCATGACAGAGCCTCATCCACCAATAGTCCAGTTATATACTTGACTTGATGTTCGGGGTCACATTTTCTCAATCGTAAAACATAATCTGTCTTTTCAACCCAGCGTACGAAGGCTAAGGCACCCCCAGTACCGTCGAACTCTCGAGGTTTGTGGTCCAAGAACTGCTTGTAGGTGCAGCCTGCGATGTAAGCAACATTATTCACGTAAGGCCTTAGCAAGGCACTCATGGAAATGTCCAAACGTTTTGTAATGTGTCTTAAAGGACTAGACATTACCGTTGGGGGGTTTATTTCCCGAGGTACCTCTGCTGCAATCGGAGCGACGGGCCTCGTACCGTGCGATGGCCTGTAAGAGGCGCTCTTGCATTTCTGCCTCTGTTGTCGGTAGAGGGTTGTTGATATCAGTGTTCCCTTGAGTCGACATCTTCCTAGAAGAAGGTCGGTTAGGTCAGGTCTAATTTGCTTCGTGCGTGCATTTGGTTGTTTAGTGGTCAAAAGTACATACACATAACAGGTTACCATATCAACCAATCAAATAATAGTATAATCATAGTATGACCAAGTAATTCGATAATTATGTTTAATGAGAGCATAGCAAGTAAGCACGTAGTATTATAATTATAGCACACACACATGGATCAATGACGTGCTTAGCGAAGACCTAGCGACTGAGCTTTCATTGGTTATTGGCCACAAAGTGTTGTTGCATGTTTAAAGATGATTGGGATTTCATTATCCTTCGGCCACAATCACTGTGTCTAACAAAATGTATCACATCGAAAGGGACACAGGGTCACCCTACCGTTGTCCAATAAGTATATTAGTGCATCAAAATTTCGTAATCAGAAGTGGTCCTCAAAAGTCTCCGCAATCCCGGCTTATCATTAGTGTCTTTACCCAAGTGTAATGCAATCCGCATAATCCAGAAACCAACTATACTGGTGACTGAGGAGGAGGAAAGAAAAGTAAACTGTTAACATGTGTGAGTCCCTCCTCGAGCTTGTATATACGTTGAAGTAATTATCTGCTCTGCCGCTCGATAGTAAAGAAATGAGTATCAAAATCCTGGGAATGGTGTAATAGCAACGGTCGAGAGCGCAAAAGGAACCTTGATGTATGTGGCGAATCAAAGTATGCTGGCAATAGACAGGGTGGAGGACGGGGTGTCTTACATAAACTTTTCAGGCAATATGCTGTCTTGTGATGTAGTCACTTAAATCATGTTTTCGGTTATGTAATGTTTTGCATTTGAACTTGCCAATTGTGGTGTCAGCTCAAGCTCCAACGTTCTGCGACTCATATCCTCAAACTGTAGTTGGTGTTACAGGAGCAACTCATCTCGTATGTGGCCTCCACAATGTGAGGAATGGTAAGGGTCTAAAATCTGCATAGTGTATTATAGGATCCATCCAATCGGCTCGTACAGCGATGTAGGGGTGAAAGGAGTAAACGGTGCGGCCTGTAAGGCCGTAGAAAACGCTGTTGTAGCAAAACGGATCGTTATGCTGGTGCCGACCTGGAGTACTCTTCCAAGGTACGGGCAAGTCCGGAAAGGAAATGATAAGTATACCAGTGCAATGGGCGTCGGTCTCCATAGGGAAAAAAGGAGCAACATCAGCGGTTATGGATGCAAAAACAAACGTTTCAACCAATAAGGAGATTGTCAGGTGCTGGTACTGGGTTAGATAGTAGGGGTGCAATATCTAGTAAACCAAAAGTATCAGGGTCATAATCAAGCAAGGGTGTAGGACCAGCAGTTGCAACATCAGGCTGACTGAAAAGGTGCAGAAGCTAGCTCAGCAGCAGGCCCTGGGTCGTGTAACGGTGTGGTGCCTCGAGCAGGTGATAGTGCCGCAGCCATGTCGTCTTCGTTGTCTTGTGTCAGTAGTAGAATGCTGTACTCCAGCTATTTGTAAGGTTGCAGGTATCACAGACTCAAAGGAGTCTGAATGCATGCTAGAATCAGAGGATGGCTTGTTAACAGGGGTCTTAAGAAGTGAAGTTAGTAACAGTGTCCTCGTCTAATTTTCTATCGTCATGGGCGTCGGCAGGAGGACCATCGATAAGCATGCCAACGTAGTCATATATTGTTTGTCGAGTAGCCAACCTTCAGTAGAGATGTCCGCAGGAGGCGCATCATTGAGGATTGGAGCCATGGTGTGTCCATCATTGGGATGACCAGTGATGGAGTGGTCATGGATTGAAACAAGAGTGACAGAAAGATTCTTGTCAGAGAAACCATCAGCAAATATGAAGTATCACCAAAATCTGGTAGCACGGACTGTTAGAAGTCGTCCTCATCCTTGGTCGGCATATCAGGATCACTCTCAGTGTCTGCCGTAATTGTCTCTGGCGCAGATGTAGTCTCACTATCTGTGGCGGTGGTCGTAGGGTTATCAATGCCTGATAACTCGTTCTCCAATTAGAGTGACATGTGTGCCGGTGCGTAGCATGTATATCCATAGTATTTACTAACAATTAGTGTATGCGAACAACTATCACATAAGCACGTACATCTACCTTAAATCAAATAAGCATGTAAATCTCAATTAATGCAAGCAAGTAATCATCCTAGTCTCACTAGATTAACCTTCCAGCCTCTCAGACTGAACCTCCTAATCCCACTAGATTACCTTCCCAGCCTCTCAGACTGAACCTCCTAGTCCTACTAGATTACCTTCCCAGCCTCTCAGACTGAACCTCCTAGTCCCACTAGATTACCTTCCCAGCCTCTCAGACTGAACCTCCTAGTCCCACTAGATTACCTTCCCAGCCTCTCAGACTGAACCTCCTAGTCCCACTAGATCGACCTCCCAGCCTCTCAGACTGAACTCTCTAGTCCCACTAGACTAACCTCCCAGCCTCCCAGACTGAACTCTCTAGTCCCACTAGACTAACTTCCCAGCCTCTCAGACTGAACTCTCTAGTCCCACTAGACTAAGTTCCCAGCCTCCCAGACCGAACTCTCTAGTCCCACTAGACTAACCTCCCAGCCTCCCAGACTACTCCCTTAGTCTCTCAGACTGAGTTATAAATTTAAATTTGGGAATGTGTATTTGTGCCTTTTTGTTTGTAAAAAGGTTTGTTCCCTGGATCTGGACGTATAGTGTATGCAATGTAAAAATGTTTGAAAATGTTTTCGTGAGAGCCCTGATGATCATAGTCTAGACTCGAGAAAGAATCCTAGTTCGCTATGATCGAGGCTCTGATACCAAGCTGTCACACCCTGGCTTTGCAGAAGCGTGGGTTTATTTGGTGTGACTTCTTAATACCATGGCAACAATCATAACAACGCTATATGATAAAAACATAAGATATTCATCCATTAATAAAGTTTAGAAAAATCCCATTTTCAACAATCACAAATAAGTTACAAACCTTAATTTGATTAAATTGAGTTCATAAAGACTTAGCAAAAGGTTTTAAACAATACTAGGTTTAGGGATATGTAACCCGTCCAGGAAGAGGTTACACCTTCTAAACCCTGGGTGACTTCTTTATTCAAACGCAGCTTGAAAATACGTGCATACCGTTAAAAAGTACACATACGATTACCATTCATTCTAATACGATTAACATCAGACCCTAAGTCATTTACAGCAGATTTTTTTTCATTTAATCCAGATTTATCATGTATTATCACCTTTCATCTCGTGACCTTTGTGTAAAGCTTTTATGTTCATGCTTTAAGTTATGATCTTTAGAGTTCTCAAGTTTATCATCATGAATCATACTTTAACCACCTTCATAGCATGTAAAATGAATGGATCTAAGAGACTTACCACTAGCACAAAGCTAGGAGAGTTCAAGTGAAGAAATGTGGTGGTTAAAAGAAAACGAGAGAGGTCCTTGAGCTTCCGAACACACCAAGCTTGCTTGTATGATCTCTAGCACCATTGTGTATGCTTGGAATGTTTGAAGGAGGTTGAATGATGATGATTGTATGGTGGTTAGGGGTGGGCCGAAATGGAGGAGGAGGGAGAGAGAGAGAGCTTTGCAAGTTTGTTGTTTGTGAAGATATGAGTGAATAATAACTTGTGGTTAAATATATAATGCTCCAACACTTTAATACCCACTAGGTTTAATGCTCCCCTAGTACCATACAAACTTAATAAACAAATCTAAGAAATCAAGGGTGAATCCCACCCTTGTAACCGGTTGTGATGGGGGGGGGGGGTATAGGGTTGGGATGTAATGGAATGGTAACTAATTTAGTTGGTTTAGAAAGGTTTAGTTAGTATGTTCAAGTGTGTTTATTATTATAAAGGGTGTTAGGGTGTTCGGGGACCCTAACTAGCTCAGAAAAGCATAAACAATGTTTTTGGCAAAATTTTTATGTTCCGGGTAAAGTCCGGTTGTTCGGTTGGATACTGATCCGTTAAAGTGCTGAATAAGCATTTAAAGTGTCTTTTGTAGTGTTTTTAGTGACACAATAAATTACCAACACTTTGGAAAGTGTCTAGAATTATTTTACCAAGTTTTTGCACCTTACTAGCATTGTTTAATGCTGAATTTTGTTTATTAAGTGCAGAATTCTGCATTTAAGGTGTGTTTTAGGCACTTCCGGTCACTATAACTATCACCTAGTGACGCAGTTTTACAATCTTCACCTCCCTACACTCACTACTAGTGTAGTAATCTATTCCTGGCTCGTACTGGCCTTAGAGACAGTGTCTGTCTAGAGCTGGAAATGTCAGCAAGTTTACTGGGTTATCCGCTCAGTGTGCTAACTGTGCTTTGTGCATCAAGTTTGTCACTAAAGTTTGTATATAATAAATAGAGTGACAGTATGAAGGTGATGCATGTGTATGTATGTAACAGAAATCAGTAAGCAGTTAAATCAACAGTTGTAATCAGCACAGTCATTAAGCACAATTTAAATATAAATTAATTGTACGGATACCTGTAATTTTTAGGGTTGTCACACTGATCTGGAACTAAAATACAATGGATCGTATTACTTCATGGACCGTTTGTGGGTCCCAAGTCAGGACAATCTCCGCACTTTGCTAATGGATGAAGCGCATAAGTCTCGTTATTCTATTCATCCTGGTGCAGATAAAATGTATAAGGATCTTCGTAATCAGTATTGGTGGCCTGGTATGAAGAATGACATTGCCTTATACGTATCAAAATGCCTTACTTGTCTTAAGGTTAAGGCTAAACATCAACATCCCTCTGGATTATTGGAGCAACCAGAGATTCCAGTTTGGAAATGGGAAAACATTGCTATGGATCTTATTACCAAACTTCCGCGCATAAAGAGAGGTCATGACGCTATTTGGGTAGTTGTTGATCGTCTTACAAAGTCAGCACATTTCTTGCCGATCCGTGAGGATCTATCTGCTGACAAGCTTGCTAAAATTTATGTGGATGAAATTGTATCTAGAGATGGTGTTCCTTTGAACATTATGTCTGATAGAGATGCTCGATTCTCATCGCGTTTTTGGAGAACCATGCAATCTGCTATGGGGACCCAACTTAATTTGAGCACAGCTTATCATCCGCAATCTGATGGTCAATCTGAGAGAACAATACAGACTTTGGAGGATATGCTTAGAGCATGTGTGATCTATTTTGGTGGTAGTTGGGATTCGTATCTACCGTTGATTGAATTCTCCTACAACAATAGTTATCACTCCAGCATCTACATGGCTCTTTTCGAGGCTCTCTATGGTCGAAAATGTCGTTCACCAGTTTGCTGGAATGAGATTGGTGAGGCTCAGCCTACTGGACCTGACCTCATTCTAGAGAGAACATATAAGGTTAAGAAAGTTCGCGATAACCTTCAGACAGCTCGAAGCCGTCAAAAGAGTTATGCAGACCGATGACGCAAGCCCTTGGAATTTCAAGTCGGTGATCACGTATTACTTAAGGTCTCACCTTGGAAAGACGGGAAAACTTGCACCTAGATATGTTGGACCATTCAAGATCGTCGAAAGAATCGGTAATGTAGCCTACAAACTTGAGCTACCTCCTGAACTTGGAAATGTTCATCCAACCTTTCACGTGTCCAATTTCAAGAAGTGTTTAGCTGATGAGAACCTCCACATACAGCTTGATGAAATTCGTGTGTATAACACGATGCATTTTGTTGAGAAACCAGTGGAAATCATGGAACGTGCAGTCAAATGGCTCAAACGCAAGCGCATTCCACTTGTCAAAGTTCGCTGGGAATCTTAATATGGACCAGAATTTACTTGGGAGCGTGAAGATCAAATGAAGGCGAAGTATCCGCATCTTTTCTCACAAGTTTCCTCTAAATAAATTTCGGGATGAAATTTCCACAAGTAGGGGAGACTGTGACATCTGTGCTTGTAATCGTTGTAAACAGTCCAGTTATCAATGAAACAATGTTAATTGATCCCAATGTTTGTTTGTTTATGTTTGACATTTTTCATATTTTGACTTTTGTTCAATTTCAAACTCTATATCGCTTTCTGGAGAGTTATACGCAAACTGGTGCGTAAACGTAATTAGTTTAATGCAAAAAACACTCCGGAACATCAATTTATTCTTAACATACCTTAAATAACCTTTACCTAACTTAGGAATAAGTTTTGAAGGCTTTGGTATGGCAAAATCAAGTTTATTCGCTTACAGGGACTAATTTTGACAAACGGTGAAAGTATGCCGACTCGTACTGTAATGAACATTCTGGAACTTGATCATAAGTTAAACATACCCTAAAAATCCTTTACATAGCTTAGAAATAGGCTTTGAGGGGTTCGGTGTGCTAAAATAAACTTTTAGATCATTCAGGGACTAAAACTGTCAAAAAGTGCATAAGTTTGCATTTTTGTGCATATCTTACGTTCTGATTACATCCGGACATCTAAAAATTTATGTAATCATTAAAATATTTTATTTTAGTGATTGGCATGATAAAATTCCATTCGTCGCGTAATTTGGATCGTTTTTCGCGTCCGTTCGTGTTTCGTCGTAATTAACCGAATAACGTGATCGTACGACCAAACGAACCGACATCCGACATATTTTTGAACATGTTTCATGTCCCTTATGTTTAGGCATCATTGTAGAGCTTTGAAAATGGCTTAACAGGCTTTAAACGTGTCAAAATGGGGCTTAAACACTTGCAGGGACCAAAACTGCACATTTTTTAAACTGTTGCTGAGTTTCCCAGCTCAGGCAGGGCGCGTAAGCCTAGAGGCTCACCTTACGCGGCCCGTGTAAGCAGCCTAGATCTGCAAAATTCTTTTTCTAGCTTGTTCCAACTGTTCCCCATGGTTGCAAACGGTTTTTAATCATTCTATGGGCTATTTTGGGGCACCCATGGTATTCTAAAACCATGGGCACGCTTGTAAGGCTCAGATCGAAGCTCGGTTTTCGATGAACGATCCTAAGGGGGCCCAAAAACTATAAATACCCCAAGTTTTTCGTTTGCAACTTACACTTGATCTGCTCATATTCTCTAAGTTGGAGTTTAAACACTTCATACCTGAGAATTTTCAAATCAAACCTCCATTTCTTGGACCTCTTGTAAGTATTCTTTCGTTCTTTTATGCGTTTTTTAAGCACGAAAGTCAAACAGTGTTTGACTTTCAGCTTTGACCAGTCTATGGTCAACACGAAGTTCATTTGAACTTCGCAACGTGAGCGTAATCACGATGGTTATAGTCCTTTATGACTATACCTACTGATTACCACGTTATTTAGGCGTAGTGACGAGTTATAGTTTCGGTCAAAATGCTTTTATGCGTATTTTGCAACCAAACTACTCTTGGGTATCAAAACCCTTTGTTTTGATATCAAACTTGTTTTCAAACTTTGTTAAACATGTTTTAACATGTTTAACTCGTCACTTTAGGTTTAGTGCTTATATAGGGTCGTAAGGTAAGCGGTCTAAACAACCGCTTAGACTTTCAAACCCGACCCGTTTGGTCGATAATTAGGATCCGACCAAACACATTAGGTGACCATAGTTGTGTAGGGAATAACCTACTGAGGTTATACCTTATGGTCACTACGTTTAGTTAGTTATATGATAGGTAGTTTATATGCCTTAGGAAAATGACAAAAATGCCCTTTTTGCGCATAAATTCATTTTAAGCATATGTAACTTAATTTTTAACATCTAAACTGATTAGGCAACATTATTAGACATGTTAAGGCATATATTACTTGTCATAGGACTAGTTAGGCGGTCCAAACGCGTTTCACGTGAACGACGCATTAAAGTAGCGTAAGCTACCTAAACGGGTCGTAATGGGTCGTAAGCACTTAGGATAGGTTCCGTTTTAGAATGTAGGCTTTGTTAAACCATATTACATGAGTTCTTATACTCATTTGGTTTACGAAACCATATTTTATCAAAGCCTCCAATTTAGGTCCGGTTTATTAACGTAGTTACCTATATTAGGTGCCGATTGATTCCGTGACCTTTCTATCATTGCTTGGTTGTTATCCAAAGACTATTGAGCAATCCCAAGTGAGTACATAGTCCCCTCTTTTACTGTTTTTCAAACATTTTGGGGTGAAACACATGTGCCTACTTGTTACTTTCGTGCTTTCCATGTTTTTATATCATACTTGCTATGTTCATTAGTACACGTATAGTACATGATTTTATCCGTGTTTTGCTATGTATGTTCATTTGGTGCATACTTACTACATTGTTTTACATCACATGCTATGTATGTTTATTTATTGCATACTTAGTACATTGTTTTACATCACATGCTATGTATGTTCATTTATTGCATATTTAGTTCATTGTTTTCACATAACATGCTTACATTTTGGCATGACATTTGGTTTATTTAAATGGGACAAAAATACATTCATTAACATTAGCTACGCCGCTTGGTAGTAAGTAATGGTACCATAGTAACTGACAGCTCCCGTTCCTGAAATCCTAGGTTTGTTTGGGTGGAAGGAATGACTAAATCCAATATACATAATTTAGATAAACCTTTAATTTGTTTAAGGGTTTGTCGCTACAGTTGCAAGGCTTGAATGTATTTGTATCAGTATAGCATGCAGTTATTTTACAAAACACAACTTTGATTTAACTATGCTTTATTTCAATACCTTGTTTTGTGCATTTTACCTATGGTTTAGTTGATATATTTCACTTGCCATACATGACATTTTATTTCACATTACATGATTTACATTGGACAATAGACATTGTTTACACATAAAACATCTTGACATTTGGTTACACATTACATGATTTACATTTGACAATAGACATTGTATACATAAACATTTGACATTTGTTTAAACAAGACATGTTGGTGGTTGGTTTGGGGAAGTGATTTATATAACGAAGCGTGTGTAATATGATAAAAGCATGGCGGATACGCCGCTGGTACTTCCTATATATAAGTGCTTTTATGATATTACATATCATAGCGTTATGTGAACCATTTCAGTTATACATATTACATATTACACAATGAACATATTTTCACATAAACATTGTTTTACAAATAACATAACTTATACAAATTCATTTTACTTGGTTATTCATTTAACCATACATCTTTCTTTTATATATCATTTAATTACTTATCGATTTTCATATGATTTACAAGGAAAAACATTTTACAAGCTTCATGACTAACTTTTGTTCAACTTTTCCTTCAAATACAAGTCATGAATCCTAAATCAATAAACCTATGTATCTCACATGCATTTTTATGCTGACGTACCTATTTTCACATGTGTTTTCAGGAGCTGATGCGTAGGAATGATCAAGATACACTTAGGCGGACCTGTGCCTTAGTGACATAAAACGAAACAAGACTAATTTAAATTATGTTATGTATTCTTGTTTTTCTTTGTTTAAGACAATGTACCATGGTTGTGAAACAATAATTCTGTTGCTACACTCCCCGACGTTTCCGTCGCGGTTTGTTGTTTTACGCGGTCGGGGTGTGACACTTGAGGTTCCATAGTGTTAAAAACAAGTACTTGTGTTAAAGGATGATTACTTTCATATACATATGTCTTTGTGTTTTAATTTCCTAAATCCTTAATCTACCGTTAATCTCCGTTACTCATACACTTTGTTTCTTCGCGTAGAAGGACTTGGTGTTCCAACCTCCTAAACAAACCAACACTCTCGCAGATTTACCAAGTAGAAGACTTGCAAAACCGTGAGTACACTAGACCCATTTACATTTTAAACCACTTTTGGGTTGTAACATGTTACCATACAAAATTACACTTACACACACTTAAACATGCTTTACGAACTCAATCCGTTATACATGCTACTTGTTTACTTAGGTTCATGCTAGATTATACATGCTTTACGCCATTACCATGCTAAGCCCTCAACTTAACATATATAGCACTATAGGAGTAACACACCACCCGTCGGGGTCTTGTTAAGTCATTATACTAAAACGGTCTCATTACTTTTTGTCACACCCCGACCGCGTAAAACAACAAATCGCGGCGGAAACATCGGGGCGTGTTGCAACAGAATTAATGTTTCATAACCATGGATACCAAAAAGTGTTTCGTTTTATTAAACATTGAATAATTACATCGTCTTGAAATCTAAATACACTATTTAAACATAGTCTATCATTGTTATTGAGTCACTAAGGCCTTGTCCAGTCCTATGTGAGCATGCATCTTATCAATCGATATCATTCAACAATACCTGAAACATATGTGAAAACGAGGTCAGCAAAGAAATGCTGGCGAGTACATAGGTTTTGTAGGAGTGTCGAAATCATGGCTAGTTTAGACGTTGCAATACTTTATTTAAAAACCTTGTTTTGAAAAGAGTATAATATTGCAACTTAATTAACCAACTCAAATCAAGCGGGTTATAATTTGTAAAACCTCGTAGCCATGACTCTTAACCCAAAAACATTTGTTTTAGTAAATTATTTGAAAAACAATGATAAGTTCAGGTGATATGTATAAATAAGAGAATAATGCATGATTAAATGAATAACCATGTAAAATGAGTTTGTATAAGATAAGTTGTTTGTAAATAAATGTCTTGTGAAAAGTATGTTACTTGTATAAAATGTTCTATGTCTCAAACTGAAATGATTCAAATAACGCTACAATATGTAATACCATACAAACACTTATATATAGGAAGTACCAGCGGCGTATCCACCATGCTTGTATCATATTCCACACGCATTGTTACTTAATCACTTAATCCAAACCAAACCACCAAAGTAATGTTCATGCCCAAATGTAAATCATGTAATATGTATAACCAAAATAATATCGTATATCGCTTTGAAGCCAATCGTTTACCCAATCGATAAAACATCGTGTGAAACCCAATCGTTACCCAATCGTTAAAACATCGTGTGAAAACCAATCGTAAATCGTTTAATTCGTTTTAGGTCGTGAAACTACTTATAAGGTCGTCTCGCTAATAACATTCAAACCTTCGTGACTTTCATCGCTTCTCGTTTTCGTCGCTTCTCGTTTTCGTCGCTTCTCGTTTTCGTATTAACAAACCTCCATAGGGTAAGTTAATAATTACAGATTCAGTCGCTACCTACCATACCCACACATAACCACGGGTGTAGTAAATAACGGGATTTGTCAGATCCTATGGTACCATAACCTAATACTGGTCGGCTTGATCATTGCTAATGAATGTCATTTGTTATGTAACTACAACCAACAAGTTTGTTCACTTTATGAAATCGTTATTAGTTTTGTATAAATCGTCTTAATTGTTTTTGAAACCATCGTTATAACATCGAAAACATTTAGCACATATGAGTCACCCCAAAACAATTGAAAGCAGTAAAATAGGGGAATAATGTACTCGCCTGATAATGCTTAGAGGTCTTGAACAACAACCAAGCAAAGCTAGAGGGAGCACGGAATCAATCGGCAAATCTGATAACTATATAAATAAACCGAACCTAAATCGGGAGATCGGATAGGATGAGGCTTGGTAAACCAAATGAGTATTGGAACTCGTATGATATGGTTTAACAAGGCCTACATACTACAATGAAACCAAACCTAAGTGCTTTCGACCCATCGCGACCCATTAAGGTAACTTATGCTACTTTAACGCGTCGTGCGCGTGAAACGCGTTCGGACCGTCTAACTAGTCCTATGACAAGTGTTATATGCCTAAATATGTTACATAATCAGTTATGTGACAAAAGTTTAGGTTATATATGCTTAATTACCAATTATAAATGAAAAGGGTATTCTGGTAATTTACCTAAGGCATATAAACTACCTATCATACAACTATTTAAACGATGTGACCATAGGGTATAACCTTGGAAGGTTATTCCCTACCTACTATGGTCACCTAATTTATTTGGTCGGATCCTAATGATCGACCAAATGGGTCGAGTTCGAAGGTATAGGCGATTTATTAGATCGCCTACCCTACGACCCTAGACAACGTGGTAATCAGTGGGCATAGTCCCAAGGGACTATGACCAACGTGATTACACTCACGTTGCGAAGTTCAAACGAACTTCGCATTGACCATTACTGGTCAACGCTGAAAGTTAAACAAAGTTTGACTTTCTGACTCGAAAAGCAATAAAATAAGGAAAAGAACGAAAGAATACTTACCCAGGGTCCCCGAATGCTAATCCCGATCTAAGAACTCAGGTATGAAACAATGGTTTCAACTTAGAGCTCTCAAATCAGAATTCTTGTGCAAAATGAGGTTGTGTGGGTTGGGTATTTATAGGAATACCCGAACCGTTAGGATCGTTTCATGGAAAACGTGCCATGATCCAACCCGTACACTTGTCGGAACCTTATGGAAGCTGAAATTAGGTTCTTATCCGCTGACTAGACGATTGAGAATGTGTGGTTGAGAATCGAACAGTTGGGACCCGCTTGTTAAAACATTGAATCTGATCCAGATCATGCAGTCGCGTAGCGCGACAGGTAGGCCCTTAGGGCTCGCGCTACGCTACTGCCTCCCAGTTCCAGAATTGTTTCAAAATTGGCAGAAATGGTCCCTGCACGTGTTTAAGGCCTTTTTCGATGCGTTTGAACCCCGTTAACCTCATTTCAAGGCTCTAAAATGAAGTTAAAGTATAGGGAACTCAAAACATGCTCAAAAATATGCCGGAGGTTGGTTCGTTTGGCCGTACGAACGCGATGTTCGCTTAATTACGACGGAATGCGCATAAGCGCGAAAAACGATCCAAATGACGCGACGAATGGATTTTTCTTATGGCGAACACTAAAATATAATGTAGTCATGCTTACATAAATTTTTGGATGTCCAGATGTATTCAGAACGTAAGTTATGCGCGAAAATGCAAACTTGTGCACTTTTTGACACTTTTAGTCCCTGAATGACACAAAAGTTTATTTTAGCACACCGAACACCTCAAAGCCTATTTCTAAGCTATGTGAAGGATATTTATGGTATGTTTAACTTATGGTCATGTTCCGGAATGTCTGTTACAGTTCAAATTGGCATACTTTCGCAGTTTGTCAACTTTAGTCCCTGTAAGCGATTAAACTTTGATTTCACCATACCAAACCTTCCAAAACTTATATCTAAGTTATGTAAAGGTTATTTAAGGTATGTTAAGCCTATTTCACTATTCTGGAGTGTTCGTTGGATTAAACTGGTTATATTTACGCATCAGAGCGCGTATAACCCTCCAGAAAGCGATTTAAAGCTTAAAATCAAACAAGAGTTGATATGTGTAAAAGATACACATAATTTTACAAATCCCAAGTATGAAATATAATATTTCATTGGTTTGGTATTTGTTTGATGGCCATGGAGGCACAGGTGTTACAGTCTCCCCTACTTTAGGAAATTTCGTCCCGAAATTTATTTAGAGGAAACTTGTGAGAGCTTGGAAATATGAAGTTGAAAAGATCGAACAACATTGGTTAGGGTTCTTGAACTTCTAGTAACCTTAATAACATTTTGTTTGCAATGTAAGAGGGACACTTATATACAAGTATATGAAGCGTCATTGGTGCGTCCACCGTACCTCCATTACATCGTTCTCATTTCGTTATTTTTGTCACTATCGGTTCTTACACATAATAAATCTTACTGGGTTCCTATGCACTAAATTTCATAATTATGTACGCGTCCATAATTAGACAATTCCTTGCACAGTTCACATAGTCTATTTTATAATGTGTAGGGTAAAACCAAATGAACAAACCTGTGATGAGTGTAACTAGACCGCCATAGAGTCCTTTTAATTAAATCAATAAATGATCTAAATAGACTATCAAGGAGTCTGTTCAGCTACATCACTAGATGTCGTTCTTTAACCAAATTGTGAATCAATCTTTTAGACTAGACCACTTAAGGTCTCTTAAGAATCATGGAATGGTACTATATAACCCAAGGGTCTTAACTACCAGGTAGAAGCCCATAAGGATTTAAGGTAGTACCTTTTGAATATCCTACTATGAATCCCTCATATGAAAACATGAAAGATTCTATGAGGATTTTGAAAATCGGATCACACAAAATCATAGAGGAGAACACATAAACACGTATCACATAACCACAAAATTGTTCGTTAATTTGTCTTGTAAATTGCGTACATACATTTAAAGCACACTAGGAATCCATTCCGTGGATTTCATTTGGTACTTTAAACGTTATCAAGAATCCAACTATAAAGATAGAAAGATTCAAAAAGAAAATTCGATTTCGATTATTAGGAACCGAAATGTTCGAATTAAGGTACATAAGGAATCCAATTAAGGACTCTGATTTGAGTGATAATCATCCACAAGGATCTAATTGTAAAGATAAAAAGATCCCATATGAATTTTAGAAGTTGAACATGTTTTGAAACCTTGCACTGGATGTGCTTAGGTCAAAACATGATGTAAAATGCTTATGAAGTTGAGATGCTTGATATGTCAAGGCGACATATGAAGCAGAATTTTGAAGGTTAAGTCAATGTATGAGGAAAATATTTTTGAAAACTATGCATGGGGTTCTTTTAAGAAAAATGTGTTTAACGTTTTTGAAACCTTATATATAATATTTTTTTGAAATCATAAAGTAGGTGTATTAAGTAGATATATTTACAAAAAAAATGTTTTAAAATCATGCGAGATGAAAGTTTGAAATTATGTATAAGGTTTTTGAAAGACATGAATGATGCTTTTCGAAATCATGCACTCGATAAGAAAATGTATTGTGTTAATATTGTCTTCAGACTATATGAAATATTTTGAAATTAGGAAGGTTGGTTTTGATAACATGGCCAATGTTTTTGAAATAACATAGACAATGCATCTAGAAAAATTGTTTTCAAACTATATGAAATGTTTTGAGATCATGAAGATTGTTTTGAAATACTGGTACTGTGTATGTTGAAAAATCAAAACGTAATGGGTATGAGATTTGAAAATACCCTTAGTTATCTAACCAAGGATTTAAAGGCACAGATGTGCGAAAAGCACGATTACTCATAATGTCACTTAATTTTCTGTACTTTGTTTCTTAGAGTGAAACGAGTACTTAAAATTTTCGAGGGAATCATGAGCAATCATTTGAAAGAGAGAAATCACAAGAGTAGTTTGTAAGGTACATAGTTCCTTGATGTAGGTATCATAGGAAAAGCCATACACACCTAGCAGGGGGTTGAGCTGGTTGGTTGGGGACTGCTTTACCATTGTGAGCGACCATGGCGAAGTTCTGAGAAGCCTTTCGCTTCTTTGACTTCTTAGGGGATCGTTCATCCATGGTCTTTGATTCCTCGATTGGTTTCTTGGCTGATGGTGTTGTCGCCTGACTAGGTCCTGCCTGTCTTGGTGACTCTTGAGTGGCTTCATCCTGGAGATGATACATGGCAGTAGCTAATTCAACAGTCTTCAGGACTACTTCGCCTATTCGCTGAGCGAATTTTGGCTGCTTGCTCAGATATCTGGGCGTCATCGTGATGAAGAGACATTCTTGAAGAAAAAGAAAGGCATAGGGAGAAACAGGTGAAAGATTATTGGACAAACAAAACAGAAAGATAACGCATGAAAATTGCGATCATTTGTTTGTTACCTAAGGCAAACAAATGAGACGGTGACTGATCAAAGTAAATGGGTCAAAAATAATGTATCGCGAAGACATGCTCGCCTATAAGTGAACACTCATCCCAAGAATTCCCAGGTAAGCACAACTGGTCTCGCGTCTGATGAGATGTATACGAAGTGCTTGCCTAGACAGAAAACCCAGAATACAGGCATTCACCCTTCCAGTTTGCACGTGTTCACATTATTTAAAACCCAAAACCTTGACGAAGTTTTGAAAACTCAAAGAGGTTCAAAACCATATAATAGAGAGTTCAAAACCTAGTAATCAATCATCCTAGAACAGATGATTAGTTTTCAAAGCGGTTTTGAAATTTATGTTCTTGTTGTGGTCGTCGCCTAAGGATAGGTGACGGTATTGTTTTATGACTAAACGCAAGTAAACTCGCATTAGGGTCCTAAGAAGGTTATAGACTAGGTCAAAGCATTACTAATTACTAATAACCTAATTCCCTATAACCATTGGCTCTGATACCATCTTTTCTGTCACACCCCGACCGCGTAAAACAACAAATCGCGGCGGAAACATCGGGGCGTGTTGCAACAGAATTAATGTTTCATAACCATGGATACCAAAAAGTGTTTCGTTTTATTAAACATTGAATAATTACATCGTCTTGAAATCTAAATACACTATTTAAACATAGTCTATCATTGTTATTGAGTCACTAAGGCCTTGTCCAGTCCTATGTGAGCATGCATCTGATCAATCGATATCATTCAACAATACCTGAAACATATGTGAAAACGAGGTCAGCAAAGAAATGCTGGCGAGTACATAGGTTTTGTAGGAGTGTCGAAATCATGGCTAGTTTAGACGTTGCAATACTTTATTTAAAAACCTTGTTTTGAAAAGAGTATAATATTGCAACTTAATTAACCAACTCAAATCAAGCGGGTTATAATTTGTAAAACCTCGTAGCCATGACTCTTAACCCAAAAACATTTGTTTTAGTAAATTATTTGAAAAACAATGATAAGTTCAGGTGATATGTATAAATAAGAGAATAATGCATGATTAAATGAATAACCATGTAAAATGAGTTTGTATAAGATAAGTTGTTTGTAAATAAATGTCTTGTGAAAAGTATGTTACTTGTATAAAATGTTCTATGTCTCAAACTGAAATGATTCAAATAACGCTACAATATGTAATACCATACAAACACTTATATATAGGAAGTACCAGCGGCGTATCCACCATGCTTGTATCATATTCCACACGCATTGTTACTTAATCACTTAATCCAAACCAAACCACCAAAGTAATGTTCATGCCCAAATGTAAATCATGTAATATGTATAACCAAAATAATATCGTATACCGCTTTGAAGCCAATCGTTTACCCAATCGATAAAACATCGTGTGAAACCCAATCGTTACCCAATCGTTAAAACATCGTGTGAAAACCAATCGTAAATCGTTTAATTCGTTTTAGGTCGTGAAACTACTTATAAGGTCGTCTCGCTAATAACATTCAAACCTTCGTGACTTTCATCGCTTCTCGTTTTCGTCGCTTCTCGTTTTCGTCGCTTCTCGTTTTCGTATTAACAAACCTCCATAGGGTAAGTTAATAATTACAGATTCAGTCGCTACCTACCATACCCACACATAACCACGGGTGTAGTAAATAACGGGATTTGTCAGATCCTATGGTACCATAACCTAATACTGGTCGGCTTGATCATTGCTAATGAATGTCATTTGTTATGTAACTACAACCAACAAGTTTGTTCACTTTATGAAATCGTTATTAGTTTTGTATAAATCGTCTTAATTGTTTTTGAAACCATCGTTATAACATCGAAAACATTTAGCACATATGAGTCACCCCAAAACAATTGAAAGCAGTAAAATAGGGGAATAATGTACTCGCCTGATAATGCTTAGAGGTCTTGAACAACAACCAAGCAAAGCTAGAGGGAGCACGGAATCAATCGGCAAATCTGATAACTATATAAATAAACCGAACCTAAATCGGGAGATCGGATAGGATGAGGCTTGGTAAACCAAATGAGTATTGGAACTCGTATGATATGGTTTAACAAGGCCTACATACTACAATGAAACCAAACCTAAGTGCTTTCGACCCATCGCGACCCATTAAGGTAACTTATGCTACTTTAACGCGTCGTGCGCGTGAAACGCGTTCGGACCGTCTAACTAGTCCTATGACAAGTGTTATATGCCTAAATATGTTACATAATCAGTTATGTGACAAAAGTTTAGGTTATATATGCTTAATTACCAATTATAAATGAAAAGGGTATTCTGGTAATTTACCTAAGGCATATAAACTACCTATCATACAACTATTTAAACGATGTGACCATAGGGTATAACCTCGGAAGGTTATTCCCTACCTACTATGGTCACCTAATTTATTTGGTCGGATCCTAATGATCGACCAAATGGGTCGAGTTCGAAGGTATAGGCGATTTATTAGATCGCCTACCCTACGACCCTAGACAACGTGGTAATCAGTGGGCATAGTCCCAAGGGACTATGACCAACGTGATTACACTCACGTTGCGAAGTTCAAACGAACTTCGCATTGACCATTACTGGTCAACGCTGAAAGTCAAACAAAGTTTGACTTTCTGACTCGAAAAGCAATAAAATAAGGAAAAGAACGAAAGAATACTTACCCAGGGTCCCCGAATGCTAATCCCGATCTAAGAACTCAGGTATGAAACAATGGTTTCAACTTAGAGCTCTCAAATCAGAATTCTTGTGCAAAATGAGGTTGTGTGGGTTGGGTATTTATAGGAATACCCGAACCGTTAGGATCGTTTCATGGAAAACGTGCCATGATCCAACCCGTACACTTGTCGGAACCTTATGGAAGCTGAAATTAGGTTCTTATCCGCTGACTAGACGATTGAGAATGTGTGGTTGAGAATCGAACAGTTGGGACCCGCTTGTTAAAACATTGAATCTGATCCAGATCATGCAGTCGCGTAGCGCGACAGGTAGGCCCTTAGGGCTCGCGCTACGCTACTGCCTCCCAGTTCCAGAATTGTTTCAAAATTGGCAGAAATGGTCCCTGCACGTGTTTAAGGCCTTTTTCGATGCGTTTGAACCCCGTTAACCTCATTTCAAGGCTCTAAAATGAAGTTAAAGTATAGGGAACTCAAAACATGCTCAAAAATATGCCGGAGGTTGGTTCGTTTGGCCGTACGAACGCGATGTTCGCTTAATTACGACGGAATGCGCATAAGCGCGAAAAACGATCCAAATGACGCGACGAATGGATTTTTCTTATGGCGAACACTAAAATATAATGTAGTCATGCTTACATAAATTTTTGGATGTCCAGATGTATTCAGAACGTAAGTTATGCGCGAAAATGCAAACTTGTGCACTTTTTGACACTTTTAGTCCCTGAATGACACAAAAGTTTATTTTAGCACACCGAACACCTCAAAGCCTATTTCTAAGCTATGTGAAGGATATTTATGGTATGTTTAACTTATGGTCATGTTCCGGAATGTCTGTTACAGTTCAAATTGGCATACTTTCGCAGTTTGTCAACTTTAGTCCCTGTAAGCGATTAAACTTTGATTTCACCATACCAAACCTTCCAAAACTTATATCTAAGTTATGTAAAGGTTATTTAAGGTATGTTAAGCCTATTTCACTATTCCGGAGTGTTCGTTGGATTAAACTGGTTATATTTACGCATCAGAGCGCGTATAACCCTCCAGAAAGCGATTTAAAGCTTAAAATCAAACAAGAGTTGATATGTGTAAAAGATACACATAATTTTACAAATCCCAAGTATGAAATATAATATTTCATTGGTTTGGTATTTGTTTGATGGCCATGGAGGCACAGGTGTTACAGTCTCCCCTACTTTAGGAAATTTCGTTCCGAAATTTATTTAGAGGAAACTTGTGAGAGCTTGGAAATATGAAGTTGAAAAGATCGAACAACATTGGTTAGGGTTCTTGAACTTCTAGTAACCTTAATAACATTATGTTTGCAATGTAAGAGGGACACTTATATACAAGTATATGAAGCGTCATTGGTGCGTCCACCGTACCTCCATTACATCGTTCTCATTTCGTTATTTTTGTCACTATCGGTTCTTACACATAATAAATCTTACTGGGTTCCTATGCACTAAATTTCATAATTATGTACGCGTCCATAATTAGACAATTCCTTGCACAGTTCACATAGTCTATTTTATAATGTGTAGGGTAAAACCAAATGAACAAACCTGTGATGAGTGTAACTAGACCGCCATAGAGTCCTTTTAATTAAATCAATAAATGATCTAAATAGACTATCAAGGAGTCTGTTCAGCTACATCACTAGATGTCGTTCTTTAACCAAATTGTGAATCAATCTTTTAGACTAGACCACTTAAGGTCTCTTAAGAATCATGGAATGGTACTATATAACCCAAGGGTCTTAACTACCAGGTAGAAGCCCATAAGGATTTAAGGTAGTACCTTTTGAATATCCTACTATGAATCCCTCATATGAAAACATGAAAGATTCTATGAGGATTTTGAAAATCGGATCACACAAAATCATAGAGGAGAACACATAAACACATATCACATAACCACAAAATTGTTCGTTAATTTGTCTTGTAAATTGCGTACATACATTTAAAGCACACTAGGAATCCATTCCGTGGATTTCATTTGGTACTTTAAACGTTATCAAGAATCCAACTATAAAGATAGAAAGATTCAAAAAGAAAATTCGATTTCGATTATTAGGAACCGAAATGTTCGAATTAAGGTACATAAGGAATCCAATTAAGGACTCTGATTTGAGTGATAATCATCCACAAGGATCTAATTGTAAAGATAAAAAGATCCCATATGAATTTTAGAAGTTGAACATGTTTTGAAACCTTGCACTGGATGTGCTTAGGTCAAAACATGATGTAAAATGCTTATGAAGTTGAGATGCTTGATATGTCAAGGCGACATATGAACCAGAATTTTGAAGGTTAAGTCAATGTATGAGGAAAATATTTTTGAAAACTATGCATGGGGTTCTTTTAAGAAAAATGTGTTTAACGTTTTTGAAACCTTATATATAATATTTTTTTGAAATCATAAAGTAGGTGTATTAAGTAGATATATTTACAAAAAAAATGTTTTAAAATCATGCGAGATGAAAGTTTGAAATTATGTATAAGGTTTTTGAAAGACATGAATGATGCTTTTCGAAATCATGCACTCGATAAGAAAATGTATTGTGTTAATATTGTCTTCAGACTATATGAAATATTTTGAAATTAGGAAGGTTGGTTTTGATAACATGGCCAATGTTTTTGAAATAACATAGACAATGCATCTAGAAAAATTGTTTTCAAACTATATGAAATGTTTTGAGATCATGAAGATTGTTTTGAAATACTGGTACTGTGTATGTTGAAAAATCAAAACGTAATGGGTATGAGATTTGAAAATACCCTTAGTTATCTAACCAAGTATTTAAAGGCACAGATGTGCGAAAAGCACGATTACTCATAATGTCACTTAATTTTCTGTACTTTGTTTCTTAGAGTGAAACGAGTACTTAAAATTTTCGAGGGAATCATGAGCAATCATTTGAAAGAGAGAAATCACAAGAGTAGTTTGTAAGGTACATAGTTCCTTGATGTAGGTATCATAGGAAAAGCCATACACACCTAGCAGGGGGTTGAGCTGGTTGGTTGGGGACTGCTTTACCATTGTGAGCGACCATGGCGAAGTTCTGAGAAGCCTTTCGCTTCTTTGACTTCTTAGGGGATCGTTCATCCATGGTCTTTGATTCCTCGATTGGTTTCTTGGCTGATGGTGTTGTCGCCTGACTAGGTCCTGCCTGTCTTGGTGACTCTTGAGTGGCTTCATCCTGGAGATGATACATGGCAGTAGCTAATTCAACAGTCTTCAGGACTACTTCGCCTATTCGCTGAGCGAATTTTGGCTGCTTGCTCAGATATCTGGGCGTCATCGTGATGAAAAGACATTCTTGAAGAAAAAGAAAGGCATAGGGAGAAACAGGTGAAAGATTATTGGACAAACAAAACAGAAAGATAACGCATGAAAATTGCGATCATTTGTTTGTTACCTAAGGCAAACAAATGAGACGGTGACTGATCAAAGTAAATGGGTCAAAAATAATGTATCGCGAAGACATGCTCGCCTATAAGTGAACACTCATCCCAAGAATTCCCAGGTAAGCACAACTGGTCTCGCGTCTGATGAGATGTATACGAAGTGCTTGCCTAGACAGAAAACCCAGAATACAGGCATTCACCCTTCCAGTTTGCACGTGTTCACATTATTTAAAACCCAAAACCTTGACGAAGTTTTGAAAACTCAAAGAGGTTCAAAACCATATAATAGAGAGTTCAAAACCTAGTAATCAATCATCCTAGAACAGATGATTAGTTTTCAAAGCGGTTTTGAAATTTATGTTCTTGTTGTGGTCGTCGCCTAAGGATAGGTGACGGTATTGTTTTATGACTAAACGCAAGTAAACTCGCGTTAGGGTCCTAAGAAGGTTATAGACTAGGTCAAAGCATTACTAATTACTAATAACCTAATTCCCTATAACCATTGGCTCTGATACCATCTTTTCTGTCACACCCCGACCGCGTAAAACAACAAATCGCGGCGGAAACATCGGGGCGTGTTGCAACAGAATTAATGTTTCATAACCATGGATACCAAAAAGTGTTTCGTTTTATTAAACATTGAATAATTACATCGTCTTGAAATCTAAATACACTATTTAAACATAGTCTATCATTGTTATTGAGTCACTAAGGCCTTGTCCAGTCCTATGTGAGCATGCATCTGATCAATCGATATCATTCAACAATACCTGAAACATATGTGAAAACGAGGTCAGCAAAGAAATGCTGGCGAGTACATAGGTTTTGTAGGAGTGTCGAAATCATGGCTAGTTTAGACGTTGCAATACTTTATTTAAAAACCTTGTTTTGAAAAGAGTATAATATTGCAACTTAATTAACCAACTCAAATCAAGCGGGTTATAATTTGTAAAACCTCGTAGCCATGACTCTTAACCCAAAAACATTTGTTTTAGTAAATTATTTGAAAAACAATGATAAGTTCAGGTGATATGTATAAATAAGAGAATAATGCATGATTAAATGAATAACCATGTAAAATGAGTTTGTATAAGATAAGTTGTTTGTAAATAAATGTCTTGTGAAAAGTATGTTACTTGTATAAAATGTTCTATGTCTCAAACTGAAATGATTCAAATAACGCTACAATATGTAATACCATACAAACACTTATATATAGGAAGTACCAGCGGCGTATCCACCATGCTTGTATCATATTCCACACGCATTGTTACTTAATCACTTAATCCAAACCAAACCACCAAAGTAATGTTCATGCCCAAATGTAAATCATGTAATATGTATAACCAAAATAATATCGTATATCGCTTTGAAGCCAATCGTTTACCCAATCGATAAAACATCGTGTGAAACCCAATCGTTACCCAATCGTTAAAACATCGTGTGAAAACCAATCGTAAATCGTTTAATTCGTTTTAGGTCGTGAAACTACTTATAAGGTCGTCTCGCTAATAACATTCAAACCTTCGTGACTTTCATCGCTTCTCGTTTTCGTCGCTTCTCGTTTTCGTCGCTTCTCGTTTTCGTATTAACAAACCTCCATAGGGTAAGTTAATAATTACAGATTCAGTCGCTACCTACCATACCCACACATAACCACGGGTGTAGTAAATAACGGGATTTGTCAGATCCTATGGTACCATAACCTAATACTGGTCGGCTTGATCATTGCTAATGAATGTCATTTGTTATGTAACTACAACCAACAAGTTTGTTCACTTTATGAAATCGTTATTAGTTTTGTATAAATCGTCTTAATTGTTTTTGAAACCATCGTTATAACATCGAAAACATTTAGCACATATGAGTCACCCCAAAACAATTGAAAGCAGTAAAATAGGGGAATAATGTACTCGCCTGATAATGCTTAGAGGTCTTGAACAACAACCAAGCAAAGCTAGAGGGAGCACGGAATCAATCGGCAAATCTGATAACTATATAAATAAACCGAACCTAAATCGGGAGATCGGATAGGATGAGGCTTGGTAAACCAAATGAGTATTGGAACTCGTATGATATGGTTTAACAAGGCCTACATACTACAATGAAACCAAACCTAAGTGCTTTCGACCCATCGCGACCCATTAAGGTAACTTATGCTACTTTAACGCGTCGTGCGCGTGAAACGCGTTCGGACCGTCTAACTAGTCCTATGACAAGTGTTATATGCCTAAATATGTTACATAATCAGTTATGTGACAAAAGTTTAGGTTATATATGCTTAATTACCAATTATAAATGAAAAGGGTATTCTGGTAATTTACCTAAGGCATATAAACTACCTATCATACAACTATTTAAACGATGTGACCATAGGGTATAACCTCGGAAGGTTATTCCCTACCTACTATGGTCACCTAATTTATTTGGTCGGATCCTAATGATCGACCAAATGGGTCGAGTTCGAAGGTATAGGCGATTTATTAGATCGCCTACCCTACGACCCTAGACAACGTGGTAATCAGTGGGCATAGTCCCAAGGGACTATGACCAACGTGATTACACTCACGTTGCGAAGTTCAAACGAACTTCGCATTGACCATTACTGGTCAACGCTGAAAGTCAAACAAAGTTTGACTTTCTGACTCGAAAAGCAATAAAATAAGGAAAAGAACGAAAGAATACTTACCCAGGGTCCCCGAATGCTAATCCCGATCTAAGAACTCAGGTATGAAACAATGGTTTCAACTTAGAGCTCTCAAATCAGAATTCTTGTGCAAAATGAGGTTGTGTGGGTTGGGTATTTATAGGAATACCCGAACCGTTAGGATCGTTTCATGGAAAACGTGCCATGATCCAACCCGTACACTTGTCGGAACCTTATGGAAGCTGAAATTAGGTTCTTATCCGCTGACTAGACGATTGAGAATGTGTGGTTGAGAATCGAACAGCTGGGACCCGCTTGTTAAAACATTGAATCTGATCCAGATCATGCAGTCGCGTAGCGCGACAGGTAGGCCCTTAGGGCTCGCGCTACGCTACTGCCTCCCAGTTCCAGAATTGTTTCAAAATTGGCAGAAATGGTCCCTGCACGTGTTTAAGGCCTTTTTCGATGCGTTTGAACCCCGTTAACCTCATTTCAAGGCTCTAAAATGAAGTTAAAGTATAGGGAACTCAAAACATGCTCAAAAATATGCCGGAGGTTGGTTCGTTTGGCCGTACGAACGCGATGTTCGCTTAATTACGACGGAATGCGCATAAGCGCGAAAAACGATCCAAATGACGCGACGAATGGATTTTTCTTATGGCGAACACTAAAATATAATGTAGTCATGCTTACATAAATTTTTGGATGTCCAGATGTATTCAGAACGTAAGTTATGCGCGAAAATGCAAACTTGTGCACTTTTTGACACTTTTAGTCCCTGAATGACACAAAAGTTTATTTTAGCACACCGAACACCTCAAAGCCTATTTCTAAGCTATGTGAAGGATATTTATGGTATGTTTAACTTATGGTCATGTTCCGGAATGTCTGTTACAGTTCAAATTGGCATACTTTCGCAGTTTGTCAACTTTAGTCCCTGTAAGCGATTAAACTTTGATTTCACCATACCAAACCTTCCAAAACTTATATCTAAGTTATGTAAAGGTTATTTAAGGTATGTTAAGCCTATTTCACTATTCCGGAGTGTTCGTTGGATTAAACTGGTTATATTTACGCATCAGAGCGCGTATAACCCTCCAGAAAGCGATTTAAAGCTTAAAATCAAACAAGAGTTGATATGTGTAAAAGATACACATAATTTTACAAATCCCAAGTATGAAATATAATATTTCATTGGTTTGGTATTTGTTTGATGGCCATGGAGGCACAGGTGTTACACTTTTGTGGCGAGGGATGCTAAATACTAGTGGACACTTGGGTTAGACGTGATGTTATGCATGCTAGTTACCTTGTTTACAAATTACCATGTGGATTCGAGTAAATTCTTTATACATATGCTATATTATTTAAACCTTATGTAAGTGCCTTTGATTTTGCATTGAACTTTATTTTAACATGTTATAGGTTGAGGATGATGATGCTATAAAATGAAGTAGCAATGATGCCTAGATACACATTTAGACGTCTTAGGTTTAAAATGTTGTATCAATTTTGTTATGTTGTTATGTACTTTTCGTTGAACTTGTCGTTATTTGAGATTTCTATGTAATGTTGACAATTGATGTTTGGAATGAAAATGGTTAATTTAAATATTGTTACAAATAGTGTTATGAAGTCTCTTGCAATCTATTTCGTCTCACTCCGATGTTTCCGCCATCGGTTGAGGTGTGACATTAGGCCAAAGCATGTTTCCCAAACTCAAAAGAACTTTCGACCACTTTGGTTTAGTCAAAAGTTTCGTTTTGGAACGATCCAAGTTTTAATCAAACCTCCAATTTACTAGTATCAATTTCATGCTTTACGCAATACAAACTTTTCCTTTTCAAAATTCAAAATTTTTTTCACAATGATTACACAACATCATACTAAATCTTTTCATACACTTATACGTTATCCACATGCATGATTTCCCACTAGATTTACATTTCTCGTAATCTCAAGTTGGAGGCATATCATCAAGATAGGAATGATTTCCTTACCTTGAAGATTAACTCCGCTCCTTCCCTTCTCAAAAACGACCTCACCAACGGGTTAGGGGTGATTCTCTTACCTCGGTGATCGTTACCAAACTTTCCTTTTTAAAGAGACTTTATTATGCAAACCACACGATCAATCTTTATACCTAAATCATTTATCATTTTGTCAAAATCCCTACTTATGCAAAATTTCAAAATTCATTGTTTTATCAAATGTATTTCTTACCCTACGATTTATTTTATATAAATCCCATACATAAAATTCCTGTCACACCGGCAAAAATCAGAGTTGGCATGATCAATTGGTATTTTCATTGCACAGTGAAAGCATATAATGCTAAGACTTCTAGAAGGTGAAAGCCCACTAAGTACTCGAATCCACAAGGTTCTCCTATTCCAACCGCGCCATAATTTGAAAAAAATAACATGAGAAAGAACATGCAAAAAATCAACATAAAGTTAGCGAGTTCATAGTTTATTTGGAATAAGACTTGAAATAAATATTTTTGAATAACCAGTTTTTAAAATATTGTTGAGAAAATGAAATAAAAATCATTTTCCTAGGCATGTTATATGAAAACTTTGTATTTGTAAAACTTTGTATGTGTAAAACGTTATGTTTGTAAAACTTTGTATTTGTAAAGTCTTGTGTTTGTAAAACTTGTGTAAACGTCAATGTCCACGCATGACAATGACAACATGCCCGCATGCGCCTGTGAGTTGTATGTAGGACATTCCAGTCCTTAAGATGAAGGCCTTAGGTGCATGCAAGATTTATGGGTTGTATGTGGGACACATTGTCCCGTTGTTCGTGAGCAGGACCAACCGGTCCCCTTATTTAGATGTAGGACACCCCGTCCCGTTATAACTAGGACCAACCCCGTCACTAGTCTGTAGCTCATGCATGTTTGGTAACCACTTAAGTTTTTTGTAAAAAACTGGTATGTTTTGCATAAGTTTTTCGTAACCATTTGATTTTATTGAAATTCACAAATCATTTGTGTTAGTTAAAAACTTGTTTGTAGCATGGTTTAGAAATATGTAATTTTTGTTCATTGAAAACCTTGAATGTTTTTTGTGACATTTGCACATTTTCAATCCTTGTACAATTTCGAGCTTTCAAAAACTTTTCTGGAAGTAATACGCAAACTGTTACTCAAACGTAATCAGTTTAACGTGACATACACTCCGGAACAAGTACATAAGCTTCACATATCCTAGATACCCTTTACATAACTTAGAAATAAGTTTTGAAGGGTTTGGTATGGCAAAAACATGCTTATTCGAGTCCATGGACTATTTTCGACAAACTACGAAAGTATAACACTTGTGTCTTTCAATCTTTGTAATTAAGTTTGAAATCAATGAAACATTTTGTTTGATATCCAAGAATCTTATTATAACTTGTGCCTTATATTAATTAGCAAAAGTCCATTTAAAAACCAAATTGTCCAAGTACACAGAAAAGTATGTAATCCTGCGAAATGTACAGCATTCCGTAGAACGAAACACTAATTGTCCGAAAACCCAAAAATAAATATTATTTGCCATAAATAATATAATGGGTATTAAAAACGACACAAATTCCACAATTAAATCTTATCTTGTTAAGCTGCACGGCTAGTTCAGTAAACTGCCTGACAGCAAAGCCGGTACCGAAACTGTGTCAGAAATAATAAAATTTTTAGTCCAAAAAGTTGGATTAATTATTTGGATGTTAAAAAATGTGCAAAAAACAATTTTTGACATGTATTTATATAAACTAAACACAATGTCAGTATTTAACCCGGTACAGGACCCGAACCAACTTTTTCGCCCAATCAACAAACTAAAAATTTTGGTGGAATAGTTTTACCTAGTGTCACACTATTTTAAAATATGAGGGCTTGAAACAATGTAGATATTTTTATATAAAATATCAAAGTTCCTAAAGTTTATAGATTAAACATGATTTTATATAAAAAAAAATACAAATACCCCCCCCCCCCCCCAATACTAGTACACGGTTTTGGGGAGTTGTGGTGGGCCCCATTTTTGCCACTCATCCTTCTAATTGATGTATTGGAACTCTAAATAAATGATTAGTGTGAGGTAGTGTAAGACCTTGATTAAAACAAAAACATCTCAACACTCCACCATATTTCTCATTTCCAACACAACTCAAAAACATTTCATCCCTCTTCTCTCTCTCTTGGAATCAGCCAAGACAAACAATCCCCATCTTCATCTTTCAAAATTCAAACAACTAGAAATTCATACTAACATGGAGGTGCATGGTTGATTCAAAGCAATTTCAAGACTTGAAAATACACTAGAAGCACTTTGGTAGCATTAGGAGTTCTTGGATCATCATATTTTTATCATCATCTTTGTCACACCCCCAAAATCCACATGCGGAGTACCACCGCTTGGAGGCGTGACTGACCAGGATCTTAGCCACCAATCATATTGAACTCATGAGTATATTTAAATAAAGCTTTCATTTATTAACAATAAGTGTTACAATATTTCACAGTTTACAGTGGAAGCATATTTAATTCGATAAGTGTTTATAAACCACATATAAAAGCTCTTAGTCTTGTGTTGCGTTTTCATGTAACTCGACCCATGACCACTCCAGCTTCCCAGACAGCAAGTTCCAATGTTATGCACCTAAAGGCCTGCAAGGCATGTAACAACGAGTCAAAAACAAAGTTGAGCGAGTTCACAGTTGGTTGTTTAGTTATAGTGTTCGTAAATCATATGTTTATTTCGTAAACCATGTACTGTATTAATCTGTATCGCGGTTTCCCAAACATGTTTGCGATGATTAGTGGGGGCTTCCCGTGTGTATCGTATTAATCCGTATCACGGTTTCCCAAACATGTTTACGATGATTAGTGGGGGCTTCCCATGTTGTATGTTACTAGACTAGTCATATCCGTACGTGCCCTTCTTAATCAAAGGACCGTAGCAAGTATGAGTGTACGTAGGTTTTAAATACGTGCCCTTCAATCCGAGGACAGTAGTAAGTATGAGTGTACGTAGGTTTTACGTATGTGCCCTTCCCAATCCGAGGACAGTGAAAAGTAGTTTAATAGTAATGATAGTACGAGTAGTTATTCAATCCCATTCCCAACCCACCGGGAATCCCATGCCTTAGGAGTGTGAACTCATCTTAGATTTGCTCGGTAAGATGGATTATTTGTGCTACGTTGATCAGTCAAACCCTACTGTGGTTATCAGACTTAGTCAGTTTCTCAATCACATAACACAACTTGTACCATATATTATACAAGTAACATGCACATATTATCACACAAATCGTAACAGTTGATCATGCTCATCAATCAGTAACACACGTCCTAGTATCACAAACTAGACCACATATTACATAATAACCATTCAGATCACACGTTACTTCGTTTCACCAGTGTAACCAACTAACAACACGTAACAGTTTATTTCGTCAATCCACTTAAAGTGCGCCCCACAGGGCCTTATTGATGTAGGTGCGTGTGAGCCCCGGGTCAACTATGACTTAGGCGCTGCCCCATTTAAGCGCAACCCAATTACTTAACACAAGGCCCAACTAATAAATCACGTTATATGTATGTGTGTGTCCACAGTTGTATGCAGCCCACAGAGAGAATTGTGCGACCAGCAAATTAAAGTGGTGAGCTAGTTAATTTGATTGTATGCTTATAACATGTTGTACGACTCAATTCCAAAGAAAATTGTGTGCTCAGTAGTGGTGGGGCCCAACTTCATTAATTGTGCGACATGTGCGATCTAGGGTGGGAATGTGTGACAAATTTGGCATGAGTAGTATGCACATGGGATTTAGGCCATTATTTGTGTGATTGACCAGGGAATAACCTGTCAACATGCACATGCTTGATGATTATAGAGCCCCATCAAATTAAGACTCACATGCATAAATATTCGACCATCCCTTTTGAATTGTGTTAATGCACCATAACTATAACTATTAATCTTGCCATCAAACAATTATAACCATGCAACAAACAATTAACCAGATTCATATTCGTAACATTTAATATAATAAAGAACCTACTCAATGATTCTATCCAGTAACAGCCCTTAAATTCATTGAACTCGCAAAAAGGGTATAACTGATTTATCAAGATTCCAACTACCCTTCCACCTTAACTTCCTAACAATCTTCTTTTGGTTATTCAACATAAATCAATTACATAAACAATTCTATCACCTTCTGTTCATACATATTACTAGTATTACTTAAGGTCAGATTCACATATACATAACATAATATTACACCAAAACCTAATTCATAATCGACGACCATAATTACACACTAGAAAACTAACCGTGACATAATATGATGGTTGGATCACTGTAATGAGACGAAGAAAACTTCTACAGAGGGGGAAGGGTCTACTGTTGTCGTGATTCAAGGGGTGGGTAGAAGAAAACTAGGGTTGTAATCTTATGTGTACGTAATATAACATAAAGAGTGCATATGGGCTTCAAAGATGTGGGTCGAGGAAAAGAAGTTTGTGAGAGGGGTGGGGCCTTCGGCCTAAATGGAGGTGTGTGCATGTGAATCAAGTTCGCGGCCCAAATGTAAATCGTAGCCCAAATAAGTTAGTTTTGTACACTAGCTAAACGACACACACTAGTGTTTAAACGACACGGCTCCTTGTATACCAAATCCATCAAACACACTTAAACATTTCCCATATCACGTATAAACAACTCATAAAAGTTCAATATAAATTAGTACATTAACTAATCAGATAAAGTTCGTATAGGTTACATTAGAGTACGACGAGAGGCTCTAAAATACGAGTTGTCACATCATCCCCAACTTGAAAGAAATTTCGTCCCGAAATTTAGCACGTAGCGATTGAGGAAGCTAGTTAGGTTGCGTGGTTTCCTGGTTTTCCTGGGGTGTCACATCCTTCCCCGTTGGTTTGGAATTTCATCCCAAAATTCCGCTGTAGCTTCAGCCTCAGTAGTGGTTTCGCTTTTCTCGAACAAATGGGGATAATTGTGTTCCATTTGGTCTTTTCGTTCCCATGTAAACTCTGGGCCACGACGGGAGTTCCAACGAACTCGAACAATAGGTATTCCGATGCGTTTGAGAATCTTGACCTCCCGGTCCAAGATTTCCACTGGTTCTTCAACAAATCGCAACTGATCGTCGATGGTGAGCTCCTTGAAAGGAGCTATGAGGGTTTCATCTGACAGACATTTCTTCAGATTCGACCCATGGAATACGTTGTGAACTCCACTGAGTTCTTCGAGTAGATTCAATCCGTAGGCCACCTTGCCAAAACTCTCCATGATTTTGAAAAGTTCAACATATCGCGGTTTGAGTTTTGTCTCGTATACCAAAACGAACTACACCTTCCCAAGGTGAGACTTTAAGTAGGACTCGATCCCCAACCTGGAACTCGAGTGGTTTCCTGCGCTTAACAGCGTAGCTTTTCTGACGGTCACAAGCTGCCGCCATTCGTTGTCGTATCTGAGCAATCTTCTCTACTGTGTCTACGATGAGTTCTGGGCCAGTGATTTAGCTGTTTCCAGCTTCTGCCCAACAAAGAGGTGATTGACACTTCCGTCCGTACCATGCCTCGAACGGAGCAGTCTGAATGCTGGTGTGGTAATTGTTGTTATACGAAAACTCCACTAACGAGAGGTGTCTTTCCCAGCTGTTGCCAAAGTCGATTTCACGTGCTCGAAGCATGTCTTTAAGAGTTCGGATGGTGCGCTCAGTCTGCCCATCCGTCTGTGGATGATATGATGTGCTCATGTCTAGATGTGAGCCAAAGGGTTTGTGCATCGCTTGTCACAAATCAGATGCAAATCGTGGTTCACGATTAGAGGTAATGGAGGTTGGCACCCCGTGCCTAGCAACCGTTTCCTTCGGGTAGACGACCGCAAGTGTAGAAAACTTATCCGTTTCTTTGCTGGCTAGAAAGTGTGCTGGTTACACAATACAATCAATGATCATCCAGGTGATATTGTTTCCGTTTCGAGTTGTAAGTAGACCAACGACCAAATCCATGGCAGTCTGTTTTCGCTTTCCATATAGGTGTTTCCGGTTGCTAGCACTTCACCTTGACCTTTCCACAAGTCAAACATCATTCTCATACCTAGCTAGGCGGGCCTTCATGCCCGATTACTAGAACATGGGTTATAAATCCTAATGCCTCTCATCAAAATCCCAGGTGACTAGAATGTCAAAGCTGGTGTGCTTGCTCAACGCGAGCTCCCTACAGTTGCCGTGTAATGAGACCCACATTCTTATCATGAAGTAGCGAGTATCGTCCGACTGATCAAAGGTTGCTTCTCCATGCCCCGCGTGGGTTCAATAGAGCGAGTCTGATACTGGTAAGTTAGAGTTGATAGCGAGCTGCAGAGCTCGTGTACGTTCAGGTTTCGCAGTCGTGTTAATCCAGAAGTTCCATCCAGCGATGTCATTGCATGCTTTAGCTCTTTCGAACATTGGTACATGGGAGGCCCTTGCGATCGGTCTAAATAAAACATCTGGTATCGTCCAAGTGATACCTCCATCCAAAATCCCAAAACCATGGTTTTCACCGTCAGTCAAGTGTGTCGCGCAGTTCCTCTTTATGACTCTTTCACGTATTTCATCACTCTTTCGTGTTGCGTCGTTGTGCAGCTGGGACGCTGATTTAGACCATAAGGATCTACTACTGAATCACCCGTATCCTCGGGTAAAACGATACTCAGTACATTGCAGAGTCGGAATTCGAAAGCTGAAGGGACGTCCTTCTATTTTGTCTTCCACGAGCACAACACCCTGCTGTGCTAAAGAGATTAAAGTTGCACGATCTGTGAAAATCCTGTGATGAATCTACAACCGCATCCACCGAAACTAAGAAATTGCTGTACTCCCGAAGGAATATTTGGCGTCAATTAGTTTCTAACAAGAAGGATCCTAGCACGATCCACGCGTATCCCCACTTCGTTGGTTACATGATCAAATGCTTTTCTCGTATCTAAGTGTTACATTTAACAAGTCTTCTCACGTAGTGACTCCTCCCCCAGGAGTTCTAAGATACACCATAGGCGTCGTCCATGCTGTCCCTTCCTTTAGGAAAAATGGCCCAAAATGTCACTAATAAATACAGTCGATTCATGTGATCCCTGAAGCTGCTAGTGTGTTGAGCCACTCAATGATCATGATGTACAAAGTTGAAATGGCTACATTGCGTTCGACGTGCTGTTCTACGAGCATTCTCCTTTTAGACTTCCTCCTGACAATAGTTCGTTTGCTAGCGAATCTTCGAATGAAAGCTTGTTCCTCGCAATTGGTCGACGGGTTGTCAATACGTGGTCGAGGCAAACAGTTCTTGACTGTCACCTCATTGAGTTCTCGATAATCAGTATGTATGCGAAAAGGCTTATCTTTTCGGGTATAACTGAGGCTCCCCAAAGCGAAAACTAGATCCGATGAACTCAAGTCCAATCATTCTTGAGGTTGATTAGACAGTCCTTGCAACCTTCTTGGTATAAGATAATGAGATATACTAGTAACAAGGGCTACTTCTGACATGATACGGATCTGATATTCTACCTGACGATGTGAAGGTAAATCTGACAGTTCTTCTGGTAACACTTAAGGAGAAATCACGAATAATCAGTGGATCCTCGATCCTCCTTTCCTTAGCCTTGACATCAGTATCGAGGGCTATCATGGCGGGGTAATCCTTCCATGGACATTTCGGGCCTTCACTGCTGAATTGATGCTAACCTCTGCACCACTCGGATATTTAATGACAGACGACAACTTTTCCCCTCACAGGGCATAACTGCGTGATGTCTGGTTAACCAACCCATACTGACTACTGCATTAGCACCATCGTGGGTAGAAGAAGGAAGATCAACGTCGAAAACTTTTCCCACACGATTAAATTTTGCATCCCTACTAACATATGATGCTTCAATTGACTCGCTATCAGCCTTTCGAGAAGCATCAGGGTTAAACAGGACAGAGACGAAGCGATTAGCTACCCGTACAAGCTTCCAAGTTGCCACCATCCTGGCGTCGCCCACGTCAACCCTTAATGTCCTTCCATGAGCATCGCTTCTAGTGTTGTTGTTTTCATTATATGGATTTCAGGTACTGTCGTTGTTCCTCTGGTCGTTGTCTTCTTAACTTAACCACGGTCAATCCATGTTGTAGGCACCTTTATTTCCATACTGTAGGCTAGGGTTACGAATACCTTGTTGTCGCTGTGACTGCTACTCCCAATGTCGTTGCTCGAAACGAAGCCCAACGATTCTTCACCATCAAGGTCCACCATTTCACATTCTGAGCAACGTCCTAAAGTGCTACTCGCTGTGCTGGTAGTTACACATTCCACGTTATAGTCGATTGTCATTGCTTATGTCCTGATTAATTCGTAAGAGTTAACTCCCATGAGTCGCTGACAAGAGTTAAGGATTCGATTGAAGCCAATTTGCCGGTGCTCGTCGCCGGTAATCAGGGCCATCAAAGTACTGAGGTCAGTAAAGTACTACACTCATCCTCCTGTCCATCGATGTTGCAAGTTGCTTGAGTAATACACGGTCTGTTATGAGGGTATTGCAGAAGTGATCACACTTCAGGATCTAAGATGTTGGTACATGAGTTCCAGCAAATGAAGAAAGGTGAGAGAGATATAGACCAATCATTGTCGTTGCAACATCCAACTCGGGGATGTTCGTACAAGCACCTAATATTCTACACGGTTCGCTGAGTTCAGATGGGTGTTCAGGTAATGCTCGATAGCATTGAGTTTCGAAAGGATCCAAAGATAAATGAGAAGTTCACGTTGAGTTTGAGTAGGGGACAATTACTGCTATGGCCCCTATAGGTTTGTTATGTTTCATATTGATCAAATAACGGGACGGAACCCCTTTTCCACTTGTTAAGCCTCACTGGGACTCACATGCACCCCACATTATTATTATGTGTGCACCCACAATAATATTGTGATTTGCATGCTCATCTCAACTCCTCTTAACTCATGTCAAATGGTTCCCCCAAACTCGAGTAGCAAGCGGAGTACCACCGCTTGGAGGCGTGACTGACCAGGATCTTAGCCACCAATCACATTGAACTCATGAGTATATTTAAATAAAGCTTTCATTTATTAACAATAAGTGTTACAATATTTCACAGTTTACAGTGGAAGCATATTTAATTCGATAAGTGTTTATAAACCACATATAAAAGCTCTTAGTCTTGTGTTGCGTTTTCATGTAACTCGACCCATGACCACTCCAGCTTCCCAGACAGCAAGTTCCAATGTTATGCACCTAAAGGCCTGCAAGGCATGTAACAACGAGTCAACAACAAAGTTGAGCGAGTTCACAGTTGGTTGTTTAGTTATAGTGTTCCTAAATCATATGTTTATTTCATAAAACATGTACTGTATTAATCTGTATCGCGGTTTCCCAAACATGTTTGCGATGATTAGTGAGGGCTTCCCGTGTGTATCGTATTAATCCGTATCGCGGTTTCCCAAACATGTTTGCGATGATTAGTGGGGGCTTCCCATGTTGTATGTTACTAGACTAGTCGTATCCGTACGTGCCCTTCTTAATCCAAGGACCGTAGCAAGTATGAGTGTACGTAGGTTTTACGTACGTGCCCTTCAATCCGAGGACAGTAGTAAGTATGAGTGTACGTAGGTTTTACATACGTGCCCTTCCCAACCCGAGGACAGTGAAAAGTAGTTTAATAGTAATGATAGTACGAGTAGTTATTCAATCCCATTCCCAACCCACCGGGAATCCCATGCCTTAGGAGTGTGAACTCAACTTAGATTTGCTCGGTAAGACGAATTATTTGTGCTAGGTTGATCAGTCAAACCCTACTGTGGTTACCAGACTTAGTCAGTTTCTCAATCACCTAACGCAAGTTGTACCATATATTATACAAGTAACATGCACATATTATCACACAAATCGTAACAGTTGATCATGCGCATCAATCAGTAACACATGTCCTAGTATCACAAACTAGACCACATATTACATAATAACCATTCAGATCACAAGTTACTTCGTTTCACCAGTGTAACCGACTAACAACACATAACAGTTTATTTCGTCAATCCACTTAAAGTGCGGCCCACTGGGCCTTATTAATGTAGGTGCGTGTGTGCCCCGGGTCAACTATGACTTAGGTGCTGCCCCATTTAAGCGCAACCCAATTACTTAACACAAGGCCCAACTAATAAATCACATTATATGTATGTGTGTGTCCACAATTGTATGCGGCCCACAGAGTGAATTGTGTGACCAGCAAATTAAAGTGGTGAGCTAGTTAATTTGATTGTATGCTTATAACATGTTGTGCGACTCAATTCCAAAGAAAATTGTGTGCTCAGTAGTGGTGGGGCCCAGCTTCATTAATTGTGCGACATGTGCGATCTAGGGTGGGAATGTGTGACAAATTTGGCATGAGTAGTATGCACATGGGATTTAGACCATTATTTGTGTGATTGACCAGGGAATAACCTGTTAACATGCACATGCTTGATGATTATAGAGCCCTATCAAATTAAGACTCACATGCATAAATCTCCAACCGTCCCTTTTGAATTGTGTTAATGCACCATAACTATAACTATTAATCTTGCCATCAAACAATTATAATCATGCAACAAAACAATTAACCAGATTCATATTCGTAACATTTAATATAATAAAGAACCTACTCAATGATTCTATCCAGTAACAGCCCTTAAATTCATTGAACTCGCAAAAAGGGTATTGCCGATTTATCAAGATTCTAACTACCCTTCCACCTTAACTTCCTAACAATCTTCTTTTGGTTATTCAGCATAAATCAATTACATAAACAATTCTATCACCTTCTGTTCATACATATTATTAGTATTACTTAAGGTCAGATTCACATATACACAACATAATATTACACCAAAACCTAATTCATAATCGACGACCATAATTACACACTAGAAAACTAACCGTGACATAATATGATGGCTGGATCACTGTAATGAGACGAAGAAAACTTCTAGAGAGGGGGAAGGGTCTACTATTGTCGTGATTCAAGGGGTGGGTAGAAGAAAACTAGGGTTGTAATCTTATGTGTACGTAATATAACATAAAGAGTGCATATGGGCTTCAAAGATGTGGGCCGAGGAAAAGAAGTTTCTGAGAGGGGTGGGGCCTTCGGCCCAAATGGAGGTGTGTGCAAGTTAATCAAGTTCGCGGCCCAAATGTAAATCGTAGCCCAAATAAGTTAGTTTTGTACACTAGCTAAACGAGACACACTAGTGTTTAAACGACACGGCTCCTTGTATACCAAATCCTTCAAACACACTTAAACATTTCCCATATCACGTATAAACAACTCATAAACGTTCAATATAAATTAGTACATTAACTAATAACATAAAGTTCGTATTGGTTACATTAGAGTACGACGAGAGGCTCTAAAATACGAGTTGTCACAATCTTCTTCTTGTTCATACTAGCAAGATTGTAAGAATTCTTCACTAGTTTCTATTTTATTACCATTCTTGATTTTGAAAGAATACAAGTTCATGTTGAATCAAATCAAAACAAAAACCCACATGAAAAACACTAAGAAAAACCAAAAATCATTATTTTTATCTTATGATTTTTCTATGATTTTGGATGAACTTGAAGAAATTTAGTCTAATGAACATGAATCTTGGTTATTGTTGTGTAAAAACATGATCTAAATACATGCATGTTAGATCAACCAAGATTCATTAACAAAAGTGATGGACATGAGTTATGATGAACATGCATGCTAGAGAAGTATGAGAAATCATTTAAATCCAAGAAAATAAATTTTTGAAAAATTTCTTGAATAAAGTTTCCATTTCTAGAAAGAATAAAAAATATGAAATATGTTAGGAGAGAAAGTTTTGAATACATATTTGTGCTTCAAATGACTATATGAGTCATCTAAAACAAGAATTTTAAATAAAATCTTGTTCTACAAATTTTTGGCAAAAACGAGGAATAAAGTTTCCTTTTTTGGAAAGTTAGGAACTATATCATGTTCATGGTACTTTGTTGACAAATTATGACGAATATTTATACTTGATGACGTTTTATGTTGAAATGAATTGAACACAAGTTTTGTAAAAACTTGGGAAAAATCCATTTTTCAAACGAAACTATGGCAAAATTTTTATAAATTTTGTTATGATCAAAAGGTGTTAAATAAAGAAGTTGGTGACTAGAAAACAACTTGGGATCTTTAAACTTGATTAAACGAATTTTTGGACAAGAAGTTATAAGTTCATACTATATGAAGAATTCTAAACTAAAAATGACAAAGTATATATTTTAGATAAAATGTATACTTTCAAAATTCATCAAGTATCATATTTATATGTTTTTGTGTGTATATATTATGTATTTAGACCAAGTAGGAATAAATACACAAATGTGTAAACACAACAAATTACAAAATATATATATTCACACTTGGGAAACAAAACTACAAAATGGAATGTCCATCCTTGGACATAAACAAACAATCGGATAATTCGGACACTTTGGACAATATGGACACTTTTGGCAAATTTGGACAAAATAAAATATATGGCACAAACGAAATAAACGACATAAACAAAGAAAGCAAACAAATACAAATATGATAACGGATTCAAGATGAGAAACTTGTACGATGAACGACCATAAACCTAAGTGTCTAATAAGGTTAGAAAACTTGTAGGTTGAATAACAAACGAAGAATCCGAAATCAAAACGAGATTTGCTTGGAACGCAAATTAGTGAGTACATAGTCCCCTCTTTTATGTTTTCAAATGTTTTGGGGTGATACATATGTGCTTGTTTTTATTTTCATAGTCCATGGTTTATATAATAAACACGACGATTTCGACAATGTGAACGAACTTGTTGGTGCGTTAGTACATAACACGAATGACATTCATTAACAATGATCAAGCCGACCAGTAGTATGTTATGGTACCACAGGATCTGACAAATCCCATTATCGGACTATCGCTATGGTTATGGGGTAATGTGGGTAACGACAGAACCTGATGAATGTTAACTAACCCTTTGGTGGTTTGTTAATACGATTGAACGATGGACGAGTCACACAGGTTTGAATGTGTTCAACGAGACGACCAAAAGTTTTTTCACAATTAAAACACGGACGATTGACGAATGGTTTGAAACACGGACGATTGACGAATGGTTTGAAACACGGACGATTAACGAATGGTTTGAAACACGGACGATTGACAAATGGTTTATAACACGAATGATTGAACAAAATGGTTTATAAGAATGACAAATGTTTTAGTCAAGATTCATGGCTACAATATTTTCATAAACCTTTACCAATATGTGTTAGTTGGTTAATTATATTGCAATAAGTCAAATACTTTTGATACATGATTTTCACATATCGACTCTCGTAGATAGTCGAAGTGTTGCAATAGGTATACAAAGCCATGAATTTGACATACTCACAAAACCTATGTACTCGCCGGCTTTTTATGCTGACTCTCTTTTCACATATGTTTCAGGGCGGTTGTTTGATGGTTTGGTCATGCTTCACGTAGGATTTAGACGCGGGCTTTAATAACTTAAAATAAGAAGACTATGTTTGAACTTTGTTTCTATTTTATTTAAGACAATGTAATATATTTAATCTTTGAATCAAACTTCTAATATCATGTGTTGTGAAACAAATTAATTCTGTGACATGACTCCCCGACGTTTTCTGCCGCGGTTTGTTGTTTTACGCGGTCGGGGTGTTACAGAAAGTCTGCCGATTCTCGTATTTTTTTAATACGGACCATGTTTACACCTCCAAAAATTTTTGTAATCATTAAAATCTTGTATTTTATTGATAAGAATGCAAAAATATCAATCGTTGCTGAATTTCAGTCATTTTTGTGTTCGTTATAGCGTTCGTCGTACTTAAGCGAAAAACGCAACCGTACAACCGAACGAACCGACATCCATGACATTTTGGGCATAATTCAAGTTACATATGCCTTAACACCTTTATAGAGCCTAAATATTAGGTTAATGGGTGTAAAAGTGACAAAACGCGATGAAACAAGTGCGGGGGCCAATTCTGCCAAAGTTTAAAAGTTGCTGAGGCTCTGGAGAGGCGTGAGAGAATCAGCTTAAGTCTCTCGCGGGGCGCGAGAGGTTCCTAGTAATAGAAAAACATGGCAGCCAGCTGTTTATCCAGCCTTGGGGCCCAAGATCCGTGTTCTCCAAGCTCTAGCATGATCTTGACACGTTTAGGGACACGTGGAGAGATCTTAAATTAATCCATGACACTTGTAATCATCAAATTCATCCTCTACAACTATAAATAGGTGATCATTTTCATTCACAACTTGCTCATTCACTTCTTTTCTTCTCCCATCTTCTTGGAGCTTGCTTCCATCTTTTGGAGGCCTCCTATCTGAGTCTTAAGTATTTCTCAAACACTTGTAAGTACTCATCCTTGTTCTATTTCATTTATTTAGCTATTTTTGAGCTAAAAGTCAAACAATTTGACTTTCTGTTTGACTTTCAGTTCTGACCTTAATTGGTCAAGTCAAAGTTCAATTGAACTTTGTGTCACACCCCGACCGCGTAAAACAACAAATCGCGGCGGAAACATCGGGGCGTGTTGCAACAGAATTAATGTTTCATAACCATGGATACCAAAAAGTGTTTCGTTTTATTAAACATTGAATAATTACTTCGTCTGGAAATCTAAATACACAAATTAAACATAATCTATCATTGTTATTGAGTCACTAAGGCCTTGTCCAGTCCTATGTGAGCATGCATCTTATCAATCGATATCATCCAACTATACCTGAAACATATGTGAAAACGAGGTCAGCAAAGAAATGCTGGCGAGTACATAGGTTTTGTGAAAATAAGATTCATGACTTCAGTTTAAGAAAATGTTTAGTCATGAACCTTGTAATTTGCTTTGTTTGTGTAAATCATTTGAAAAATAATAAGTTTAGATGATATGTATAAATAAGAGAATAATGCATGATTAAATGAATAACCATGTGAAATGAGTCTTTATAATATAAGTTGTTTGTAAATAAATGTCTTGTGAAAAGTATGTTACTTGTATAAAATGTTCTATGTCTCAAACTGAAATGATTCAAATAACGCTACAATATGTAATACCATACAAACACTTATATATAGGAAGTACCAGCGGCGTATCCACCATGTTTGTATCATATTATACACGCATCGTTACTTAATCACTTAATCAAATCAAACCAAACCAAACAATGTAAAATGTCTATGTTTAAATCAATTGTCAAATGTATTGATTAATATGTCAAAGTATTCATGTCAAGATGTAAATCATGTCAAAATGTCTATGTCAAATATCCATGTCAAATGTCTATGTCAAATATCCATGTCAAATGTCTATGTCAAATATCCATGTCAAATGTCTATGTCAAATATCCATGTATGGCAAGTGAAATGTCTCAACTAAACCATATGCACAACAACAAAGTATTGAAGTAAAACTTGGTTTAAATCAATACTATGTTTCGTGGAAATGCATGATCAAATGTCAATCATGTTCCGATGTTTACCCAATCGTTAACCCATTTTGTAAAATCGTTCTAGTCGTTCTTGTTTTAATTGTGAAACTACTTTATGGTCGATTCTCTAATAACATTCAAACCTTCTTGACGCGTTCCTCGTTCCAACTCGCTCTCGTTCTCGTTCTTAACAAACCCTTACCAAAGGGTAAGTTAATAATTACAGATTCAGTCGTTACCCAAAATATCCACACATAACCATGGGTATAGAGAATAACGGGATTTGTCAGATCCTATGGTACCATAACCTAATACTGGTCGGCTTGATCATTGCTAATGAATGTCATTGGTTATGTAACTACAACCAACAAGTTCGTTCACTTTATTGAAATCGTTCTTGAAACCATTGTAATTGTTTTTGAAACCATTGTTATTGTTCTTGAAACCACATTCTAATTGGTATTGTAATCGTTCTTGAAATCACTTTGTAATTGTTATTGTAATCGTTCTTGAAATCACATTGTAATTGTTATTGTAATCGTTCTTGAAATCACATTGTAATTGTTATTGTAATCGTTCTTGAAATCACATTGTAATTGTTATTGTAATCGTTCTTGAAATCATTGTTAAAACATTTAGCACATATGAGTCACCCCAAAACAGTTGAAAACAGTAAAAGAGGGGAATAATGTACTCGCCTGAGAGTGCTTAGGAGTCTTGAACAACTACCAAGTAAGCTAGAGGAGTCCCGGAAATCAAACGGTACCTAATATAGGTAACTACATAAATAACCCGGATCTAAATCGGAAGACTGGGTAGCAGGAGGGTCTGTAAACCAAATGAGTGTAGGAACTCATATGATATGGTTTAACAAAGCCTACATACTAAATGAAACTTAACCTAAGTATTATCGACCCATCACGACCCATTAAGGTAGCTTATGCTACTTTAACGCGTCGTTTGCGTGAAACGCGTTCGGACCGCCTAACTAGTCCTATGACAAGTAATATATGCCTTAACATGTCTAATATGGTTGTCAAATCAGTTTAGATGTCAAAAGTTATGTTACATATGTTTAAAAATGAATTTTGGCATCAAAGGGGTATTTTGGTAATTTACCTAAGGCATATAAACTACCTATCATACAACTACTTAAACGAAGCGACCATAAGGTATAACCTCGTAAGGTTATTATATACTATGGTCACCTAATGTGCTTGGTCGGATCTTAATGATCGACCAAACGGGTCGGGTTCGAAAGTATAAGCGATTGTTTAGATCGCTTACCTTACGACCCTATCTAAGCACTAAACTAAAAGTGACGAGCTAAGCATGTTAAAACATGCTTAACTAAGTTTAGAAAACAGGTTTGGTATCACAACAAACGGTTGTGATACCTAAGAGTAGTTTGGTTACAAAATACGTAAGAATACGTATTCTGCCCGAGACTACGGCTCGTCACTGAGCCTAGATAACGTGGTAATCAGTAGGTATAGTCGCTAGGGACTATAACCATCGTGATTACACTCACGTTATGAAGTTCAAACGAACTTTGCATCGACCATAAACTGGTCAATGCAGAAAGTCAAACAAAGTTTGACTTTCGGACTCGAAAAGCAATAAAAGAACGAAAGAGGACTTACGAAGGGTCCCCGAATGCTAATCCCGATCCAAGTAACTCAGGTATGAAACGAAGGTTCCAACTTAGAGCCCAAATGATCAGATTTGTGGGTTTTGAAGCAATGGGGGGTGGGTATTTATAGGAAAAGTAGAGCCGTTAGGATCGTTTCTTGAATATCGTGCCACGATCCGAGCCGTACACTTGTCACAAAGTTGTGGTGGCTAGAAATGATGTTTATCAGCTGAAAATGCAAGTTGCAAACATGTGGTTGTGGTTTAATCAGCTGATAATCTGCTGACTGTTTGTTATTATCTGTTCTGGCATAGGCTAGCGCACCGCTACACTAAAAGTGTAGCGCACCGCTAGGCCTAAGTTTGGCAGATTTACACTTTTGGTCCCTGTCATGCATTCAGCCCATTTTCGACACGTTTAAGGCCCGTTAACCCCATTTCAAAGCTCTAAAATGAAGTTAAAGTATAGGGAACTTAAAATGTGCTCAAAAATATCTTGGATGTCGGTTCGTTTAACCGTACGGTCGCGATGTTCGGTTAATTACGACGGAATGCGCATAAGCGCGTAAAACGATCCAAATGACGCGACGAATGGATTTTTGGCAAGCCAAACACTAAAATAAAATATTTTAGTGCTTACATAAATTTTTGGATGTCCGGATGTATTCAGAACGTAAGTTATGCGCGAAAATGCAAACTTGTGCACTTTTTGACACTTTTAGTCCCTGAATGACACAAAAGTTTATTTTAGCATACCGAACACCTCAAAGCCTATTTCTAAGCTATGTAAAGGATATTTATGGTATGTTTAACTTACGGTCATGTTCCGGAATATCTGTTACAGTTCAAATTGGCATACTTTCGCAGTTTGTCAACTTTAGTCCCTGTAAGCGATTTAACTTTGATTTCACCACACCAAACCTTCCAAAACTTATATCTAAGTTATGTAAAGGTTATTTAAAGTATGTTAAGCCTATTTCACTATTCCGGAGTGTTCGTTGCATTAAACTGGTTATATTTACGCATCGGTGCGCATATAACTTTCCAGAAAGCGATTTAGAGTCTGAATTCGAACAAAATATGATATGTGTAAATGATACACATATTTTTACAAATCCCAAGTATGAAATACAACATTTCATTGGTTTGGTATTTGTTTGATGGCCGTGGAGGCACAGGTGTTACAGTCTCCCCTACTTTAGGAAATTTCGTCCCGAAATTTATTTAGAGGAAACTTGTGAGAGCTTGAAAACATGTTGTTGAAAAGATCGAACAACATTGGTTAGGGTTCTGAACTTCTAGTAACCTTAATAACATTATGCTTGCAATGTAAGAGGGACACTTATATACAAGTATATAAAGCGTCATTGGTGCGTCCACCGTACCTCCATTACATCGTTCTCATTTTGTTATTGTTGTCACTATCGGTTCTTACACATAATAAACCTTACTGGGTTTCTGTGCACTAAATTTCATAATTATGTACGCGTCCATAATTAGACAATTCCTTGCATAGTTCACACAGTCTATTTTATAATGTGTAGAGTAAAACCAACTGAACAATCCTGTGATGAGTGTGACTAGACTGCCATAGAGTCCTTTTTAATTAAATCAATAAATGATCTAAATAGACTATAAATGTGTCTGTCCAACTACATCACTAGATGTCGTTCTTAACCAAATTGTAAATCAATCTTTTTGACTAGACCACCAAAAGGGTCTCTTATGAATCATGGAGTGATACTATAAAATCCAAGGGTCTTATCTATTACATAGAAGCCCATTAAGGATTTAAGGTAGTACCTTTTGACTATCCTGCTACGAATCCCTCATATGAAGATATGAAAGATCCTGCGAGGATTTGGATAACAAATTATCCAGAGTATAAAAACACAAAAACATAGAGGAGAACACATAACACATAAACACATAATCGCATAATTGCATACTCGTTCAATCGCATAATCGTTCAATTTGACCTTTAATTTGTTATCTTTGGACACGGGTATTTAAAGCATACCAGGAACCCAATCTGTGGATTTCCTTTGGCACTTTAAATATTTTCAAGAATCTAACTATGAAGATAGGAAGATCTTAAAAGGAATTCGGTTTGTCCTAATTGAGTTGTATTGTACATTTTAAAGTGTACAAGGAATTCAATCAGGGCTCCGATGTCAACGAAAGTGTTGATCGTGATCGGCTCGAGACATGAATAGATCAAGATGTCATCAATAACAACAATGACGAACTGATCCAAATAAGGCTTGCAGACTCTATTTATTAAGTCCTTGAAGCTGGCTGGAGCATTTGTCAACCCAAAAGGCATGACTGTAAACTCGTAATGGCCATACTTCGTGTAGAAAACCGTTTTGGGAATATCTTCTTCGAGAATACAAAGTTGATGATACCCAGAACGCAAATCGATCTTGGAAAAGCATGAAGCGCTCTGCAGATGATCGGAGAGATCATCGATTTAAGGTAGTGGATATCGATTCTTGATGGTAAGCTTAACAGGCTTACGTTAATCGATATGAATTCGAAAAGATCCATTCTCTCTTTTACAAGGAGAACAGGAGCTTCTCTAAGGTGAAAAGTTCGGACGGATGAATCCTTTATCAGACAACTCTTGAAGCTGTTTTGATAATTCTTGCATCTTGAATGGTGCAAGACGATAAGATACTATAGATTTAAAAGAAGTAAGTGTTTGAGGTTCTTAGGGAGATTACAAGTGATCATAAAAATGTCAGAACCACACGAGTAGTTTTGTCTTTGTGTTGACATCATAAGGTTGGATCAAACATTCATACAATTGCATTAGTTAAAAATAAAACCACAAATTTTATTTATATAACATCCGCATTGTCTTTAAATGTTACAAGATAACAACCAGAGGAAAAACAAATTGCTAGTTGTTCACTCCTTCATCATTGAGTGCCTCATTGATGTTAAACACTCGACCGCGTGCTGGATTCACATTGACGTTGACGTTCGCATTCGGGTTTGCGTTAGCATTTGCATTCACCAGTCTTGGGCAGTTGTGGCGGAAGTGACCAATCTCTCCGCAGTTGAAACATGAACCTAGTGGAAATCTCACAGCATTCCCTTGAACCGGAGCTTGAACCTGAGCAGCCTGATTTTGTCCCAAACGACAAATCTTGGCCAAATGCCCAAGTTTACCACACGTCGTGCATTGCCAGCAAGCTTGTTGTACTGCGTGATGACCGTTGCAGCGTGCACAATAAGGAGCGGTACCGGCATATGCTTTCTTTGCAGGTGGCTGAGCTGGTGGGTTCCGCGGATTCTGAGCAGTCTGTGCTGTAACAGCAAAATTTTGGGCACCCTTCCGCTTCTTTGATTTCTTTGACGTCTCACCTTCCTTACCCTTCTTGTTTTGGCCTTTCTTGCTATCCTCCTTGTCAGCTGACTGTTTCTTGCCCTTGTCACCCTTCCTGTGTAACTTGTTCTTCCGAATTTGCGACTCAGTCAATGTCGCTGATAACTCGATCGCCTGACGGAGTGTGGCAGGGTTACTACCAGTAAGGATGTCTTGTACCGAGTCAGGTAGGCCGTCGATGTACCTTTCGATAGCTATGTCAAGTGGGGTAACCATTGTCGTGCAAAGCAGACTCAGCTCCTCAAACCTATCAGTATACGCCCTGTGCTCACCACTATCTTGCTTCAACTCATCAAATTCCTTCTCCAAAGCTCGCTGCTCATGACGAGGACAGAATTCCCTCATCATCAGAGCCCTAAGTTCAGCCCATGTCTGTGCGAGAGCAACTTCCGCACCTCGGTCTCTCATTACCCCATTCCACCATGTAAGAGCCCTCTTCTGAAACACGCTCAAGGAGAACTCGACCTTGCGATTATCCGGGCACTGCACGTGGCGAAAAGTATTCTCAATGCTTTCGAACCACTGAAGAAGCCCAGTTGCTCCTTCAGAACCACTAAACTTGAGTGGTTTAGCCTGGTTGAAATCCTTGTATTTGCATAGCACATTGTTGTTGTTGTTGGCTTGGTTCCATTGAGCAAAGAGGTTTGGGAATTGAGCAGCCATTTGCTGCGCAATGATTTCTGCCAGCTCGGCAGTCTCTATCTGGCTTTCGCGTCGAGGAGGCATTGTCTAAAAGAGGAAACATGAAAGGAAACGAGTGAGAGAATTTAGACGAAAAGAATGAGATGAAACAAATCTGATGAAAGCAAGTATAGTGGTCATTTGTTTGTCACTACAAAGCAACAAACGACACACAGTGACTGATCAAAGTAAATGGGTCAAAAATAATGTATCGCGAAGACATGCTCGCCTATAAGTGAACACTCATCCCAAGAATTCCCAGGTAAGCACAACTGGTCTCGCGTCTGATGAGATGTGTACGAAGTGCTTGCCTAGACAGAAAACCCAGAATACAGGCATTCACCCTTCCAGTTTGCACGTGTTCACATTATTTAAAACCCAAAACCTTGACGAAGTTTTGAAAACTCAAAGGGGTTCAAAACCATATAACAGAGGGTTCAAAACCTTACAATAGAGGGTTCAAAACCTAGAAATTAATCATCCTAGAACAGATGATTAGTTTTCAAAGCGGTTTTGAAATTTATGTTCTTGTTGTGGTCGTCACCTAAGGATAGGTGACGGTATTGTTTTATGACTAAACGCAAGTAAACTCGCGTTAGGGTCCTAAGAAGGTTATAGACTAGGTCAAAGCATTACTAATTACTAATAACCTAATTCCCTATAACCATTGGCTCTGATACCATCTTTTCTGTCACACCCCGACCGCGTAAAACAACAAATCGCGGCGGAAACATCGGGGCGTGTTGCAACAGAATTAATGTTTCATAACCATGGATACCAAAAAGTGTTTCGTTTTATTAAACATTGAATAATTACTTCGTCTGGAAATCTAAATACACAAATTAAACATAATCTATCATTGTTATTGAGTCACTAAGGCCTTGTCCAGTCCTATGTAAGCATGCATCTTATCAATCGATATCATCCAACTATACCTGAAACATATGTGAAAACGAGGTCAGCAAAGAAATGCTGGCGAGTACATAGGTTTTGTGAAAATAAGATTCATGACTTCAGTTTAAGAAAATGTTTAGTCATGAACCTTGTAATTTGCTTTGTCTGTGTAAATCATTTGAAAAATAATAAGTTTAGATGATATGTATAAATAAGAGAATAATGCATGATTAAATGAATAACCATGTGAAATGAGTCTTTATAATATAAGTTGTTTGTAAATAAATGTCTTGTGAAAAGTATGTTACTTGTATAAAATGTTCTATGTCTCAAACTGAAATGATTCAAATAACGCTACAATATGTAATACCATACAAACACTTATATATAGGAAGTACCAGCGGCGTATCCACCATGTTTGTATCATATTATACACGCATCGTTACTTAATCACTTAATCAAATCAAACCAAACCAAACAATGTAAAATGTCTATGTTTAAATCAATTGTCAAATGTATTGATTAATATGTCAAAGTATTCATGTCAAGATGTAAATCATGTCAAAATGTCTATGTCAAATATCCATGTCAAATGTCTATGTCAAATATCCATGTCAAATGTCTATGTCAAATATCCATGTCAAATGTCTATGTCAAATATCCATGTATGGCAAGTGAAATGTCTCAACTAAACCATATGCACAACAACAAAGTATTGAAGTAAAACTTGGTTTAAATCAATACTATGTTTCGTGGAAATGCATGATCAAATGTCAATCATGTTCCGATGTTTACCCAATCGTTAACCCATTTTGTAAAATCGTTCTAGTCGTTCTTGTTTTAATTGTGAAACTACTTTATGGTCGATTCTCTAATAACATTCAAACCTTCTTGACGCGTTCCTCGTTCCAACTCGCTCTCGTTCTCGTTCTTAACAAACCCTTACCAAAGGGTAAGTTAATAATTACAGATTCAGTCGTTACCCAAAATATCCACACATAACCATGGGTATAGAGAATAACGGGATTTGTCAGATCCTATGGTACCATAACCTAATACTGGACGGCTTGATCATTGCTAATGAATGTCATTGGTTATGTAACTACAACCAACAAGTTCGTTCACTTTATTGAAATCGTTCTTGAAACCATTGTAATTGTTTTTGAAACCATTGTTATTGTTCTTGAAACCACATTCTAATTGGTATTGTAATCGTTCTTGAAATCACTTTGTAATTGTTATTGTAATCGTTCTTGAAATCACATTGTAATTGTTATTGTAATCGTTCTTGAAATCACATTGTAATTGTTATTGTAATCGTTCTTGAAATCACATTGTAATTGTTATTGTAATCGTTCTTGAAATCATTGTTAAAACATTTAGCACATATGAGTCACCCCAAAACAGTTGAAAACAGTAAAAGAGGGGAATAATGTACTCGCCTGAGAGTGCTTAGGAGTCTTGAACAACTACCAAGTAAGCTAGAGGAGTCCCGGAAATCAAACGGTACCTAATATAGGTAACTACATAAATAACCCGGACCTAAATCGGAAGACTGGGTAGCAGGAGGGTCTGTAAACCAAATGAGTGTAGGAACTCATATGATATGGTTTAACAAAGCCTACATACTAAATGAAACTTAACCTAAGTATTATCGACCCATCACGACCCATTAAGGTAGCTTATGCTACTTTAACGCGTCGTTTGCGTGAAACGCGTTCGGACCGCCTAACTAGTCCTATGACAAGTAATATATGCCTTAACATGTCTAATATGGTTGTCAAATCAGTTTAGATGTCAAAAGTTATGTTACATATGTTTAAAAATGAATTTTGGCATCAAAGGGGTATTTTGGTAATTTACCTAAGGCATATAAACTACCTATCATACAACTACTTAAACGAAGCGACCATAAGGTATAACCTCGTAAGGTTATTATATACTATGGTCACCTAATGTGCTTGGTCGGATCTTAATGATCGACCAAACGGGTCGGGTTCGAAAGTATAAGCGATTGTTTAGATCGCTTACCTTACGACCCTATCTAAGCACTAAACTAAAAGTGACGAGCTAAGCATGTTAAAACATGCTTAACTAAGTTTAGAAAACAGGTTTGGTATCACAAAAAACGGTTGTGATACCTAAGAGTAGTTTGGTTACAAAATACGTAAGAATACGTATTCTGCCCGAGACTACGGCTCGTCACTGAGCCTAGATAACGTGGTAATCAGTAGGTATAGTCGCTAGGGACTATAACCATCGTGATTACACTCACGTTATGAAGTTCAAACGAACTTTGCATCGACCATAAACTGGTCAATGCAGAAAGTCAAACAAAGTTTGACTTTCGGACTCGAAAAGCAATAAAAGAACGAAAGAGGACTTACGAAGGGTCCCCGAATGCTAATCCCGATCCAAGTAACTCAGGTATGAAACGAAGGTTCCAACTTAGAGCCCAAATGATCAGATTTGTGGGTTTTGAAGCAATGGGGGGTGGGTATTTATAGGAAAAGTAGAGCCGTTAGGATCGTTTCTTGAATATCGTGCCACGATCCGAGCCGTACACTTGTCACAAAGTTGTGGTGGCTAGAAATGATGTTTATCAGCTGAAAATGCAAGTTGCAAACATGTGGTTGTGGTTTAATCAGCTGATAATCTGCTGACTGTTTGTTATTATCTGTTCTGGCATAGGCTAGCGCACCGCTACACTAAAAGTGTAGCGCACCGCTAGGCCTAAGTTTGGCAGATTTACACTTTTGGTCCCTGTCATGCATTCAGCCCATTTTCGACACGTTTAAGGCCCGTTAACCCCATTTCAAAGCTCTAAAATGAATTTAAAGTATAGGGAACTTAAAATGTGCTCAAAAATATCTTGGATGTCGGTTCGTTTAACCGTACGGTCGCGATGTTCGGTTAATTACGACGGAATGCGCATAAGCGCGTAAAACGATCCAAATGACGCGACGAATGGATTTTTGGCAAGCCAAACACTAAAATAAAATATTTTAGTGCTTAAATAAATTTTTGGATGTCCGGATGTATTCAGAACGTAAGTTATGCGCGAAAATGCAAACTTGTGCACTTTTTGACACTTTTAGTCCCTGAATGACACAAAAGTTTATTTTAGCATACCGAACACCTCAAAGCCTATTTCTAAGCTATGTAAAGGATATTTATGGTATGTTTAACTTACGGTCATGTTCCGGAATATCTGTTACAGTTCAAATTGGCATACTTTCGCAGTTTGTCAACTTTAGTCCCTGTAAGCGATTTAACTTTGATTTCACCACACCAAACCTTCCAAAACTTATATCTAAGTTATGTAAAGGTTATTTAAAGTATGTTAAGCCTATTTCACTATTCCGGAGTGTTCGTTGCATTAAACTGGTTATATTTACGCATCGGTGCGCATATAACTTTCCAGAAAGCGATTTAGAGTCTGAATTCGAACAAAATATGATATGTGTAAATGATACACATATTTTTACAAATCCCAAGTATGAAATACAACATTTAATTGGTTTGGTATTTGTTTGATGGCCGTGGAGGCACAGGTGTTACAGTCTCCCCTACTTTAGGAAATTTCGTCCCGAAATTTATTTAGAGGAAACTTGTGAGAGCTTGAAAACATGTTGTTGAAAAGATCGAACAACATTGGTTAGGGTTCTGAACTTCTAGTAACCTTAATAACATTATGCTTGCAATGTAAGAGGGACACTTATATACAAGTATATAAAGCGTCATTGGTGCGTCCACCGTACCTCCATTACATCGTTCTCATTTTGTTATTGTTGTCACTATCGGTTCTTACACATAATAAACCTTACTGGGTTTCTGTGCACTAAATTTCATAATTATGTACGCGTCCATAATTAGACAATTCCTTGCATAGTTCACACAGTCTATTTTATAATGTGTAGAGTAAAACCAACTGAACAATCCTGTGATGAGTGTGACTAGACTGCCATAGAGTCCTTTTTAATTAAATCAATAAATGATCTAAATAGACTATAAATGTGTCTGTCCAACTACATCACTAGATGTCGTTCTTAACCAAATTGTAAATCAATCTTTTTGACTAGACCACCAAAAGGGTCTCTTATGAATCATGGAGTGATACTATAAAATCCAAGGGTCTTATCTATTACATAGAAGCCCATTAAGGATTTAAGGTAGTACCTTTTGACTATCCTGCTACGAATCCCTCATATGAAGATATGAAAGATCCTGCGAGGATTTGGATAACAAATTATCCAGAGTATAAAAACACAAAAACATAGAGGAGAACACATAACACATAAACACATAATCGCATAATTGCATACTCGTTCAATCGCATAATCGTTCAATTTGACCTTTAATTTGTTATCTTTGGACACGGGTATTTAAAGCATACCAGGAACCCAATCTGTGGATTTCCTTTGGCACTTTAAATATTTTCAAGAATCTAACTATGAAGATAGGAAGATCTTAAAAGGAATTCGGTTTGTCCTAATTGAGTTGTATTGTACATTTTAAAGTGTACAAGGAATTCAATCAGGGCTCCGATGTCAACGAAAGTGTTGATCGTGATCGGCTCGAGACATGAATAGATCAAGATGTCATCAATAACAACAATGACGAACTGATCCAAATAAGGCTTGCAGACTCTATTTATTAAGTCCTTGAAGCTGGCTGGAGCATTTGTCAACCCAAAAGGCATGACTGTAAACTCGTAATGGCCATACTTCGTGTAGAAAACCGTTTTGGGAATATCTTCTTCGAGAATACAAAGTTGATGATACCCAGAACGCAAATCGATCTTGGAAAAGCATGAAGCGCTCTGCAGATGATCGGAGAGATCATCGATTTAAGGTAGTGGATATCGATTCTTGATGGTAAGCTTAACAGGCTTACGTTAATCGATATGAATTCGAAAAGATCCATTCTCTCTTTTACAAGGAGAACAGGAGCTTCTCTAAGGTGAAAAGTTCGGACGGATGAATCCTTTATCAGACAACTCTTGAAGCTGTTTTGATAATTCTTGCATCTTGAATGGTGCAAGACGATAAGATACTATAGATTTAAAAGAAGTAAGTGTTTGAGGTTCTTAGGGAGATTACAAGTGATCATAAAAATGTCAGAACCACACGAGTAGTTTTGTCTTTGTGTTGACATCATAAGGTTGGATCAAACATTCATACAATTGCATTAGTTAAAAATAAAACCACAAATTTTATTTATATAACATCCGCATTGTCTTTAAATGTTACAAGATAACAACCAGAGGAAAAACAAACTGCTAGTTGTTCACTCCTTCATCATTGAGTGCCTCATTGATGTTAAACACTCGACCGCGTGCTGGATTCACATTGACGTTGACGTTCGCATTCGGGTTTGCGTTAGCATTTGCATTCACCAGTCTTGGGCAGTTGTGGCGGAAGTGACCAATCTCTCCGCAGTTGAAACATGAACCTAGTGGAAATCTCACAGCATTCCCTTGAACCGGAGCTTGAACCTGAGCAGCCTGATTTTGTCCCAAACGACAAATCTTGGCCAAATGCCCAAGTTTACCACACGTCGTGCATTGCCAGCAAGCTTGTTGTACTGCGTGATGACCGTTGCAGCGTGCACAATAAGGAGCGGTACCGGCATATGCTTTCTTTGCAGGTGGCTGAGCTGGTGGGTTCCGCGGATTCTGAGCAGTCTGTGCTGTAACAGCAAAATTTTGGGCACCCTTCCGCTTCTTTGATTTCTTTGACGTCTCACCTTCCTTACCCTTCTTGTTTTGGCCTTTCTTGCTATCCTCCTTGTCAGCTGACTGTTTCTTGCCCTTGTCACCCTTCCTGTGTAACTTGTTCTTCCGAATTTGCGACTCAGTCAATGTCGCTGATAACTCGATCGCCTGAAGGAGTGTGGCAGGGTTACTACCAGTAAGGATGTCTTGTACCGAGTCAGGTAGGCCGTCGATGTACCTTTCGATAGCTATGTCAATTGGGGTAACCATTGTCGGGCAAAGCAGACTCAGCTCCTCAAACCTATCAGTATACGCCCTGTGCTCACCACTATCTTGCTTCAACTCATCAAATTCCTTCTCCAAAGCTCGCTGCTCATGACGAGGACAGAATTCCCTCATCATCAGAGCCCTAAGTTCAGCCCATGTCTGTGCGAGAGCAACTTCCGCACCTCGGTCTCTCATTACCCCATTCCACCATGTAAGAGCCCTCTTCTGAAACACGCTCGAGGAGAACTCGACCTTGCGATTATCCGGGCACTGCACGTGGCGAAAAGTATTCTCAATGCTTTCGAACCACTGAAGAAGCCCAGTTGCTCCTTCAGAACCACTAAACTTGAGTGGTTTAGCCTGGTTGAAATCCTTGTATTTGCATAGCACATTGTTGTTGTTGTTGGCTTGGTTCCATTGAGCAAAGAGGTTTGGGAATTGAGCAGCCATTTGCTGCGCAATGATTTCTGCCAGCTCGGCAGTCTCTATCTGGCTTTCGCGTCGAGGAGGCATTGTCTAAAAGAGGAAACATGAAAGGAAACGAGTGAGAGAATTTAGACGAAAAGAATGAGATGAAACAAATCTGATGAAAGCAAGTATAGTGGTCATTTGTTTGTCACTACAAAGCAACAAACGACACACAGTGACTGATCAAAGTAAATGGGTCAAAAATAATGTATCGCGAAGACATGCTCGCCTATAAGTGAACACTCATCCCAAGAATTCCCAGGTAAGCACAACTGGTCTCGCGTCTGATGAGATGTGTACGAAGTGCTTGCCTAGACAGAAAACCCAGAATACAGGCATTCACCCTTCCAGTTTGCACGTGTTCACATTATTTAAAACCCAAAACCTTGACGAAGTTTTGAAAACTCAAAGGGGTTCAAAACCATATAACAGAGGGTTCAAAACCTTACAATAGAGGGTTCAAAACCTAGAAATTAATCATCCTAGAACAGATGATTAGTTTTCAAAGCGGTTTTGAAATTTATGTTCTTGTTGTGGTCGTCACCTAAGGATAGGTGACGGTATTGTTTTATGACTAAACGCAAGTAAACTCGCGTTAGGGTCCTAAGAAGGTTATAGACTAGGTCAAAGCATTACTAATTACTAATAACCTAATTCCCTATAACCATTGGCTCTGATACCATCTTTTCTGTCACACCCCGACCGCGTAAAACAACAAATCGCGGCGGAAACATCGGGGCGTGTTGCAACAGAATTAATGTTTCATAACCATGGATACCAAAAAGTGTTTCGTTTTATTAAACATTGAATAATTACTTCGTCTGGAAATCTAAATACACAAATTAAACATAATCTATCATTGTTATTGAGTCACTAAGGCCTTGTCCAGTCCTATGTGAGCATGCATCTTATCAATCGATATCATCCAACTATACCTGAAACATATGTGAAAACGAGGTCAGCAAAGAAATGCTGGCGAGTACATAGGTTTTGTGAAAATAAGATTCATGACTTCAGTTTAAGAAAATGTTTAGTCATGAACCTTGTAATTTGCTTTGTCTGTGTAAATCATTTGAAAAATAATAAGTTTAGATGATATGTATAAATAAGAGAATAATGCATGATTAAATGAATAACCATGTGAAATGAGTCTTTATAATATAAGTTGTTTGTAAATAAATGTCTTGTGAAAAGTATGTTACTTGTATAAAATGTTCTATGTCTCAAACTGAAATGATTCAAATAACGCTACAATATGTAATACCATACAAACACTTATATATAGGAAGTACCAGCGGCGTATCCACCATGTTTGTATCATATTATACACGCATCGTTACTTAATCACTTAATCAAATCAAACCAAACCAAACAATGTAAAATGTCTATGTTTAAATCAATTGTCAAATGTATTGATTAATATGTCAAAGTATTCATGTCAAGATGTAAATCATGTCAAAATGTCTATGTCAAATATCCATGTCAAATGTCTATGTCAAATATCCATGTCAAATGTCTATGTCAAATATCCATGTCAAATGTCTATGTCAAATATCCATGTATGGCAAGTGAAATGTCTCAACTAAACCATATGCACAACAACAAAGTATTGAAGTAAAACTTGGTTTAAATCAATACTATGTTTCGTGGAAATGCATGATCAAATGTCAATCATGTTCCGATGTTTACCCAATCGTTAACCCATTTTGTAAAATCGTTCTAGTCGTTCTTGTTTTAATTGTGAAACTACTTTATGGTCGATTCTCTAATAACATTCAAACCTTCTTGACGCGTTCCTCGTTCCAACTCGCTCTCGTTCTCGTTCTTAACAAACCCTTACCAAAGGGTAAGTTAATAATTACAGATTCAGTCGTTACCCAAAATATCCACACATAACCATGGGTATAGAGAATAACGGGATTTGTCAGATCCTATGGTACCATAACCTAATACTGGACGGCTTGATCATTGCTAATGAATGTCATTGGTTATGTAACTACAACCAACAAGTTCGTTCACTTTATTGAAATCGTTCTTGAAACCATTGTAATTGTTTTTGAAACCATTGTTATTGTTCTTGAAACCACATTCTAATTGGTATTGTAATCGTTCTTGAAATCACTTTGTAATTGTTATTGTAATCGTTCTTGAAATCACATTGTAATTGTTATTGTAATCGTTCTTGAAATCACATTGTAATTGTTATTGTAATCGTTCTTGAAATCACATTGTAATTGTTATTGTAATCGTTCTTGAAATCATTGTTAAAACATTTAGCACATATGAGTCACCCCAAAACAGTTGAAAACAGTAAAAGAGGGGAATAATGTACTCGCCTGAGAGTGCTTAGGAGTCTTGAACAACTACCAAGTAAGCTAGAGGAGTCCCGGAAATCAAACGGTACCTAATATAGGTAACTACATAAATAACCCGGACCTAAATCGGAAGACTGGGTAGCAGGAGGGTCTGTAAACCAAATGAGTGTAGGAACTCATATGATATGGTTTAACAAAGCCTACATACTAAATGAAACTTAACCTAAGTATTATCGACCCATCACGACCCATTAAGGTAGCTTATGCTACTTTAACGCGTCGTTTGCGTGAAACGCGTTCGGACCGCCTAACTAGTCCTATGACAAGTAATATATGCCTTAACATGTCTAATATGGTTGTCAAATCAGTTTAGATGTCAAAAGTTATGTTACATATGTTTAAAAATGAATTTTGGCATCAAAGGGGTATTTTGGTAATTTACCTAAGGCATATAAACTACCTATCATACAACTACTTAAACGAAGCGACCATAAGGTATAACCTCGTAAGGTTATTATATACTATGGTCACCTAATGTGCTTGGTCGGATCTTAATGATCGACCAAACGGTTCGGGTTCGAAAGTATAAGCGATTGTTTAGATCGCTTACCTTACGACCCTATCTAAGCACTAAACTAAAAGTGACGAGCTAAGCATGTTAAAACATGCTTAACTAAGTTTAGAAAACAGGTTTGGTATCACAAAAAACGGTTGTGATACCTAAGAGTAGTTTGGTTACAAAATACGTAAGAATACGTATTCTGCCCGAGACTACGGCTCGTCACTGAGCCTAGATAACGTGGTAATCAGTAGGTATAGTCGCTAGGGACTATAACCATCGTGATTACACTCACGTTATGAAGTTCAAACGAACTTTGCATCGACCATAAACTGGTCAATGCAGAAAGTCAAACAAAGTTTGACTTTCGGACTCGAAAAGCAATAAAAGAACGAAAGAGGACTTACGAAGGGTCCCCGAATGCTAATCCCGATCCAAGTAACTCAGGTATGAAACGAAGGTTCCAACTTAGAGCCCAAATGATCAGATTTGTGGGTTTTGAAGCAATGGGGGGGTGGGTATTTATAGGAAAAGTAGAGCCGTTAGGATCGTTTCTTGAATATCATGCCACGATCCGAGCCGTACACTTGTCACAAAGTTGTGGTGGCTAGAAATGATGTTTATCAGCTGAAAATGCAAGTTGCAAACATGTGGTTGTGGTTTAATCAGCTGATAATCTGCTGACTGTTTGTTATTATCTGTTCTGGCATAGGCTAGCGCACCGCTACACTAAAAGTGTAGCGCACCGCTAGGCCTAAGTTTGGCAGATTTACACTTTTGGTCCCTGTCATGCATTCAGCCCATTTTCGACACGTTTAAGGCCCGTTAACCCCATTTCAAAGCTCTAAAATGAAGTTAAAGTATAGGGAACTTAAAATGTGCTCAAAAATATCTTGGATGTCGGTTCGTTTAACCGTACGGTCGCGATGTTCGGTTAATTACGACGGAATGCGCATAAGCGCGTAAAACGATCCAAATGACGCGACGAATGGATTTTTGGCAAGACAAACACTAAAATAAAATATTTTAGTGCTTACATAAATTTTTGGATGTCCGGATGTATTCAGAACGTAAGTTATGCGCGAAAATGCAAACTTGTGCACTTTTTGACACTTTTAGTCCCTGAATGACACAAAAGTTTATTTTAGCATACCGAACACCTCAAAGCCTATTTCTAAGCTATGTAAAGGATATTTATGGTATGTTTAACTTAGGGTCATGTTCCGGAATATCTGTTACAGTTCAAATTGGCATACTTTCGCAGTTTGTCAACTTTAGTCCCTGTAAGCGATTTAACTTTGATTTCACCACACCAAACCTTCCAAAACTTATATCTAAGTTATGTAAAGGTTATTTAAAGTATGTTAAGCCTATTTCACTATTCCGGAGTGTTCGTTGCATTAAACTGGTTATATTTACGCATCGGTGCGCATATAACCTTCCAGAAAGCGATTTAGAGTCTGAATTCGAACAAAATATGATATGTGTAAATGATACACATATTTTTACAAATCCCAAGTATGAAATACAACATTTCATTGGTTTGGTATTTGTTTGATGGCCGTGGAGGCACAGGTGTTACACTTTGCAACGTGATCGTAATCACGAATACACCTTCTGATTACCACGTTTACTAGTCGAAGTGACGAGTCAAAGTTTCGATCAAAGATGCACATTATGTGTATTTTACGACAAAACTATTTTCGGGTATCAAAACACAAGTTTTGATACCAAATCAGTTTTATAAGCTTAGTTAGACATGTTTTGACATGTCTAACTCGTCACTTCTAGTGTAGTACTTCTTTAGGGTCGTAAGTCGAGTGGTATTGACCACCGCTTTGTCTTTCGAATCCGACCCGTTTGGTCGATCTTTGGATCCGACCAAACACATATTTGTGACCATAGTTGTATAGGGAATAGCCTACTGAGGTTATACCTTATGGTCACGTATTTTGGTTAGCATTATGATAAGTCGTTCTTATGTTCTTTAAAAATGACCAAAATGCCCTTTTTGCGCATAATTCCATTTTAAGCATATGTAACCCAATTTTTGACATATAACCTGACGTTACAACATTATCAAAACATGTTTTAACATTTAAGACTTATCACTGGACATATTTAACCATCTGAACACATATTTATGCAAATGACCCGTTAAAGTAGCGTAAACAACTTTAACGAGTCATAACGGGTCAAAAGCACTTAGGATCACTTTCATATCAGAATGTTGAGTTTATTAAATCATACCATATGAGTTCCAACACTCATTTGATTTATAAAACTTCATTCTATCTGATTCGCCGATTAAAGTTCCGACGTATTAACATAGTTATCTGATATTAGGACACACATGAATCCTTGCTTCTTCAAGTTTTATTTGAATCTTTCAGACAAGACTTATACGTAATCCCAAGTAAGTACATAGTCCCCTCTTTTACATTTTCAAATGTTTTCGGGGTGATTCATATGTGCCTATCCTTACTTTCTTGTTTTCATGACATTAGACATGCTTTGATTATCTAGTACATATAGTACATGGTTTTCAAATACATTTTTTGCTTCGTATGTTTACCTAGCATACCTAGCACACTATTTCAAAGACTTTTTGCTTCATATATTTACCTAGCATACTTAGTACATGATTTCAAAACATTTTCACAACATGCTTACATTGTTCAAGACATATTGGTGCGTTGAATATACAATGATATATTCATTAACACCGAAACCGCCGACCGGTAGTATGTTATGGTACCATAGGCTTGACAACCCCATTCCCGCTTCCTAGTTTTGTTTGGAAGTATCCATTGGGAATGACAGAATTCGATGAACATTTGATAAACCTTTGTCCTTATAAAGGTTTATCTGACAGTTAACAAGGCTTGAATGTATTCGCCAGCCATCCTAATATATGTTTTACAATAAAAGCAATGGTTTATAAGACATAACTTTTGATTTAAACAAAACCTTTGTTTATTCAAAGACATTGTTTTATACAAGAAAAATTTTGGTTATACAAGACAATATTTCCTATGGTTTAAGCAAAGACCTTTTTATTTACCATACAAGACATTGGTTCATACATGACAATTTGGTTTACACAAGACATTGTTCTACACATGACATTTTATTTACACAAGACATTGTTTTATACATGACACTTTTTATACAAGATATGACACATATTTATACAAGACATGACACTTTTTATACAAGACATGACACATATTTATACAAGACACGACAATTTTATACAAGACATGGCATTTTTTATACAAGACATGACATATTTTGGTTATTAAGTTAACCTTGCATTACTTCTTTTAAATCATTTGATTTTCATATGATTTTATAAAAGAAAACATTTCTACTATGATTCATGGCAACTTTTGAAAAAGTTAAACATTTCTTTAATAAATCAAAGCCATGAATCTTCATCACAAAACCTATGTTACTCACATGCATTTTTATGCTGACGTTTTATTTTCACATATGTTTCAGGAGCTTATGTTTGACTTTGAGCATACTTCACATAGTGCGGACTTGGGCCTTAGTGACTTTAAAACCTGCAAGATAATTATTGTATACTATTTGCATTCTACAAAGCAATGTACATAATTAACTCAATAAAACAAAACTTTAAGCACCATGTATTGTGAAAAAAATTGTAACGTGAGTCCCCAATGTTTTCCGTCGCGTGTTGTTGCATATTACGCGATTAGGGTGTTACATTTTTGCAAAACGTGCATGTCTTTCCACCCCAAAAACATTTATAAAAATGTAAAACCGTAAAAAGGTGGGGTTATGAACTCACCTTGATATCCTTGTGCAAAGCTAGCTAAATGTGCATCCATAATGTCGTTTCCAAACGTGACTCGCTAGCGTGCAATCTATAACATTCCTAACACGAAATAACGATAAGTTCCTAATAAATTGATGTAGCTAAACTACGTGTCACCGAGCTCTATCGAATCGCTAACCGAACGATCCAATGGTATGTCGTTAACTTGAAGGAAACGAAAAAGATATACTTGTTAAGTTTCGTTTAATGTCGGCGATAGTTACTAAGTCTTGGAAATACTTAGTTTTCGAGATATTTAAAATATAACTATTTATATGAAAATATATAAATATATCGATAGGATCGCGTTAGTCGTCCCGAGAAGTCATACGTGTGACAACTGGCACAAAACCGGTAATCACCGTACAGTTTTAATTATTATTTATTTTCTGCAATTATGTGCTTAAATGTCAACATTGTCTGATTACATGCTATATATGTGAATTCATGCACGTTTTATACTTCAAATATTTCTTTATGCATTACTTTAAGCGTTGCGTCAGAAAGACTAGTAAACTCACCGGTAAGACACACTGTGTCAGCAAATCTACAGGAAGCAGTCAGATGTTAGAATTAGGGCCTAGGAATAGGTCCAACATCTAAAATACATTAAAACCCAAGTGTAATACAAGGGTTAACATATAAACTTTCCGGAAGCTAAACTATGCACTAAAAAGCACCCGAAACTCACTTTAAATGCAAAATTTTGCATAAAACAGCCATAATTCAGCTATAATCAGCTACTTAACACAATAATATCATGTAGAATTTATGTTTTATTGTCTAGTATAACTTACAAAGTGTCGGGAATTGAAACTGCCACAAAAGGTGCTTCATACCTAGTGAAACTGCGCAATTCATCACTTTAACGAACCGTAACGAACCGAACAACCGGACAATAACCGGGACATCAAGATTTGACTAGAAGTAATGTTTTTATGATATTAAACTAGTATTGGTGCTAAAACACCTTAAAAATCATGAAAACCCCTAAACACACTTAAACTAAGTTAAACCCCCTCGTTTGCACTTTAAACCCTTAACGTCCCAAATTTTACACTTTACCCCCCCCCTCACCATAACCGGCCCCAAAGGGCCCCACATGACTTTTATTATTTTATATAACTATGTCTCCTAACTAGTAAACAAATAAATCTCTAAAGAAGATTTCATGTTGGAGAATTCTTCTATAAGACCATTAGAAAGTTTACATTGTCCAACACTTCACAACTTTCACCATCTTCTTCCTCCTTTTTCTTCTTGGTCTTGGCTGAAACACACACCCATACACACCTCATTTTCACTTCATTACAAGGCAATCTAAGGCTACTAGGAGGTGTATGAAGGTCATCTAAGAAGGTGTAAGGTGCTAGAAGTGGAAGGACACCAATTTGGAGCTTTTAACCTCCCATTTTCTTCTTTGTTCATCATCTTCATTCTTGTGCCACTTCCCTAGCCATTAGAGCTAGTAGTAAGCTTCTTGATCACTAAAATAAGTCATGTTTATGTTATGTACAAGTTTCACCATCTAAACAACTTAACTCTTAAAGCTAAAAATAAGAAGATCTAACATATTTATGAAGAAATCAAGTGATTACATGAAATTTTAGTATATGTAATGAAGTTATTGATGTTATATCTTTTGTTTATGTTTAGATCAAGTATGTTAAAGCTTAGATCTAACAAGTTTAAGCATGGATCTTGAAGGATCCATGGTTAAACTTGAAGATGAACAAATGAAGCATTATGTGAACATGAAAAATGAATTTTGATGCATAATCTTGAAGAAATAAAGTGTGTGTAGAACTAATTTTTGAAACTAAAACTCATGGAAAGTTGGTTAAAAATTTAACATAAAGCTTGTTTTTGAAAGATCTAAAGTTATTAAGCATGGATCTTGAAAGATCCATGGTGAAACATGATGTTAAAAATAATGATCTTTCTAATGAACATAAAAGTGGTTTTAGAACATGATTTACAAACTTTAAAGACCATAAAACTCATGGAAAATTGAGTTAGTGGATTAAAGTTTCACATAAGTTTGTTTAAAATACTCAAGAACACTTATTTTTGGAAAGATCATAATATGTTAAGTGTAGATCTAAAAGACTACACATTTTTAACAAGAATAAAGTTCACTATGATGTTTCATATGAAGAAGTTAGTGTTTATTGTTGATGATTATTGTTGGAAAATTGTTTTGGTGTTGAAAAGAAAATAAACACATGTTTTGAAAACATGGGAAATGTAATGACCATAAATTTAAAATCATTATTCTAGAAATAAAAATAATAATAATTTAGAATAAACTAAACATTTATCTTATGATCTATACTTATGTATATCAACCAAAACTATTATTTATAAATTATCCAATAGGAAACCCTAATTAAGACACCCAAGTAATTCTGTACAAACCCTAGAATTTTCAGAATCAGGATTAGGGCCCATAAAACTTAGGGGGGGGGGGGTATTCCCTACTTGACAATTATCCTAATAACTTGCTATCGAAGTTGAAATTTTAAAATCTGTCGACTCAGCTAAGCTAGTCCTACACGTGGCAACCCTATGCATAAAATAAGTTTCTACGCGGGCCGCGTAAGGATAGGTTAAATGTTCACGCGGGCCGCGACAAGGTCAAATTTCACCTATAAATAGCAGAAATTGGGACTTGATTCTGGGCACAAAAACGACGAAGAAACTCAAAATACGCGCTGAGATATCGTCCAATTACTCTCAAAACACACACGAAACACTAATTAGTATAGCGGGGTGCTGCAGAATAGGGTATTAACTCAATCGCTGATACGATTCAATGTCCGATTGATTGAAATCAATCCAATGGATGTTTAAGTGCTGCTCAAATTTGGGTTATGCTTTGTCATTAGTCGTGATTCCGATGGATGTTTAAGTAATTTCACTTTGTCATTAGTTGTGATTCCGATGGATGTTTAAGTGTTTACACTTTGTCATTCGTTGTGAATCCGATGGATGTTTAAGTGATTTCACTTTGTCATTAATTGTGAATCCGATGGATGTTTAAGTATCGCACTTTGTCATTCGTTGTGAGGATTTTAATCTCGTGAGTTATCGTAAATGCTGTATTAAGTTACTAACCTAGTTTGTGTGCATATTATTTAAATTAGGTTAAAAGACTAATCAGTAGTCTAAACTCTGCCCGTATAAATCTGAAATATTATCACAAGGTAGCATCACTTTGGAATTATTAAGGTACGGATCCTTACCCCATTCCTTGTTGTTTGATATTCAATTGTTATAAACCCGTTGAGTTCGTATATCTTTTCAACATCATCACGTCTTTGATTATCGATTCATTTGACAGTCCGTTTGATTCCTATTCTAATCATAACTTTTGATTTAGCTTTCATGTCATGCGATAGTATTTTGTTAGTTGTACTCATTATCGCATGTTCCAATATATGTTACGTCTTGTTATGAAAAATATTTTGATAAGTTATGTAAATAAGACCTTTTGTACTCTGATACCCTGAGTATCGCTTCTCGTGGAGTGTCCCACGAGCATGTTGTTGCGGCATCGACATCATGTGCTCCATCCGTGACGGAGAGATCAGTTCACGGCGTCTCTTAAGTACAAGTGTGGTACATATGGCTATTAGGAGGCGTATGGATCGATCCTAGGATTTAAGTTAAGGAGGTGGATAGCGGGTATGCCAACTCGCCATCTCGTGTGATAATTATGCAGGAGTAGCTACCTGTGTATTGTCACGTTTTAAGTTTGGCTCATGGGTACATCCGTATGATTTATATTATGAAATTACGTTATTTGCATCATATCATTTTCGCATAAAGTTCCATCCGAATAACATTTCATATAAAGCATTAATTGTTCTTTGAGCCTATAATTCCATACTGAGCATTCGGCTCATTCCGTAAATTTTTTTTGTATCTACAGGACCGCAGGTTACTTTGGGAGGGGAAAAGAGAGAAGAATAAAGCCTAAGAATAAATCTGAAGATGTTAGTTAATTAAGTCGAATGTCTCCGCTTGTATATTAACCTTAAGTTTAGTTGTCGTGTGATTGTATCCTTATCGAATAAATAAATGGAATTATGACTTTTGTTTATGATACCACTGTTATTGTGACACGTCAGCCCTTCTGGGTTGGGGTGTTACAGCTATGGTATCAGAGCAAAGGCTCTTTCCTGTAGAAAACTTGAAGATAGTAATTAAAACCTGTGAGGAATGGGTAGATATCTATGATAGGATTCAACTTGATCTCTTATTTGGTTTAACTCATATGTCTATTCGTATAGATGCCTCCTCGTCGTCTGCTACGTAAGAGTACTCGTACTAACCATGTACGTAACAACACTTCTTCGAATGAGACTCCAGTTGCTCCAAACATAATTAATGCTATCAACCAGGCTGTTGCCGGGTTGCTTCCAAACCTTGTTGCTCAAACATCTGAGGCCGTTATTCAACAAACTCGTCATCCAGAACGTAATAACACGAATCCAATCTCTGGTGAAGAAATTCGTGAGAATACCACGAACCATACTACCTATAGTATAGACATATGGATCGCTAAATTCCAAAAACAAAAGCCGAAATCCTTTAGTCACGCTAATAATCCAGTCGAAGCAAGGAACTGGATAGCTCATGTTGAAAAGATCTTCGGAGTTCTTGGAGTTCCGGAGCAATACAAAGTTAGATTGGCTACCTACAAATTTGAAGATGACGCACAAACTTGGTGGGAAGGATATAAGCAAGTCAAAGGAGGGGATGATTTTGACGCTAATCTTTCATGGGTCGACTTTCGTACCATCTTTTACGACAAGTATTTTTCTACCGCTGATAAAGAAGCTTATATCAGGGAGTATGCAGTGATTCGACAGGGGAGTGATGAACCAGCCTCTGAGTTCATTACTCGATTTTCAAGGTTGGCTAGTATTGTAGGAGAAGTTGCAGGATCAACAGAAGTCCAGGCAGTAAAATGCAAGTGGGCAGTTAATGATCGAATTCGGAAGTCGATCATGTATATGAAATTTAAGGATATCACCGAAGTTGCTGATGCAATCAAAACTTTTGAGTTCGAGAGAAAAGAATTTTTATCTCGAACTGGGGATAATAAGAAGAGAAATAGGGAAGGACAAATTAAGCAGGAAATCGGCCAATCATCCACTACGCCACAACATCAAGACAGCAAAGTGCAAGGAAATCAAAACTCTGGAAATCAGGCACGTCCATGGCAACCTAGACTGCAAAACCAGAGGCCTGCTCAAAACCAGATTCAGTTGTATGCAGAACCTATTAGAGCTCAACCACTGAATCAACATATAAACCCGAATCAGATTACATATCCTCTATGTAATACTTGTGGTAAGCGACATCAGGGCGTATGTCACCGAAGTACAGGAGCATGCTTTAGATGTGGCCAAACTGGACACATGATTAAGGAGTGTACAAAGAAAGACACTAAGAAGAATAACCGACCAAACGTTGCACCACCCAATGTTGGAGGAAGAGTTTTCGCACTTTCTGCTACTGATGCTGCTAATGCCCCAGGTACTGTGTCGGGAACCCTTCAGCTTGGTAAACATAGTATCTATGTGTTATTCGATACAGGAGCGACTCATTCTTTAGTATCCCACTCGTTTACTAAGTACCTTCCGATAAGACCAACTCTCTTAAATCATACTTTAACCATTTCCACTCCCATGGAAAATTCATCCGTAATCACTTATGTATATAAGGATTGTCCGATCCGTATTGAATCTATTGTGTGTAAGGCAGACCTATTTCCAATACATATGTGTGACTTTGATATTATTCTAGGGATAGATTGGTTGTCTCGACACCGCGTAACTATAGATTGTCATTCCCGCCGTGTTATTTTCGGTGATCTTCATCATCCTGATATTATATATCAGGGAACTCAAGCCCATAAATCTCTTAAAATTATCTCCGCGCTCAAAGCTCGAAAATTCGGCTGTGCTGGATTCCTAGCATCGATTAAGGATACTTCTGCTAGTGTTAAGAGTATCGATAGCCATTCCGTTGTTCGTGAATATCCTGATGTATTTCCGGATGAACTACCGGGATTACCACCTGACCGTCAGGTAGAATTCACCATCGACTTGATTCCTGGCGCCGAGACTATTTCTAAAGCTCCATACCGTATGGCTCCAATGGAACTGAAGGAGTTGAAGGAACAATTGCAAGAATTGTTAGATCTAGGATTCATAAGACCCAGTGTTTCACCTTGGGGTGCTCCGGTCTTATTTGTGAAGAAGAAAGACGGTAGTATGCGTTTATGTATTGACTACCGAGAGCTGAACAAGATTACTATTTGTAATCAGTATCCTCTGCCTCGCATTGATGATCTCTTTGATCAACTTCAGGGGGCTCAGTTCTTCTCAAAAATCGACCGGAGGTCAGGGTACCATCAGCTAAAGATAAAAAATGATGATGTTCCCAAGACCGCCTTTCGTACTCGTTATGGTCATTACGAATTCTTGGTTATGCCCTTTGGGCTAACTAATGCACCCGCAGTCTTCATGGATTTGATGAATCGTGTATTTCACAAATTCCTAGATAAATTCGTAATTCTTTTTATCGATGACATTCTGGTATATTCCAAGAGTCGTGAAGAGCATGAAGCACATCTACATGCAGTACTTGGAACCTTGCGGCATGAGAAGTTGTACGCTAAGTTTTCCAAATGTGACTTTTGGCTTAGCCAAGTGGCATTTCTAGGTCATGTCATATCAGCAGAGGGAATTATGGTAGACCCAACAAAGGTTGAAGCTATTACAAAATGGCCAAGACCCACTTCTGTTACCGAAATACGAAGTTTCTTGGGTCTTGCTGGCTATTACCGAAGATTTGTTGAAAGATTCTCGGTAATTGCTTTACCACTCACAAAACTCCTAAGGAAAGGGGTGAAATACTCATGGAATGAGGAACAAGAGAAAAGCTTTGAAGAATTGAAGAAACGACTCGTATCCTCCCCGATACTTGCTCTCCCTTCTGGATCAGGAGGTTACCAAGTCTATAGTGATGCCTCAAAGAAAGGATTAGGTTGTGTGCTAATGCAACATGGGAAGGTTATCGCTTATGCCTCCCGTCAGTTAAAGCCTTATGAAGTTAACTACCCTACACATGATTTAGAACTAGCCGCAGTCGTTTTTGCACTTAAGATTTGGTGACACTATCTGTATGGTGAAAGTTGTGACATTTTTATCGACCATAAGAGCCTCAAGTATATATTCACCCAGAAAGAGCTAAATATGAGGCAAAGAAGATGGTTAGAACTTTTAAAAGATTACGACGCAAATATTCAATACCATCCAGGCAAAGCCAATGTTGTAGCTGACGCGTTGAGCCGAAAGAATTCCGGGACTATATCTTGCTTACAAATTCAGCCTCGTATTAGGAGGGATCTCGAAAGAATGAACATTTGGCTTCAGGTTAATAAATCTGATGAATATCTAGCTAGAATGCAGATTGAACCCGACCTCATATCCAGGATCAAAGATGCACAGAAGCAAGATGGAGAACTTTGGGCAATTGTGCAAAATCTTGAGGTGGGTAAGCAATCTGAATTTCGTATAGACCATCATGGGGTGATTTGATGCGGTAAAAGACTTTGTGTACCCGATGACTCCACCCTTCGTGAGTCATTGTTAGCCGAAGCTCACAGCTCACCATTTTCAATTCACCTAGGATCTACAAAGATGTATCGAGACTTAAGACAGAACTTCTGGTGGAATGGCATGAAGGAAGACGTTGCTCGCTACGTAAGTAAATGCCTCACTTACCAACAAGTGAAAATTGAACACAAACGAGCAAGCGGTCTGTTGCAGCCATTGGATATTCCCATATGGAAGTGGGATGAGATCACAATGGATTTTGTTACAGGTTTGCCTAAGACTTTCAAGAAGAATGATGTTGTATGGGTTGTTGTCGATAGATTGTCAAAGTCAGCACATTTTCTACCAATTCAGCAAGGATTTTCGGTTAATAAGTTATCCGAAATATTTCTTCAAGAAATTATTCGACTCCATGGCACACCATCTTCCATTGTTTCCGATAGAGACCCACGTTTCACCTCACGATTTTGGAAAGGTTTTCTGGCAGCTTGGGGTACACGACTGAAGTTTAGTACGGCTTTCCATCCACAAACAGATGGGCAGTCGGAACGCACGATTCAGACCTTGGAAGACATGCTCCGAGCATGTGCACTTGAATGGTCTGGAAACTGGGATGAATATCTATGTCTTGTTGAGTTCGCTTACAACAATAGTTGGCAAGCAAGTATTGGCATGGCACCTTTTAAGCTTTTGTATGGTCGGAAATGTCGAGCACCGATATGCTGGGATGAAGTTGGAGAAAAGATTATTGAAGGGCCAGAACTAGTTCAGATTACAAATGAAAAAGTCACTATGGCCCGAGAAAAACTGAAAGAAGCTCAGAGCAGACAAAAGAGCTATGCAGATCAAGATAGACGACCACTCGAATTTAAAATTGGCGACCACGTTTTCTTAAAGGTATCACCTTGGCGTGGCATTCGTAGATTTGGAATTAAAGGGAAGCTTAGTCCCCGTTTCATCGGTCCGTTTGAAATCCTTGAAAGAATTGGAGAAGTGTCATATCGACTGGCTTTACCGCCTCAACTCTCTCACGTTCATAACGTTTTTCATGTCTCCTCGTTAAGAGGATATAATTATCATCCACTCCATGTCATTAGTTATCTGTTACTTACAATTCACGAGCATTTGTCCTACGAAGAGGAACCAGAAGCCATCTTAGATCGACAAGAAAGGGTTTTGCGTAGGAAAGTAATTCCGTTTGTTAAAATCCTCTGGAAAAATCACTCTGAACACGAAGCAACATGGGAATCTGAAGAATCAATTCGCTCTTTATACCCTAATCTATTCTAGTAATAGAATTTTAGTCGAAGTAACGGTAAATCTTGCTCTTTGATATATGTTCAATTGTTTCTGTTTACGGTCATTCATGCTTTACCTTATGTGAATATATCTTAGCTATGATTAAGCATATCTATGTAGGAAATATCAGTACCAATAGTCACTCTAGTATCTGTAAGTCTCCATTGACTTTTCGTACGGTAAGATATTTTATTAAAATGCGTTATAGGAGGATCATTAGGGCACATATGTAAGGTAATTGACAATTATGGTCATGAACGTAATTATGAATTTCAAATACACATGTGTGTTTAGGAGATTCTGGTTATATAAGTTAGTAACTCTGCTATGAAAATTCCGTTTCCGTTACCTATGCGATAGGTTATATTATTATTTGAAAATTTTCGAGGACGAAATTTCTTTTAAGGGGGTAATAGTTGTAATGACCATAAATTTAAAATCATTATTCTAGAAATAAAAATAATAATAATTTAGAATAAACTAAACATTTATCTTATGATCTATACTTATGTATATCAACCAAAACTATTATTTATAAATTATCCAATAGGAAACCCTAATTAAGACACCCAAGTAATTCCGTACAAACCCTAGAATTTTTAGAATTTTCAGAATCAGGATTAGGGACCCTAAAACTCAGGGGGGGGGGGTATTCCCTACTTGACAATTATCCTAATAACTTGCTATCGAAGTTGAAATTTTAAAATCTGTCGACTCAGCTAGGCTAGTCCCACATGTGGCAACCCTATGCATAAAATAAGTTTCTACGCGGGCCGCGTAAGGATAGGTTAAATGTTCACGCGGGCCGCGACAAGGTCAAATTTCACCTATAAATAGCAGAAATTGGGACTTGATTCTGGGCACAAAAACAACGAAGAAACTCAAAATACGCGCTGAGATATCGTCCAATTACTCTCAAAACACACACGAAACACTAATTAGTATAGCGGGGTGCTGCAGAACAGGGTATTAACTCAATCGCTGATACGATTCAATGTCCGATTGATTGAAATCAATCCAATGGATGTTTAAGTGCTGCTCAAATTTGGGTTATGCTTTGTCATTAGTCGTGATTCCGATGGATGTTTAAGTAATTTCACTTTGTCATTAGTTGTGATTCCGATGGATGTTTAAGTGTTTACACTTTGTCATTCGTTGTGAATCCGATGGATGTTTAAGTGATTTCACTTTGTCATTAATTGTGAATCCGATGGATGTTTAAGTATCGCACTTTGTCATTCGTTGTGAGGATTTTAATCTCGTGAGTTATCGTAAATGCTGTATTAAGTTACTAACCTAGTTTGTGTGCATATTATTTAAATTAGGTTAAAAGACTAATCAGTAGTCTAAACTCTGCCCGTATAAATCTGAAATATTATCACAAGGTAGCATCACTTTGGAATTATTAAGGTACGGATCCTTACCCCGCTCCTTGTTGTTTGATATTCAATTGTTATAAACCCGTTGAGTTCGTATATCTTTTCAACATCATCACGTCTTTGATTATCGATTCATTTGACAGTCCGTTTGATTCCTATTCTAATCATAACTTTTGATTTAGCTTTCATGTCATGCGATAGTATTTTGTTAGTTGTACTCATTATCGCATGTTCCAATATATGTTACGTCTTGTTATGAAAAATATTTTGATAAGTTATGTAAATAAGACCTTTTGTACTCTGATACCCTGAGTATCGCTTCTCGTGGAGTGTCCCACGAGCATGTTGTTGCGGCATCAACATCATGTGCTCCATCCGTGACGGAGAGATCAGTTCACGGCGTCTCTTAAGTACAAGTGTGGTACATATGGCTATTAGGAGGCGTATGGATCGATCCTAGGATTTAAGTTAAGGAGGTGGATAGCGGGTATGCCAACTCGCCATCTCGTGTGATAATTATGCAGGAGTAGCTACCTGTGTATTGTCACGTTTTAAGTTTGGCTCATGGGTACATCCGTATGATTTATATTATGAAATTATGTTATTTGCATCATATCATTTTCGCATAAAGTTCCATCCGAATAACATTTCATATAAAGCATTAATTGTTCTTTGAGCCTATAATTCCGTACTGAGCATTCGGCTCATTCCGTAAATTTTTTTTGTATCTACAGGACCGCAGGTTACTTTGGGAGGGGAAAAGAGAGAAGAATAAAGCCTAAGAATAAATCTGAAGATGTTAGTTAATTAAGTCGAATGTCTTCGCTTGTATATTAACCTTAAGTTTAGTTGTCGTGTGATTGTATCCTTATCAAATAAATAAATGGAATTATGACTTTTGTTTATGATACCACTGTTATTGTGACACGTCAGCCCTTCTGTGTTGGGGTGTTACAGGAAACCTCCATTTTTAGGGGAAGTCAATTTTTTTATAAAATTTTGACACTTAGAAATATAAGTTGTGGTGAAACTTATTCCCCAAAACTTCACCTAAAAATATTTACCAAGGTTTCCCTAATTTTTGTAATAAATTACAAGTTCAAAAATGACGATTTCTTCAAGTGAAAAGTAATATTAAGTATGTATATTTTTGGGAAAAATATATATACTTAGTGATCACCAAATTTTGTGCTAAGTGTATATTATGTGTATTATATGTAGTAGTGTAGTGTATTAGGAACTTGAAAATACACTAAATACTCCCAAGGAGTATGAATACAAAAATACACATACAAATACATGAGAATACTAAAGTATACAAGTATACAAAAATTCCTCACAAGGAAATACATGGACAAATACAAGAAAATATATTTATGAAAATATATTTCTTAGCATATTATTAAACATGGACAATATATGGATACTATGGACTTAAACATATATTTTTGGACAAATATATATAACCTATACCAAGTATTAGAATTTATACAAAATCGGGTGGATAACAAGAATAATCATATATATATTTTATAGCATGACAAAAATATATATTTCATACAAGTCGTAAAAATATATTATTTTTAAGAAACATAATTCCGGAAAGTAATAAAAATAAAATTATTGATTTTTGATGAAAAATACAAAATACACAAGTATTTACATAAAATACAAGTATACTTTCCTAAGTATACTTGCACAAAAATAATATTGAAAATATTATTTCACAAAATACTTATATTTATTTTTGGATAAATAATATAAGTAACTTACATGAAAAGTTAAAAATATAAATTATTTTTAACAACTTCTTACCTTGTCAAAGGCTATAAGCAAATATATATTTGAGAGAGAAAATATATATATTTACGAAAATACAATATATACTCAACGGGCAAGACCCGACAAACAAGGGCATGACCCTCACTAAGAATGAACATACAAAGAACATATGCATAAACAAAAGATGGTGACTTATACTTGTGTGATACAAGTCTAGTGACTAACATTAATAGAACACGTATAGGTCACGACGCTACGAAACCAACCGGTGAAGTTTACGGCGCAGAATACGCAAATTTGTGAGTTCATGTCCCCGTTTTTAAACTTTTACTTGTTTTTTAAACTTTGGGAAAATACATGTGTTATGGTATGTTGAATACAAAACTAAGGAATGATACTTTAGATCATGTCACGAATGGGGTGCCATAAGCACCATTAATCAGTTACATACCAAGACCGCGGAACAAAATGTTAGATCTAATGGGTTTCAGGCAACCACACTCTTGGTCACTCTTTTACCAAGTAGTGCTTTTGTGTCTCTAGTCGTGAATCGACAAGTAAAAATACCTATGGTTTGGATGCTTCCTATGTTGTGTCACATGTTAATGGCCTTGCAAACCATTAGCGATCTCGATTTCCTTACATTTATAGAAATACTTGTTTCAGTACAATTACATACCATGTTTTCTGCAGTGAATGCTTAAATGTTTACGCAAATCTGCATGAATTCACACCAACATTATGTTGACGATTTTTCCAAAACTCACATGTATTTCAGGTAACTAAAGTGGATGTACGTGCAGTCTCACCCTTTTTCAAGAATGTCGTTTGTGTTTTTAGTTACTATGTGTCAAGACTCCTATGCCCGTTTTGCTGGGTTTGGTTGTTATGTCCCATCCTGTGTGGTGATATAAGGATCAAAACCATTATGGTTGTCTTTGAATAATGTTGTAAACTTTTCAGACAACATTTTATGCTGTGATGTAAACTCAAAACTTAACTTATGTTTTTAAGTATGTAATGTTAATGGCATTTGGAGTTATTTTATGATCATGTAGTATGTTTACCATTCGTATGCAATGAGAACCTTTCAAGATCCCACCCGTGCTTCCGCCTTAGAAAGGGGTGTGACAGATTGGTATCAGAGCTGCGATTGTAGTGAACCAGGATTCCTTCTCGAGTCTAGACTACAATCTTTAGGATCCTCTCACGAAAACAATTTTTTAAAAGTTTTCATTGCATAAAACTTTCCATGACATCCACTACCTGAAATTGTTTTCAAAGAGTCAAGCAAGGACACTACGAGACTTAGAGTGCACTGGGGTAGCACTTGTCTTTAACTAAGAATTACTTGCAACAATGTGTATAATTATTTGTATATTAATTAAGTAATAATTAATATATACATATATTATGAATAAAATATTACAGGTACACATGTCTTCGTCTGAAAGCAGCGGCCTATCCGAAGGAAGTGACCCGATGATGATTGTCTCTGATGACGAGATTGCTTCACCTCTAGAGATTTCCACGTCTGACTTCAAGACCAACCCTGAGATGATAACCGACGATGATGACGATCTCGACGATGTCTTAGCTTTGCCTTTACCTCTCCATGACTAGTTCACCAACGGGACTGCTGAACATCTCGTTGAGCCTATTCCCATTCATGCTATTCCTTTTGCCGCCATCCCTGACGAGGACTGGCCATTCATTGATGACCTGGATGATGGTGTGGCCTCTCCTGTTATGCTGCTCGTTACCTATATTCCTTCTGATTCTGACCTTGAATCTGATACCGATACCTTTAATTCAGTGATATCTTCGGCCCTTTTGCTGCTGGACTAAGAGTTTATCCGACTGGTGGTGATGATGACGCTATGTCTGTTGTGCCATGTCACACCCCGATCACGTTAAAACAACGAAACCGCGGCGGAAACGTCGGGGAGTGTTGCAACATAATTATTGTTCCACAACCATGGTAATCAAATGTTTCGTTTTATTGATTTATTGAATATTTTACATTGTCTTAAAAACCAACAAACAAGTTACATATCGTCTATCATTGTTTTTATGTCACTAAGGCCTCGTCCAGATCCTAAGTGAACATGCTTCCTAGCAATCAACATCAAGCAACATTACCTGAAACATATGTAAAAACAAAGTCAGCAAAGAAATGCTGGCGAGCACATAGGTTTTAGGAGAGTATCAGATTCATGGCTCGTTTATATGTTGCAGTACCTCATTAGACCACAAGAGTCAACAGTACAAACCTCGTTTTGAAAAATGTATTGCAACATAATTAACCAACTCAAATCAAGATGGTTAAAGTTTATAAAATCTCGTAGCCATGATTCTTAACCCCAAAACATTTGATTTAGTAAACCAATTCGTAAAATATCTCATAAAAACTCGTTAATAAAACTCGTATGGTTTATATCATTTCTAAAACCTCGTTGTGTGACATCGTTTCAAAATCATTTCCCAAGTGAACTAAATAATGACACGAAATGTAATATGATAGAAGCACTTATATATAAGATGTACCAGCGGCGTATCTACCATGCTTTTATCATGCTACACCCGTCCCATTATCTAATCACTACCCAAAACCAATCGTTTAACCAAATCGTTTAAGTCGTCTCAAATCGTTTAACTCGTCCCAAAATCGTATTCGTTTTAATTGTGAAACTACTTTTGGTCGTTTCGCTAATAACATTCAAACCTTCGTGACTCGACTATCTCGTTTCTCGCATTAACAAACCACTAAAGGTTAAGTTAACAATCATCAGATTCGGTCGTTACCTACATAACCCCCACACATAACCATGGGTGTAGTCTGATAACGGGATTTGTCAGATCCTATGGTACCATAACCTAATACCGGTCGGTTCGGCCAAAATTAATGAATGTCATTCATTATGTAAATACAACCAACAAGTTAGTTCACATTATCGAAATCGTTATTAGTTTAATATAAACCATGTTAATCGTTTTTGAAACCATCGTTAAAATATCGAAATCGTTTTAATACATATGAATCACCCCAAAACAGTTGAAAACAGTAAAATAGGGGAACTATGTACTCACGTTGAATGGAAAGGTATCCTTGATCTAAAGAACTTAGCGAAGCTCAGGCAAACCAAGGAAATTCAAGTAGTACCTAGTAATCGGATCACTAGTAAATAAATCGACACCTAAATCGGAGGATCGGACAGAATGAGGTCTTGTAAACCAAATGAGTATTAGAACTCATGTGATATGGTTTAACAAAGCCTACATTCTAAATCGGAACCTAACCTAAGTTCTTTCGACCCGTTACGACCCATTAAGGTATCTTATGCTACTTTAACGCGTCGTTCGCGTAAACGCGCGTTCGAGACGTCTAACTAGTCCTATGACAAGTATTATATGCCTAAACATGTTTTAATATGTTGCATAATTAGTTAAGTGACAAATGTTTAGGTTACATATGTTTAAAATCCAATTATGCATGAAAAGGGCATTTTCGTCATTTACCTAAGGCATATAAACTACCTATCATTCAACTACTTAAACTACGTGACCATAAGGTATAACCTCGGAAGGTTATTCCCTATGCAACTAGGGTCACTAAAGATGCTTGGTCGGATCCTAATGATTGACCAAATAGGTCGAGTTCGAAAGTCTAAGCGGTGGTTTAGACCGCTTGACTTACGACTCTAAACAAGCACTAATCTAGAAGTGACGAGCTAAGCATGTTAAAACATGCTTAACTAAGTTAGAAAATAAGTTTTGATATCAAAACAAAGTGTTTTGATACCTTAGAGTAGTTTGGTTGCAAAATACGCTTAAATGCGCATTTTGACCAAAACTACGACTCGTCACTACGCCTAGTCAACGTGGTAATCAGTTGGTATAGTCACTAAGGACTATAACCATCGTGATTACACTCACGTTACAAAGTTCAAACGAACTTCGTGTTGACCAACTCGTGGTCAAAGCAGAAAGTCAAACACTGTTTGACTTTCACGCTCGAAAAGCGATAAAAGATCAAAGGAAGCTTACAAAGGGTCCTTGCTAGGGAGATCTTGATCCAAATCACTCAGATATGAAGCAAAGGCTCCAACTTAGAGTGTAATTCAGATCAAGTGTGAAGAAAATGAATGAATGGCATGGCTATATATAGTTTTCGCAAAACCATTAAGATCATTCCTTGCTAAAGAGGGAAAGATCTAGGCCATACAATTGTTAGGGAAGGTTTGGAGGACTTGTTCATCACACAAACCAGCCCATAGCATCCAAATCAGGGGTTGAAAACTATTGGAACAAGTGGTAATGACCCGATTCAATGTTTCTGCATTTCTGATGTGTTGGGGACTGCTTACGGACCGTAAGCATATGTCCATATAGTCCGTAAGGACCTTGCAGACCAGCAACTTTCAAAAATGGCAGATTTAGTCCCTGAAGCCCCAAACTTGGTTTTCGATGCATTATTCGGTTAATTACGACGGAAGTCGTAACGAACGCAAAAACGATCCAAATTAAGTGACGAATGGATTTTTATCATGCCAATCACTAAAATAAAATATTTTAATGATTACATAAATATTTGGATGTCCGGATATATTCAGAACATAAGATATGCGCGAAAATGCAAACTTATGCACTTTTTGACACTTTTAGTCCCTATTGATCAATAAAGTTTATTTTAGCATACCGAACCCCTCAAAGCCTATTTATAAGCTATGTAAAGGATATTTAGGGTATGTTTAACTTATAATCATGTTCCAGAATGTTCGTTTCTATACAAATAGGTATAGTTTCGCAGTTTGACACAATTAGTCCCTGCGATCGAACAAACTTGATTTTGACACACCAAACCATCCAAAACTTATTTCTAAGTTATGTGGAGGTTATTTAAAGTATGTTAAGCCTATTTCACTATCCTGGAGTGTTTTTCGCGTTAAACTGACTGCGTTTACACACCAGTTTGCGTATAACTTTTCCAGAAAGCGATTTAGAACTTGAAATCGGAGTCGAATGAAATCGTAAAATCATCAAACACAAATACACACATAATAACACCAAAAAAAATGTTTTATTGATAAGTAACATTGTTTTACATTGTACATCGATTACAGAGCACAGTTGTCACAGTCTCCCCTACTTTAGGAAATTTCGTTCCGAAATTTTAACTAGAGGAAACTTGTGAGAACAATTACGGATATTTTGCCTTCATTTGGTCCTCACGTTCCCAAGTAAACTCTGGACCACGTTTGGATTCCCAACGAACCTTGACCAATCGAATCCGTTTGTTCTTCAACTGTTTGAATGTACGGTCCGTTATCTCCACAGGTTTCTCGACAAAGTGCATCGTTTCATCAACTTGAATTTCATCGAGTGGAATGTGAAGATTAGCGTTAGCTAAACACTTTCACAGATTGGACACGTGAAAAGTCGGATGAATATTTCCAAGCTCTAGAGGTAGCTCTAGTTGATAGGCAACCTTTCCAACTCTTTCAACAATCTTAAATGGTCCAACATATCGTGGTGCAAGTTTTCCTTTCTTTCCAAATCTCACCACTCCCTTCCAAGGTGACACCTTGAGTAGGACATGGTCTCCGACTTGAAATTCCAAAGGCTTACGTCGCAAATCAGCATAACTCTTTTGACGACTTCTAGCTGTCACAAGATTATCGCGAATTTTCTTGATTTTGTCTGTCGTTTCCAGAATGAGCTCAGGTCCAGTAAGCTGAGCTTCACCGATCTCATTCCAACAGACAGGTGAACGACATTTTCGACCGTAGAGAGCTTCGAATGGTGCCATATTGATGCTAGCATGATAACTATTGTTGTAAGAGAACTCAATCAATGGAAGATGAGAATCCCAATTACCACCAAAGTCTATCACGCGTGCTCTAAGCATATCCTCCAAAGTTTGAATCGTCCTCTCAGATTGTCCATCTGTTTGGGGATGATAAGCAGTGCTTAGATTTAGTTGGGTTCCCATAGCAGATTGCATGGTCTTCCAAAAATGAGATGAAAATCGAGCATCACGATCGGAAATGATGTCCAAAGGAACACCATGTCGAGATACAATCTCATCAACATAAATCTTTGCAAGTTTATCAGCAGATAGATCCTCGTGAATTGGAATAAAGTGAGCTGACTTCGTTAATCGATCGATAACAACCCAAATAGCATCGTGACCTTTAGATGTACGCGGTAATTTAGTGATGAGATCCATTGCAATGTTCTCCCAGTTCCAAACCGGTATCTCTGGTTGTACAAGCAAACCAGATGGTCGTTGATGTTCAGCCTTGACTTTGAGACAAGTTAGGCATTTTGATACATACAAGGCAACATCCTTCTTCATACCAGGCCACCAATACTGAGTACGAAGATCCTTGTACATTTTATCAGCACCAGGATGGATAGAATATCGAGACTCACTAAAGTGCGAAGATCGTCTTGTTTCGGAATCCACAAACGATCCTTGAAATAGAGTAAACCATCGTCCTTCGCTTCGAGCTTAAGCTCAAGTTGAAGTGGTAGCTCATATTTCAATATGCCTTTGGTCACACAAGATCGTTGAGCTTGAAGGATACGAGATTGAAGATCAGATAGAGTTCAAACAGAATGAAGCTTGACTCGCTCTTTTCGGCTAAGAGCATCGGCCACGACATTCGCCTTACCAGGATGGTAGCGAATCTCGCAATCGTAGTCGTTTAAGAGATCAACCCAACATCGTTGCCTCGTGTTCAGCTCCTTCTGGTTAAGAATGTACTGGAGACTTTTGTGGTCTGTGAAAACCACACACTTTGTACCATAGAGGTAGTGTCTCCAGATTTTGAGAGCAAAAACTACAGCTCCTAACTCAAGATCATGAGTCGTGTAGTTCTTCTCGTGAACTTTAAGCTGTCTAGACGCATAAGCTATCACTTTACCTCGTTGCATAAGAACGCAACCAAGTCCTAGATTCGATGCATCACAATAGACAACAAAATCATCATTTCCCTCAGGCAAAGATAGAATAGGAGCATCACATAGCTTCTGTTTCAGCGTTTGGAACGCTTCTTCTTGTTTGGGTCCCCACTCAAAAGGCTTATTCTTCCGAGTAAAAGCAGTGAGTGGAACCACAATCCTCGAGAAATTCAAAATAAACCTTCGATAATATCCAGCAAGACCAAGAAAAGATCGAATCTCTGTGGGTGTCGTCGGTGTATTCCAATCCTTAATAGCAGCTATTTTGCAAGGATCAACATGAATACCCTGTTCGTTGACTAGATGACCCAAGAACTGAACTTCTTTAAGCCAAAATTCACACTTGGAGAACTTAGCAAAAAGTTGTTCCTTCTTCAGGAGTTCCAGAGTAAAACAAAGGTGTTGCTCGTGATCGAATCGAGACTTCGAATATACAAGAATATCGTCGATGAACACAATGATGAACTTGTCTAAATAAGGTTTATAGACCCTATTCATTAAGTCCATGAAAATGGCTGGAGCATTTGTCAAACCAAATGGCATGACAGTGAACTCGTAGTGCCCATATCTCGTGCTGAAAGCAGTTTTCGGAATATCTTCTTCTAGTACACGAAGCTGATGATACCCAGAACGCAGATTGATCTTGGAAAAACACATAGCACCTTGCAGCTGATCAAAGAGATCATCGATTCGAGGTAAGGGATATCGATTCTTGATGGTAAGCTTATTAAGCTCACGATAATCGATACACATTAAAAAAGATCCAGCTTTCTTTTTCACATAGAGTACAGGAGCACCCCAAGGAGAAAAGCTTGGACGGATGAATCCTTTATCAGATAACTCTTGAAGTTGTTTCAATAACTCTTGCATCTCAGATGGTGCAAGACGAAAAGGTGTTTTTGCAATCAGGTTGGCATTGGGTACAAGGTCAATATGAAACTCGACTTGACGAACTGGAGGCAAACCAGGCAGTTCATCAGGAAACACCTCTGGATAATCCCGAACAATTGGAATATCCTGAATACTCTTGCTCTTGCCTTTCTCCTGGGTGACATGTGCCAGAAAAGCAACATATCCTTTTCGTAAACAACTTCGGGCTTTCGTGCACGACATGACTTTCAATCCACCAGATGGTTTCTTGCCACGAACTTCCAGAACATCGCCAGACGAAAGAGGAATATGAACGATCTTATCGAAACAAACCAACTCAGCATGATGTTTGGTTAACCAATCTATCCCCACGATAATGTCGAAACTCCCAAGTTGCATCAGCGTGAGGTCAATAGGAAAAAGATGGTTATCGAGGTTCAATTGACAACCACGAAGAACAGAATCGAGTACGAGTGGTTTACCAGTAGCAACCTCGACAGATAAGGGTTTCCTCAGTTTAGTTCTAGGTATCGCAAGTAAAGGCTCAAAGGATAACGAAACAAAACTCCTATCGGCACCAGATTCGAAAAGAACAGATGCAAGTTGATTGTTAATAAGGAACGTACCATTAACAACCTCGTTGTCCGCCCTCGCCTAGATTCCGTTCAGATTGAATGCTCGTCTACAAGCGGGATTCACATTCGCGATCGCGTTCGGATTCGCATTTGCCTTTACCAACCTCGGGCAGTTGTTGCGGAAATGACCCATTTCTCCGCAATTGAAACACGAACCAGGTGGGAATCTCGCAACATTCCCCTGAACTTGTGCTGGAACCTGAGCAGCCTGATTCTGACCCAAACGACAAATGTTGGCCAGATGCCCAAGTCTACCACATGTAGTGCATTGCTTACAAGCCTATTGAGCAACATGATGACTGTTGTAACGAGCACAGTGAGGTGCGGTACCAGCATATTGCTTCTTCACAGGAGGTTGGGCTGGTGGGTTCTAAGGGTTCTGCGTAGTTACTACAAAGTTCTGGGAAGCCTTGCGCTTCCTTGACTTTTTAGAAGACTCACCCTGTTTCTTACCCTTACCCTTTTCTTGAGCAGAATCGGCTGACTTCTTCTTATCACCCTTACGGGTCAATTTACCCTTTCTGACCTGAGACTCGGTCAGTGTAGCAGCCAACTATCGCTTGACGGACAGTAGTAGCATTATTGCCAGTCACAATATCTTGCACAGAATCGGGTAACCCATCGATATACCTCTCAATCGCTTTCTCCAACGGGGTAACCATAGTAGGACACAACAAACTGAGCTCCTCATAACGATCTATATAAGCACGGTGTTCTCCCCTATCTTGTTTCAGATCGTCAAATTCTCGTTCTAAATCTCGAATCTCGTGACGGGGACATAACTCTCTCATCATGAGAGCTCGGAGCTCTTCCCACATTTGTGCCATCACCACATCGGCACCCCTATCTCGCATCACTCCGTTCCACCATGTAAGAGCTCACTTCTCGAACACACTGGATGCATACTCAACCTTACGCTCATTCGGACATTGCACATGTCTGAATGTGCTTTCTAAACTTTTGAACCACTGCAGGAGCGCAGTTGCTCCTTGTGACCCAGAAAAGTTCAATGGCTTAGCAGAATCAAAATTCTTGAAACTACATTGTGCATTATTGTTGTTATTATTGTTGTTATATAACTCATGGATCTGGGTTACTACGCCAGGAAGCACTGCAGCCATTTGTTGAGCAACAAGGGCTGCGATTTCTTCAGCGGTAAAAGGTTGTGCATCACATTGAGGAGGCATTGTCTAATCAATGAAACAGGGGAAACAAGTGAGGTTGACAATTGAAAAAAAAAACAAAAGAGGTATCAAAAATATTGACAAAACACAAGGAAGGCAATCATTCGTTTGTTACCTCGAACAAACAAATGACACGCAGTGACAAATCAAAGTAAATGGGTCAATATAATGTATCGCCGAAGTCATGCTCGCCTATAAGTGAACACTCACCCCAAGAGTTCCCAGGTAAGAGTGACTGGTCCGATACTGCGGATTTGTACGAACACTCTAGCCTTAGACAGAAAACTCAAGGTACAGGCATTCACTCTTCCAGTTTGCATGTGTTCACATTATTTAGACAAAAAAATTGACGAGATTTTGAAAACTAAGAGGGATCAAAACCTTGTAATCAATCATCCAAGGATAGATGATTAATTTTTGAAGCGGATTTGAAATTTGTGTTCTTGTTGTGGTTATCATCTAAGGATAGGTGACGGTATTGTTTTAAAATCTAAATGCAAGAACACTTGCGTTGGGGTCCTAGAAAGTTATAGTCTAGGTCAAAGCATTACTAATAACCTAATTCCCTATAACCATTGGCTCTGATACCAACAATTCTGTCACACCCCGATCGCGTTAAAACAACGAAACCGCGGCGGAAACGTCGGGGAGTGTTGCAACAGAATTATTGTTCCACAACCATGGTAATCAAATGTTTCGTTTTATTGATTTATTGAATATTTTACATTGTCTTAAAAACCAACAAACAAGTTACATATCGTCTATCATTGTTTTTATGTCACTAAGGCCACGTCCAGATCCTAAGTGAACACGCTTCCTAGCAATCAACATCAAGCAACATTACCTGAAACATATGTAAAAACAAAGTCAGCAAAGAAATGCTGGCGAGCACATAGGTTTTAGGAGAGTATCGTATTCATGGCTCGTTTATATGTTGCAGTACCTCATTAGACCACAAGAGTCAACAGTACAAACCTCGTTTTGAAAAATGTATTGCAACATAATTAACTAACTTAAATCAAGATGGTTAAAGTTTATAAAATCTCGTAGCCATGATTATTAACCCCAAAACATTTGATTTAGTAAACCAATTCATAAAACATCTCGTAAAAACTCGTTAATAAAACTCGTATGGTTTATATCATTTCGAAAACCTCGTTGTGTGACATCGTTTCAAAATCGTTTCCCAAGTGAACTAAATAATGACACGAAATGTAATATGATACAAGCACTTATATATAAGATGTACCAGCGGCGTATCTACCATGCTATTATCATGCTACACCCATCCCATTATCTAATCACTACCCAAAACCAATCGTTTAACCAAATCGTTTATCTCATTTAAGTCGTCTCAAATCATTTAACTCGTCCCAAAATCGTATTCGTTTTAATATAGTGAAACTACTTTTGGTCGTTTCGCTAATAACATTCAAACCTTCGTGATTCGACTATCTCGTTTCTCGCATTAACAAACCACTAAAGGGTAAGTTAACAATCATCAGATTCGGTCGTTACCTACATAACCCCCACACATAACCATGGGTGTAGTCTGATAACGGGATTTGTCAGATCCTATGGTACCATAACCTAATACTGGTCGGTTCGGCCAAAATTAATTAATGTCATTCGTTATGTAACTACAACCAACAAGTTCGTTCACAGTATCGAAATCGTTATTAGTTTAATATAAACCATGTTAATCGATTTTGAAACCATCGTTAAAATATCGAAATCGTTTTAATACATATGAATCACCCCAAAACAATTGAAAACAGTAAAATAGGGGAACTATGTACTCACGTTGAATGGAAAGGTATCCTTGATCTAAAGAACTTAGCGAAGCTCAGGCAAACCAAGGAAATTCAAGTAGTACCTAGTAATCAGATCACTAGTAAATAAATCGACACCTAAATCAGAGGATCGGACAGAATGAGGTCTTGTAAACCAAATGAGTATTAGAACTCATGTGATATGGTTTAACAAAGCCTACATTCTAAATCGGAACCTAACCTAAGTGCTTTCGACCCGTTACGACCCATTAAGGTAGCTTATGCTACTTTAACGCGTCGTTCGTGCAAACGCTTCGAGACGTCTAACTAGTCCTATGACAAGTATTATATGCCTAAACATGTTTTAATATGTTGCATAATCAGTTAAGAGACAAATGTTTAGGTTACATATGTTTAAAATCCAATTATGCATGAAAAGGGCATTTTGGTCATTTACCTAAGGTATATAAACTACCTATCTTACAACTACTTAAACTATGTGACCATAAGGTATAACCTCGGAAGGTTATTCCCTATGCAACTATGGTCACTAAACATGCTTGGTCGGATCCTAATGATCGACCAAACGGGTCGAGTTCAAAAGTCTAAGCGTTTGTTTAGACCGCTTGACTTACGACTCTAAACAAGCACTAATCTAGAAGTGACGAGCTAAGCATATTAAAACATGCTTAACTAAGTTAGAAAATAGGATTTGATATCAAAACAAAGTGTTTTGATACCTTAGAGTAGTTTGGTTGCAAAATACGCTTAAATGCGCATTTTGACCAAAACTACGACTCGTCACTACGCCTAGTCAACGTGGTAATCAGTAGGTATAGTCACTAAGGACTATAACCATCGTGATTACGCTCACGTTGCAAAGTTCAAACGAACTTCGTGTTGACCAACTCGTGGTCAAAGCAGAAAGTCAAACACTGTTTGACTTTCACGCTCGAAAAGATAACAGATCGAAGGAAGCTTACAAAGGGTCCTTGCTAGGGAGATCTTGATCCAAATCACTCAGGTATGAAGCAAAGGCTCCAACTTAGAGTGTAATTCAGATCAAGTGTGCAGGAAATGAATGAATGGCATGGCTATATATAGTTTTTGCAAAACCGTTAAGATCATTCCTTGCTTAAAGAGGGAAATATCTAGGCCATACAATTGTTAGGGAAGGATTGGAGGACTTGTTCATCACACAAACCAGCCCATAGCATCCAAATCAGGGGTTGAAAACCATTGGAACAAGTGGTAATGACCAGATTCAATGTTTCTGCATTTCTGATGTGCTGGGGATTGCTTACGGACCATAAGCATATGTCCATACGGTCCGTAAGGACCTTGCAGACCAGCAACTTTCAAAAATGGCAGATTTAGTCCCTGAAGCCCCAAACTTGGTTTTCGATGCATTTTTGACATGTTTAAGCCCCATTAACACCATTTCAAAGCTCTAAAATGAATTTAAAGTATAGGGAACTTAAAATATGCTCAAAAATATCTTGGGTGTCAGTTCGTTTGGTCGTACGGTTGCGTTATTCGGTTAATTACGACGGAAGTCGTAACGAACGCAAAAACGATCCAAATTAAGTGACGAATGAATTTTTATCATGCCAATCACTAAAATAAAATATTTTAATGATTACATAAATTTTTGGGTGTCCGGATATATTCAGAACGTAAGATATGCGCAAAAATGCAAACTTATGCACTTTTTGACACTTTTAGTCCCTATTGATCAATAAAGTTTATTTTAGCATACCGAACCCCTCAAAGCCTATTTCTAAGCTATGTAAAGGATATTTAGGGTATGTTTAACTTATGATCAAGTTCCGGAATGTTCGTTTCTATACAAATAGGTATAGTTTCGCAGTTTGACACAATTAGTCCCTGCGATCGAACAAACTTAATTTTGACACACCAAACCATCCAAAACTTATTTCTAAGTTATGTGGAGGTTATTTAAGGTTTGTTAAGCCTATTTCACTATCCCAGAGTGTTTGTCGCGTTAAACTGACTGCGTTTACGCACCAGTTTGCGTATAACTTTTCCAGAAAGCGATTTAGAGCTTGAAATCGGAGTCGAATCAAATTGTAAAATCATCAAACACAAATACACACATAATAACACCAAAACACATTGTTTTATTGATAAGTAACATTTTTTACATTGTACATCGATTACAGAGCACAGTTGTCATATGCCATCCACTCCTACCCGTGTTCCCACACCTCCCCACACTCCTGCTCCGATCAGCCCCCTCACCCGTCGAAATCATGAGCTTAAGGATGAAGTGACTCATCTTTATAGTTTGATCTTCCCTACACCCCCACCCCCTCCCCTGGCCTGTTAAGTTTTCCTTGCAAGTACTCTGTTGGAGTAGTGTTTTTGGGTATGAAGACTGTGACCAAGCTTGGGTACAACTTGAAGACAAAAACCGACAATGTGAAGAAAGATAATTTGTCTTTGATACGTATTAAACTTGTACTATGGGGTGATGTAACCCTTACGCATTTTGTTTTCTTCGCAAACAATGCTGTAACAAGTTGTCCTAATTTGTATAAAGACTCGGTGAATATCTTATGGCACATCAGTATTTATCTGTTTATGCATGCTTGTTGCTGTATAAATTGATTTATATGTTTGGCAGATTGTTTGATGTTACTTATGTGGGTATATGCATGTGTATATATATACTACCACTGTCTTGTGTGATGATATCAAACAAATGTCTAACTCTGTTGTGTTGTGTTTTGGAAGAACATGGCACCCAGGAAAGCTGTGAACGCTCGTGATCAACCCCCTCATCCTCCGATGCCGAGGACTGCTGAAGAACTGAACTCCTTGCTGGAAGAAAGGATCTCTGAAGCTATCACCCAGTATGAGGAAAACCGCACTAAACACAGTGGAGGACCAAGCGGTACTAGACGTAATGGACATGGAGATTCGTCTGGAGGAAACACAGCTCAAGGTAACCTTAAGATGATTTGCTAAACATGGTGAAATTTATGAGCGGTCTTTGTTTGGTTATTTCTTTTATTGCTCACGTGTGAATTGGTTGGATCAATTCCAGGCTGCACCTTCAAGCAGTTTCTCGACTGCAACCCACTGAACTACGACGGCACTGGAGGTGCAGTGGCTTTTGTGCGCTGGATGGAGAAGACTGATTCCACTATCCGCATGAGCAAGTGTACTGCGGGCCAGCAAGTCACTTTTGTTACTTGGTTGTTTGTTGATGAAGCTTTGACTTGGTGGAATTTGCAAGTCCAGACTCTGGGAGATGATGCTGCGTATGGTATGTCTTGGGATGAGTTGAAGGAAAGAATGTGGGAGAAGTATTGTTCTCGTGCTGAACTCCAAAGGTTGGAGACTGAATTTTGGAACCTGTCCATGGAAGGTGCGGACATTGTTGGTTATACTAGAAGGTTCCATGATCTGTCAAGAGTGATCCCCTATCTGGTGACTCTCGAATTTAAGCGCATTGAGCGCTACATCTGGGGATTGGCTCCAGAATTTCGCAGCATGGTAACTGCAGCAAAGCCCATAACGATCACTCAGGCTGTAAATCTGGCTGTCAGCCTTACTGAGGATGTTGTCCGTATGAAGAAGTTATCGCTGAAACCTACTGAGAAAACCAAGGCGCATGCTGAGTCATTTGGTGACAACAAGAGGAAGCACTCGAATCTGAGTCAAGCAACCCGTAACAGCAACAAGGGTTCCAGCAACAAGAAACGTGACCCCAATCCACCTAAGGAAACGAAAACACTTGCAGCTGCGAATGACGCTACAACCAGAGGGTACCAGGGCACTTTGCCCAAATGTAACCAGTGCAAGCGTCATCATGAACGATTTTGTCGCATTCCAAAATGTGACAAGTGTGGAAAATTGGGTCACTGCACCGAGGACTGTTGGGGAAAAGGAAGTGGAAATGGTAATAGGAACGGGAATGGAAACCCTAACGGTGCTGGTAATGGGAATGGTAATGGAAACGGTAATGGTAATGGTAACCGAAATGGTAATGGAGCTGGGCAGAACCAAGGATGCTTCAGATGTGGTAGCAAGGAGCATTTCAAGAAAGATTACCCAAGGGAAAACAATGCTCAGGCTCGAGCATTTGTGATTGGAGCAAGGAACGCACACGAGGACCCTAATGTGGTCGTCGGTACGTTTCTCGTTAACAATCACTTTGCATCCATACTATTTGACACTGGTGCCGATTATAGTTTCATCTCTGCGGAATTTAACCGTATGCTTGGAATAGAATCTAGTAGATTAGACATTCCTTATTCCATAGAACTAGCCGATGGTAAACTTGTTGAATCGGGCGAAGTTGTTAGGGGTTGTACATTAGATCTTGGTGAGCAGAGATTTAGTATCTACCTCTTATCTGTTCAATTGGGTAGCTTCGATTTGGTGGTCGGAATGGACTGGCTGTCCAAGAATAAGGCTGAAGTTGTTTGTCACGAGAAAATCATTCGCATCCCTCTTGCGAATGATGAAACTCTCATCGTTCATGGAGAGAAAAGAGACACACCTCTGCAAATCATCAATTGTATGAAGGCGCAGAAATGCTTACGCAAGGGATGCGTTGCATTCTTGGCACACGTTATAGATAAGAAGGCTGAGGAGCCAAAACTCGAAGACATTCCTGTGGTGAAGGAATTTCCTGACGTTTTTCCCGAAGATTTGCCAGGACTACCTCCGCAAAGACAAGTCGAATTCCATATTGACTTGGTTCCAGGCGCCGCTCCTGTATCCAAGGCACCCTATCGACTTGCGCCATCCGAGATGCAAGAATTATCTACACAACTCCAGGAGTTGTTGGATAAAGGATTCATAAGGCCGAGCTTTTCGCCTTCGGGAGCTCCAGTTTTGTTCGTGAAAAAGAAGGATGGAACTCTGCGGATGTGTATCGATTATAGAGAATTGAATAAGCTCACTATCAAGAATCGGTATCCACCACCGAGGATTGATGACTTATTCGATCAGTTGCAAGGATCGAGCTATTACTCCAAGATCGACCTTCAGTCTGGATATCATCAGTTAAGGATACAAGAAAAGAGCATACCGAAGACTGCGTTCAGGGCGTGTTATGGGCATTACGAGTTCCTTGTGATGCCATTTGGGTTAACGAATGCACCAACCGTGTTTATGGATCTGATGAATCATGTTTGCAAACCATATCTCGATAAATTCGTGATTGTATTTATCGATGATATCCTGATTTATTCCCGAACGAGAGAAGAGCACGAGCAACACCTCAGGACCATACTAGAACTACTGAAGAAAGAAAAACTTTATGCAAAGTTTTCAAAATGCAAATTCTGGATTCGCGAAGTACAGTTCCTTGGTCATGTTGTGAACGAGGATGGTATTCATGTAGACCCAGCAAAGATAGAAGCAATAAAGAATTGGGAAGCTCCCAAAACACCAACCGAAGTTTGACAATTTTTGGGATTAGCAGGCTATTACCGTCGATTTGTTGAGAATTTCTCTAAGATAGCCCAACCGCTGACTTCCCTTATGCAGAAGGACAATAAGTACGACTGGGGTGATAAGCAGGAAGAAGCCTTCCAACTTCTCAAAAGCAAGCTATGCGATGCACCAATACTGTCTTTACCCGAAGGCACTGAGGACTTTATGGTATACTGCGACGCTTCGCGTCAAGGTTTGGGTTGTGTGCTCATGCAATGCCAAAAGGTCATCGCCTACGCATCACGACAGTTGAAAGTCCATGAGAAGAACTACACCACTCACGACCTGGAGCTAGGCGCGGTGGTATTCGCATTGAAGATCTGTCGACATTATTTATATGGTACTCTATGTACAATCTTCACGGATCACAAGAGCTTGCAGCATATATTCGATCAGAAGGAATTAAATATGCGTCAGCGATGATGGGTTGAGTTGCTAAACGACTATGATTGTGAGATTAAGTACCATCCTGGAAAAGCAAACGTAGTAGCAGACGCGTTAAGTCAGAAAGAAAGGGTTAAGATCCTAAGAGTTCGAGCATTGGAAATGACTATTCGAACGAATCTCACTGCACGCATTCATGACACCCTACAAGAAGCCCTTAAGAAGGAAAATCTTAGAGCTGAATATCTCCGAGCTATGGAGAAGAAATTGGTGCCAAACGAAGAGGGAACCTTATACTTTATGGGGCGCATTTGGGTTCCGCTCTATGGCGGTTTTTGAGAGGTCATATTTGATGAAGCTCACAAGTCGAGATACTCGATCCACCCAGGATCGGACAAGATGTTTCAAGACTTGAAAGAATACTACTGGTGGCCGAAGCTTAAAAGTGACGTCGCTGTATATGTTGGAAAGTGCCTAACCTGTGCTAAGGTCAAGGCCGAATATCAGAAACTGTCTGGTCTACTGCAGCAACCGGAGATACCCATGTGGAAGTGAGAGCAAATCTCGATGGAATTCATAACGAAATTACCGAGGACCCCTAGAGGGCATGATATGATATGGGTGATAGTTGATCGATTGACGAAGTCTGCACATTTCCTACCAATCCGAGAGAAGGATAGCACTGGAAAGCTTGCTGAGTTGTATCTTAAGGAAATTGTGGCACGTCATGGAGTGCCTATTTCGATTATTTTAGACAGAGATGGGCACTTCGTATCAAGGATCTTGCAATCCTTCCAGGAGGCCTTTGGATCTCAACTAGATCTAAGCACGGCCTTCCATCTGCAAACAGACAGCCAGAGCGAACGGACCATACAAACACTGGAAGGTATGCTTCGCGCATGTGTTATGGATCTGGGCGGCAACTGGGATACTCATCTACCCTTAGTTGAGTTTTCCTATAATAACAGCTACCATACAAGCATAAAAGCCGCACCGTTAGAAGCTCTATATGGCCGCAAGTGCCGCTCGTTGTTGTACTGGGCAGACGCTGGAGACAAGCAGTTGATTGGTTCTGAACTTGTTCAAGAGACAACCGACAAGATCGTGCAGATCCGAGAGCGCATTAAGGCGGCTCGTGATCGACAAAAGAGCTACGCTGATCGAAGACGAAAACCCTTAGAATTCAAGGTGGGAGACAAAGTTCTGTTGAAGGTCTCACCTTGGAAGGGTGTAGCAAGATTCGGAAAACGTGGAAAGTTGAATCCACGATACATTGGACCATTCAAGATCTTGGAAAAGATCGGTACCGTGGCGTACAAATTGGAGTTACCGGAAGAACTTAACGGAGTACATGATACGTTCCATGTGTCCAACCTCAAAAAGAGTCCAACCCAAGAAATAGTTATTATCCCTGCGGATGAGGTGCATATCGACGACACACTCCGATTTACAGAACAACCCGTTGAGGTAACGGATTGGAAGATCCATAAAACAAGGAGGAGTCGCATTAAGCTCGTCAAAATACGTTGGAACTCTAAGCACGGACCCGAGTACACATGGAAACGCGAAGACCGGTTCAAAGCCAAGTACCCCCATCTGTTCGAGAAAACTCCTACGGGAGATAACTCATCCTGAATTTCGGGACGAAATTCTTTTAACGGGGGAGACTGTGACAACTGGCACAAAACCGGTAATCTCCATACAATTTTAATTATTATTTATTTTCTGCAATTATGTGCTTAAATGTCAACATTTTTTATTACATGCTATATATGTGAATTCATGCACGTTTTATACTTCAAATATTTCTTTATGCATTACTTTAAGCGTTGCGTCAGAAATACTAGTAAACTCAGCGGTAAGACACACTGCGTCAGCAAATCTGCAGGAAGCAGTCAGATGTTAGAATTAGGGCCTAGGAATAGGCCCAACATCTAAAATACATTAAAACCCAAGTATGGATACAAGGGTTAACATATAAACTTTCTGGAAGCTAAACTATGCACTAAAAAACACCCGAAACTCACTTTAAATGCAGAATTTTGCATAAAACAACCATAATTCAGCTATAATCAGCTACTTAACACAACAATATCATGTAGAATTTATGTTTTATTGTCTAGTATAACTTACAAAGTGTCGGGAATTGAAACTGCCACAAAAGGTGCTTCATACCTAGTGAAACTGCGCAATTCAGCACTTTAACGAAACGTAACGAACCGAACAACCGGACAATAACCGGGACATCAAAATTTGACTAGAAGTAACGTTTTTATTATATTAAACTAGTATTGGTGCTAAAACACCTTAAAAATCATGAAAACCCCTAAACACACTTAAACTAAGTTAAACCCCCTCGTTTGCACTTTAAACCCTTAACTTCCCAAATTTTACACTTTACCCCCCCCCCCTCACCATAACCGGCACCAAAGGGCCCCACATGACTTTTATTATTTTATATAACTATGTCTCCTAACTAGTAAACAAATAAATCTCTAAAGAAGATTTCATGTTGGAGAATTCTTCTATAAGACCATTAGAAAGTTTACATTGTCCAACACTTCACAACTTTCACCATCTTCTTCCTACCCTTTTCTTCTTGGTCTCGGCTGAAACACACACCCATACACACCTCATTTTCACTTCATTACAAGGCAATCTAAGGCTACTAGGAGGTGTATGAAGGCCATCTAAGAAGGTGTAAGGTGCTAGAAGTGGAAGGACCTCACTTTGGAGCTTTTAACCTCTCATTTTCTTCTTTGTTCATCATCTTCATTCTTGTGCCACTTACCTAGCCATTAGAGCTAGTAGTAAGCTTCTTGATCACTAAAATAAGTCGTGTTTATTTTATGTACAAGTTTCACCATCTAAACAACTTAACTCTTAAAGCTAAAAATAAGAAGATCTAACATATTTATGAAGAAATCAAGTGATTACATGAAATTTTAGTATATGTAATGAAGTTATTGATGTTATATCTTGTGTTTATGTTTAGATCAAGTATGTGGGGTTGAGTTATAATACAAAGTATTTAAAAATACGAAGGCTAAGAAGCCACCAGAGAGTGACAAGTGTCATAGGAGGAATTAAATGGAAAGGGTAATTTTGTCTACAAGAGGAAAGAGAATATGCACATGCAAGTCACATGTTATTTCTCCCCCAATTTTTAAACGTCCGTAATTTTTTTATACATCATTTGTTTTTAAAAAAAATTATACCATAAAATCGAGTATCTTTAATATGAGTACCATATTGTTATATTTTTCAAAAAAAAATTCAAAAACCCTGTTGCATATTACACAATGGACATGATGTAAAAAGCAATGTAAAGTAGATCAAAAACACAATCAATGACAACAGATAAAGACACAATGCACAACATACTAAAACACAATGACCATAACGTATAACACAATGGCGATAACGTATAACACAATAAGTATCAAACTAAATAAAAACACAATTGATGACAACAGATAAAAGACATAATTAATGACAGCAGATAAAAGACACAATGGATAGCAGATGAAGACACAATGGAAAACAAACTAAAAACACAATACACAACAAACTAAAACACAATGGACAAAGATAATAAAAAATTTTGAACAAATTATTAAAACACAATGGACAACATATTAAAACACAATGAATAACATATTAAACACAATGACCTGAACTAATAACACAATTTATAGAAAAACCCAGATATAACACCATCTTCATTGTGTTATATATTGTGTTATAGTTTCTTATAAAAACACAATGGATAGAACCCAAATTAACATTGTGTTATAGGTTTTGATAATAACACAATGTATAGAAACTCTACTGACCAAAACCAGTTAAAAGACACAATGACCTGAAACTTTAACACAATGCAAAAAAAAACCCAGTAAAAATGAAATTTTTTATTTTATTTTTTTATGATAATATGGTACTCATATTAAAGATAAAAAAACGTTCATTATTATGGTGAATTTTTTTTTAAAAAAATGTCGTATGAAAAAGTTATGGACGTTTTAAATCGATGGGGGAATTGGCATGTGCCTTGCATGTGGAGAGAGAAAATCCATAAATATAGGATTCCCTTTATGCCCTTCTATTATTTTCTTTTCCATACAACTAATCTCAACCCTCCAAATCTAAGATCAATGGACTAGAATCCTTCTTATTTATTTTATCCTTTGTATTTGATCCGAACCCCAAGTATGTTAAAGCTTAGATCTAACAAGTTTAAGCATGGATCTTGAAGGATCCATGGTTAAACTTGAAGATGAACATATGAAGCATTATTTTTGGGTAAAGGGTTACCCCGGTGATTCTATTAAAACAATCCCAATAAAGTACAAGTAGTGAGGATGAGTTCCACACTAATTCATATACAGGACATGCCCCGAATATGTAAACAAAAACAAAACCAAAAATTCTAAGACAACCCATAACCTAGCCTACATTACATCATGAAACAAGTAGGCAAGACCAAAACACGAAACCAAAAAATAACGACTCAACCTCCATCATCAAAGATGAAATTGCCACAAACCGGCAAACCTTTAACTCGAATCACAACATGTCTAGCCATTGGAACCCTTTGTGGAGGAATTGCTTGCCCGTGCTCTAGAAGATGAAGGATGTAATCCCGAAGTCATAAAAACATTAGTTTCATTGTAGTCTTCAACGACCTCCTCCTCATCTGAATCTTGCTTTCCATTAATCTGCTTGACCTTCTTCTCTATACGACCCACAGTACTACCTCCCTGACCACCATCATCGTCCTTAAGGACATCAAAGGGGTTTAACGTTGGTACCTGATTGTTCATCGGCTTCCTCAAGGACGAATTTGGTTTAGGGTTTACAACTGGTCTATACACTACCTTAGGCTTCTGATTTTTCATATGAAGACCTTGGTTAGTTGCTTTCTTCTTCTTGGCACCCACAACCTGAAAATCATCAATTTTCTTTCCAGAATCCCCACTCAAACAACCTGAGGGCTCTTTGGGCACAAGTTATCTTCATGACCAAACACGCAACAAGATGAGCACCTTAAAGGCTCCCAATCATAATCGATTTTTACCTCCACTTTTGAATGACCATTACCCTCTAAAGATGGGATTGCAACAGTAACACTCCTCTTTAACTCAGCCCCGGCTTGAATTTCAATGAGAGCTCTAGCATAACTGCTTCTTCCCCATGACTCAGCACACATTGTAGCAGTGTATGAATCTAGCATCTTAGGCACCCCTATCTTAGAAGCGAGCAAACTAAGACCGTCCTCAGTATATGCTGCTAACGGCACATCATGCATCTTAACCCAAACTGGGATAGCTTTTATATATTCTTTTTCCAACTTGACAGAGGCCGACCACTCCTTCAAAATTATCGAAACATTTCTAATCATCCAAGGTCCATCCTCTACCATTTTATCCATCCCTTCCTTTGTTTTGAATTTAAAGAAAAAGAACCCGTTCGCATTCATCATTAGTCTAGAGAGACCGTATTTAACCCAGTTGTTCTTTACAAAATAATCCACCACAGGAAAAGCGAGCCGTTTACCCAGAAAATATCCATACAAAGTGTTGGCATACCTGTCAGCGATTTGTTTCACCGAAGACAATGGAATAACGACATCAGCTCCATCAACCGACTCGCTAGATTCCATCATCCGAAAATTAACCTTTACATTATCCTTTTCGTTATTCACTACTCTAGCAAATGATAAAGGTTCCGCAGCCCCAGATAATCCTGTATTCGAGTTACCAGCCAATGGAGTCGCAGCCCCCGGAACCTTCCTCCCCTGATCAGCCGATAAATTCACTCCATGAACACCTGTTGTTGGCGAGTACAGTTAATCCAACTGAACCGGTGCCGTGACCTTAGTGAGTTCATCGATGATGTTGATACCACATCTTGGTAGAATATTGTTCCCATCAACATCAAGAATTCGATCCGCTATTTCTTTAAATGACAATGGTGGCTTTCCACCAGGTTTCATGTGTTCATCCATTAAACCGAAAACTGACAAACCCTAGCAGCCGTCAACAGAAAGTCGTTCAAGAAACAAGCCGCCTGAGGAACCCTGAGTTGTCAAAACGTAACCTGAATTCGCTGAATATGGACTGCCAAACCCTAATCTGAATTGTCGCTGAATAAGGATAGCCTTAATCAGCGCCGTTGAATCAGATGTAATGTCAAAACTCAGAACAAGGAAATCAGAATCCTAGTCTCAATATTCTGATGATGTATTGCCGAATGAACTGCTACACACCCCGTTTGCAAACCAGAAATCAGCGCCGACAACAAACCCTAACTAGAAACCCTAATCCGACTACACTTGATTATTGCCTAATGATCGAAACTAACAAGATCAATAGGGATCAGGATTAGTAAAAGATTGTTAGGGTTTCACACAATTGCCTATGTCGCCTAAATCACCCAGAGAACCCCCATCTATTGTTGCGAAAAGAGCCATATGAAGCATTATGTGAATATGAAAAATGATTTTTGATGCATAATCTTGAATCTTGAAGAAATAAAGTGTGTGTAGAACTAATTTTTGAAACTAAAACTCATGGAAAGTTGGTTAAAAATTTAACATAAAGCTTATTTTTGAAAGATCTAAAGTTATTAAGCATGGATCTTGAAAGATCCATGGTGAAACATGATGTTAAAAATAATGATCTTTCTAATGAACATAAAAGTGGTTTTAGAACATGATTTACAAACTTTAAAGACCATAAAACTCATGGATGATTGAGTTAGTGGATTAAAGTTTCACATAAGTTTGTTTAAAATACTCAAGAACACTTATTTTTGAAAAGATCATAATATGTTAAGTGTAGATCTAAAAGACTACACATTTTTAACAAGAATCAAGTTCACCATGATGTTTCATATGAAGAAGTTAGTGTTTATTGTTGATGATTATTGTTGGAAAATTGTTTTGGTGTTGAAAAGAAAATAAACACATGTTATGAAAACATGGGAAACCTCCATTTTTAGGGGAAACTATGTCAAAAATTTTATAAAATTTTGACACTTAGAAAATATAAGTTGTGGTGAAACTTATTCCCCAAAAATTCACCTAAAAACGTTTACCAAGGTTTCCCTAATTTTTGTAAGAAATTACAAGTTAAGAAATGATGATTTCTTCAAGTTAAAAGTAATATTAAGTATGTATAGTTTAGGGAAAAATATATATATTTAGTGATCACCAAATTTTGTGCTAAGTGAACATTATGTGTATTATATGTAGTAGTATATTAGGAACTTGAAAATACACTAAATACTCCCAAGGAGTATGAATATAAAAATACACATACAAATACATGAGAATACTAAATTATACAAGTATACAAAAATTCCTCACAAGGAAATACATGGACAAATACAAGAAAATATATTTATGAAAATATATTTCTTAGCATATTATTAAACTTGGACAATATATGGATACTATGGACTTAAACATATATTTTTGGACAAATATATATAACCTATACCAAGTATTGGAATTTATACAAAATCGTGTGGATAACAAGAATAATCATATATATATTTTATAGCATGACAAAAATATATATTTCTTTTTTTTTGGGTAAAGGGTTACGCCGGTGAATTTTATAAATAACCAATAAAAGAATAGGGTGTGTCAAGGACCCGACACACACTACTAGTCAAGGCATACCCCGACTAGGGAACCAAAACAACTAAAACAAACCAAAAAAACACAGCCCAGAAGTCAACTAGACAAAAACACTACCCAATTAAAAATCAAATTAACAACAATCCAACGCCTCCTTAGCCTGGATCCGAAATCATATCCATCTTCGAGATCTGCCACTTATCAAGAATCTTCATGTGATTCGGGTCTCCACCAAACTTGAATCCCATTAACTTCAGCCGAACCGTAGTAATAATAACTTGAGAAAGCATAGACGGGTTACGTTGAAGCTTCGAGAATAACCGGTTATTTCTTTCTTGCCATATGTAATATGTAGCTGCCCCTACTAGAATGTTGCATACAATCCTTTCAAGTTGCCTCGAGTTAGCGCTTTGTTCCATCCAAGCCATGATCGAGCTCCATGTGTTATTGACGCTACCCATATCAACCCTTTCCCTCACTGTTTCCCGCACCTCAGCCGCATAAGAACACTGGAAGAAAAGATGATCCCTAGAGTCCCGGTCATAACAACATAGCGGGCAACACATGAGGTTAAGGTTAGTGGCACTACCCGCTACCCAAATAGCCATCCTATCCTGAGTCTTTAGCTTGTTATTTATAACTAGCCACAAGTGAAACGAGTGTCTAGGAATGCACTGGCTAAACCAAACCGAATCCACCCAAGCGACTTTGTTGTTTCTCAGCTGAAAAGAGTTCCAAGCTTCCGATGAGTGAAATAATAGTAAATTACCTTCACTATCCTTCCAACGAAGTCGATCAACCATATCCTCCAATAGAATGGGTGGTGTAATATTTATTAGGACCGGAAATAAATCATACCAAGCAATAGGCCATGTCCACTGACCATTATCGTCAAGAAGATCTGCAACCGTCGTGGTTAGATTGAAGCCTGCATTAGCAATGATTCTGGGAGAAATGAAGCTACGAAGAGGGCTATAAGAACACCAATTATCACTCCATGCATTTGTTTGGCGACCACTTTGAATCGTCCTCCAAACATACGGCCGAACCTGATTACGAAGAGCTAGAATCTTTCTCCATCCCCAGCTAGGATTGGCACAACATTTGACCTCCCAAAAACTAGTGCCCTTTAGTTTGTAAGAATGAATCCAAAGAACCCAAAGAGAACGACGATGATTAATAATACCCCATATATGGTTAGAAATCAACGCTTTATTAACGTCCATGACATTTCGAATACCCAACCCACCCTCCGTTTTCGGCAAGCATATATCCTTCCAGACAACTTTCGAACGAGCAGAGCCTTGAGATCCCCCATTCCATAAAAAACGACGCATACATGTTTCAAGCTCCTTAACAATTCTAACCGGAAGCATGAATACTAAGGCCCAGTAGGTATACATAGCCAAAATGACCGAGTTGATCAACTGGAGTCTTCCTGCAAAAGATAAAGACTTAGACATCCAATTATCAATCCTCCGCTCAACCCGTTCTACCAGGACTTTGCAATCCCTATAAGCAAGTCTTGAAGAGATTAACGACACTCCAAGGTAGCGAACAGGGAGGGACCCCTCCTGAAACGGCATTAAACTCAAAATCTGAGCCTTCGTATGAGGAGGAGCATTACAAAAGAAAATAGTACTTTTTGGAGCACTTGGGACCAACCCCGAGATCCTTGTAAACTTTTGAAGAGCATCCCGTAATAGCTTAACCGAAACACAATCACCATGGGCAAAAATAAACAGATCATCTGCAAAAGACACATTTAAAATCTTTTGTTTAGCACAATGCGCATGAAATTTAAAGCCCGAACCAACCATCGCCGCACGCTGAAGAAGAGAGAGGACCTCCATGACTAAAGTGAATAAGTACGGAGACATAGGTTCACCCTGTCTAAGGCCCATCTTCCCACTAAAATACCCATGCAATTCCCCATTAATGCTCAAGGAATACGACACAGTAGTAACACACTTCATGATCCACTGAACCATTTTTCGATGGAATCCAAACCGCAATAAGACCGCTTTAAGAAACGACCAGCTGACAGTATCATAAGCCTTCTGAATATCGATCTTCAAGGCACATCTAGAAGGACTACTATTAATGTGGTGATTATGCATAAGTTCCAGAGTGAGGAGAATATTATCAGTAATTTTACGACCAGGGACAAAAGCTGATTGATTTATGCTAACTAAGCCATCCAAGCTTCCTTTGAGTCTATCGGTGATAATCTTGCTTATGCACTTAAATAAAACATTACAGCAAGAAATCGGCCTGTAATCCAACACCGTATTCGGGGATTCCTTCTTTGGCACCAATGCTATAATAGTGTGGTTGATTTGCTTCAACATTTGACCATTCTGCGTTCGTAACTTCATCTCCTACTACATCCCAAGCTTGTTTAAAGAAAGCCGATGTGTACCCATCCGGACCCGGAGCTTTATTTTCACCAATACCAAACATAGCTTTTTTTACCTCATCCCGAGTAACCGCACGAACCATATGATTAGCTGAAGACTCGCTCAGCATATTGACAAACAAGTCCCCAATATCAAAGCTTTCCACCTGGTCTTCCATGCCCAAAAAATTAGCGTAATGAGTAAGAAGAGCTGCTGGAACGTGATCACCCTCATACCGGTTCCCTTGCACATCCAAAATACTCGAAATTTTACTTCTAACGATCCTACTTTTCACACACTTGTGAAAGAAGGACGTGTTAGCATCCCCCGCACATAACCAATCGACCTTAGCTTTCTGTTTAAGGAAGCATTCCTCATCATATGCAGCAGCTTGAAAATCTCAAAGACATTTGGCATGATTATCACGAATCGACGTATCCAAAGGACATGCATCCACTTGGCTCTGGATCTGGTCAAGCTGAACACGTAAACTAGCAACTCTATCATGCAGGTTACCTTGCTGAAAGAGGATTTTACGCAAAACAGGCTTCAAATTTCTCATTTTCTTTACTACCGCAAACATAGAGTGACCTTGTACTTCTTTGGCCCACTCCAGCATAACAGCCTGCCTGAACTCAGGTTTAGTTGTGATAAAGTTGGGAAACTTGAAAGGTTTCGGTTTGATACGGGCCACCGACGACGTCTTCAAGATACAAGGAGAATGATCCGATATACGAGCTGGCTGGAAAAGCACATAACCATCCGGAAACAATTCCATAAACTTGACATTACCCATAACAAGGTCTATCTTCTTCATAACCCCAATGCCCTCTCTCGGCTTCTGATTCCACGTATAGTGAATGCCATGACTGGGGATATCAAGTAACTCAGTTTCCTTAACACATTCATAGAATTCCCTCATACCAATAGAATGGTTTGAAGGACCAGATAAGCAATCTTCCATATTAAGAGCCACATTAAAATCACCAAGAACTACCCATGGTTTATCACGAGACAAGGCATTAAATTTGCACAAATCTTCCCAAAGAGAGCGTCTATCTTGGTACCTGTTTTCCGCATAAACAAAGGAACAGAAAAAAACTTTTTTTTCAGCTTTTACGAGGACTTGAGTATGAATCACCTGATCCGATTGTGAGAGAACCATGATATCCACCACCTCCGCATTCCAACCAAGAATGATTCTAGTGCCTCTGGTACATAACCCACCGTTAGACGTCCAACTCCAATTCCTAAAAACTCTGTTACAAATACCAGCTAACTTGCTCACATGGACATGAGTTTCCAACACTGCACAAACATTAAGTTGGTTTTCAGCTATAAGAACCCGAACCTCAGCTTGTTTAAGGGGCCGGTTCAAGCCCCTAATGTTCCACGCAGCTAAGCTATCCATTTAAACCCGTAAGCCCGGGAGTGCTTGCCCCCTCAGAATTATTTCCCTCTAGATTACTGCCCATAAATTTAGACATCTCCGTAGTAACCACTTCTACAACCTCATCCTCATTAATACTGTATGATCTACTACCTACATCAATCCTTGGCCCCGTGTCTTTCTCATTCACAAGAGTTCCTATATCTGCATCCCCATCAGACTTAGATAAAGCTTCAAAGTGTTTTTGGTTACCACATTGCCATGCATACTAGTATCTGATTTCCCCTTCTTCGTTCCCGACGAACTCGCTCCAGAATTTCCTATCTTCGGCTTATAGACAAACTTAGGCTTTTGTTTCTTTTGCATAACCCCTATCCTGGCCGTTTTCTTCTTATCCGTTATAAAACCCTCATCGTCAATGACAACTTGTTTAGCTTTATTGGTGACATTCTTAGCACACATCTGATCATTATGACCGAACACACAACAAACCGAACAACGGTGAGGTTTCCATTCATACTCGACTCTAATTTTCTCAGTAATATAGCCGTCCTCTTCAAGCTTCGGAATGGCTACAGTAATGTGATCCTTCAGATCATTATCAACATTAATCTCAATCAAGGCCCGAGCAAAACTACTTCTCCCCCAGTTATCAACACACATATCCGCTGTATAACCATCAAACCTTTTAGGTACTCCCAGTTTGGATGCTAACAAACTCAGCTCATCATCAGTATAGACCGCAATAGGAACATTATGGAGTTTTACCCATACCGGAACTGATTTGATACACTCTTTCTTGAGACTAATCGATGGAGACCATACATTCAAGAACAATGGAATCTTCCTTATCAACCAAGGCCCTCCTTCAAGCACTTTATTCATACCCTCCTTCGTATCAAACTTAAAGAAGAAAAACCCTTCCGAATTCATCATAAGCTTTGCAAACCCGTGTTTTGACCAAACGTTTTTGGCATAGTATTCCACCACAGGGAATGGAAGCCGATTACCTAAGAAATAACCATACAAAACATTCCCAAACTTTTCCTGGACCTTACGTATTATCTCACGGGGAATAAGAACATCAGCATCTTGCACCGTTACAATCGGATCCAACCTCCTAAAATTAACCTCCCGTTTCAGCGAAGTCCTCTTCTTTAGTGTATCCGCATAAGAGAAAGGCAATGTGCTCTTTGCCGTCTCAACCTTAGTTCCATCATCATTATTGCTTTCAATCTGAACTGGCACAGACACCTTTTCCAACTCATCTATAATGTTAATTACTTACTGGTCCTTTTGTAGAATACCTCGCCTTGGGATCAATGAGTTACCATCGATGTTAATCGGCTTACCATCAAAGCTATTCCGAAACAACGAAGGTATCTCTCTAGTCTCCTGGGAGTTCATTGGCAAAGAACCCTTCGACGCTATGAAAATATCCCCATGCAACTTTTCAGTAAAAGATTGAAACCCTAAGTCCTCCAATCCCTGATCTCGATTTCTCTCCATGCAACAAGGAAAACGAAAAAAAAAATGAAACACCACACCTCAACCAAACGAAAGCCCATGCAACCCAACGAAAACAGAAACACAAAAACCCTACTCCTTGAAAACCCTAGGATCAATTTTCAACCCTTAGCCGATTAAACTAGAGTATCAATCTAGCTAAATTAATCTCAGTTAATCGCGATCAATAACTACATATTTAATAAGTTAGGGTTTCAAACCGATCACAAAGGCGGCGATTGAGGAAGAAGAAAAAGAAAACCCCAGTTTTAAAACGATCACTAATGCTAACAAGTTCATTATAGAATTTTGAAATATCAAAGCTCTAATCACAGACTGTTATGCATAAGATCTCAAAGAAAAAATTAGGGTTTCATGAGGAAGCTGGAAATCGCCAAAGGAGAGAGATAATCAGGGGTTTTTTTATCCAAATATATATTTCATACAAGTCTTCAAAATATATTATTTTTAAGAAACATAATTCCGGAAAGTAATAAAAATCAAAGTATTGATTTTTGATGAAAAATACAAAATACACAAGTATTTACATAAAATACAAGTATACTTTCCTAAGTATACTTGCACAAAAATAATATTGAAAATATTATTTCACAAAATACTTATATTTATTTTTGGATAAATAATATAAGTAACTTACATGAAAAGTTAAAAATATAAATTATTTTTAACAACTTCTTACCTTGTCAAAGGCTTCATAAGCAAATATATATTTGAAAGATAAAATATATATTTACGAAAATACAATATATACTCAACGGGCAAGACCCGACAAACAAGGGCATGACCCTCACTAAGAATGAACATACAAAGAACATATACATAAACAAAAGATCGTGACGTGTACTTGTGTGATACAAGTCTAGTGACTAACATTAATAGAACACGTATAGGTCACGACGCTACGAAACCAACCGGTGAAGTTTATGGTGCAGGATACGCAAAGTTGTGAGTTCATGTCCCCGTTTTTAAACTTTTACTTGTTTTCTAAACTTGGGGAAAATACATGTGTTATGGTATGTTGAATACAAAAACTAAGGAATGATACTTTAGATCATGTCACGAATTGGGTACCATAAGCACCATTAATCAGTTACATACCAAGACCGCGGAGCAAAAGGTTAGATCTAATGGGTTTCAGGCAACCACACTCTTGGCCACTCTTTTACCAAGTAGTGCTTTTGTGTCTCTAGTCGTGAATCACAAGTAAAAATGCCGATGGTTTGGATGCTTCCTATGTCGTGTCACATGTTAATGGCCTTGCAAACCATTAGCGATCTCGATTTCCTTACATTTACAGAAATACTTGTTTCATTATAATTACATACCATGTTTTCTACAGCGAATGCTTAAATGTTTACGCAAATCTGCATGAATTCACACCAACATATGTTGATGATTTTTCCAAAACTCACATGTATTTCAGGTAACTAAAGTGGATGTACGTGCGGTCTCACCCTTGCTCAAGAATGTCGTTTGTGTTTTTGGTTACTATGTGTCAAGACTCCTATGCCTGTTTTGCTGGGTTTGGTTGTTATGTCCCATCCTGTGTGGTGATATAAGGATCAAAACCTTTATGGTTGTCTTTGAATAATGTTGTAAACTTTTTAGACAACATTTTATGCTGTGATGTAAACTCAAAACTTAACTTATGTTTTTAAGTATGTAATGTTAATGGCATTTGGAGGTATTTTATGATCATGTAGTATGTTTACCATTCGTATGCAATGAGAACCTTTCAAGATCACACCTCGTGCTTCCGCCTTAGAAAGGGTTGTGACAATACGTGTATGTAACGAATATTTGTATGAAAATAATATATTACAAACTCGTATGTCGATATATCATATTCCATTTAGGCATTTGAAATAGATGTAATGAGTTATATTTATTTTTATAGAGTTTTGAGTCGTGGACGTTTGAAATAAATATAATAATTATATGTATCTTATAAAAGAATCATCGAGTTCTCGGCCTTTTGAAATAAATATGAAAGTTATGTTTAGTTTATAAAGTTTTCGAGTTGTTGACGTTTGAAATAAATATAATAATTATATTTATTTTATAAAAGAATTTTCAAGTTTTCGATGTTTAAACTAAACGTAAGTAATTATATTTATTTATAAAAGATGTCCAAATTTTTGATGTTTGAAATAGATATAAATGATTATATTTATTTATAAAAGAGTTTCCGAGTTTCGATATTTGAATTAATATAAATAATGATATGTATCTTGTAAAGAAAGGTTCGCTTTATCGATGTTTTGTAAGTTATAAAGTGTCGTCGAGGATGAATATACCTTTGTATTCGTTTTTATAAAAGTAGCTTGAATCCGATTGGTTTTTGTTTTATAATAAAACACGTTTCGTATATGGATTTTCTCGAAAAACGGGCAGAGTTTCCTCTGTATTTGGACGGCCCCGACAACACAAGTTGTCGTTATATTTTCAAAACTCAACAAAATTCAATCACAATATATCAAATTTCGCCAAATATGTCAAAAACGTAAAGTATATTCTAATCGAATCGGTTCGATCTCGTTTTCACGTAATTAATTATAACTATAAAAACAACAATATAAATCACGCCATTAAATCTTTACCAATCTTTCGTGTCAATTCGCCGAATAGTTTGACTGAGTTGACCGGGTTTGACCGAGTTAACTGATTTGACCCGCACCGAGCTGAGTTGACTCGCTTTTGACCAGGTTTGACCCGCACCGAACCAAACCCTCGAACCAAACCATGACCCGAAGCTTTGAACCAAAACTCGAATCCGCTGATCCGAAACCCGAACCCGAACTGCGGCTAACCCGAAAAACCCTTGTGAATTCGTGTTAAGATCGATTCCATAACTCCGTTGAATGCGTAGTTCACGTTTCTTGTGCGGAATCCAAGTACGTGAGTAGATCAAACACAAGCAAGCTAATTAAAGTTGATTTCTATTACTGATTAACAGTTACATAACCGTGAAAGCAAACGACAAGAGTTTCCCTTCTATGCCAACAAAGTTACAAATGAAGCAAGACTAACACCAATTTATAGGAACAGTTGATTTGCGCAAACATACCTACGAACCAACCTAGGTTTGTACGAACCTACAACTACGAATCAAGCTTTACATGCGTGAACCAAGACCTTATACATATCAACTCTAACATGCAGACCTACATGCGCATATACAGATCAACTTCCAAACCCTAGATGTGCGCCTTGGTTCGTACAGATGCGCTATGTTGATCCATACGGATCAACATCTTCGCATTCCCCATCTTTGCTAACCTATATCTTGTATGATCATTCTGCTTAAATCATGTCTTGTATCATTTGATTTAGCTACGATACGTTATTGATTCTAGCAATAAACATATGCACTCACAGACTCCCCCTTGAATATTGCAACAGTCAATCTCATAGCTTTTTCATTCATTCTGAGTCTTTAGTACGCTTTAACAAAGACAGCACCACAGACTCCCCTTTGCTCTAAAAGACTCCTCTTTGCTTTAAGCTTCCAGCTTTCAGCTTTTAGGATTGTAACCTGGTCCAATATCATATGAAAATTTAAATCACATAAGAGAATATCTAGCTGCCCTAGGATTGAGAAACCTAACTCTTTGCAAGATTAAACATCCGTAACCTCATAAACAAAATACCTGACTCTCTACCCCTATCAAATAACTCTATATATTTGACATTCAAAGAATCCTAATCTTCCAAAACCCTCTCAGATAATCTTTCAAGTTCAAATTAATGACCTTGGAGATTTCACAAACTATATATGGATTTTTCATTTAAAACCACGAGTTTTAAATTAATGAACTCAGCTTGGATTTGAAACTCAGCTTTCCAACACCGGTTGTCGAAACATAAAGTGAAACAAAATCTTTTTGTATTTTTACAAAGTTTTGCTAAAACACACCGAAAATCTTTTTGTAATTTTGATTTTAATGGAATGCAGTAAAGAAATATTTACAGACATAATTTTGTTTGAGTTTGCGTCAGAGGATCATATCAGTTTATGACACATCACTAGCACTGTTGACCTTTTATAGACTTTAAGTTCTAAACGATTCACTTAGATTGTCAGTATACTGGTCCACTTAAATTTTCACACAAAATTCAATTGATTCTAGATACGAGATTTAGTGTTTTAAGAACTTAACTTATTAGCGTGTCCCACCTCAGAATATACTCCCGTATCAAGATTCCCTACATTCAGTCTTACATTTGAATATACCTAAATGATATCTATACTCTGGGTTAGTGTGAGGCTTCGAGAGCTTAGGTATGAACTTCCGTTCAGTCAAAGAGATGACAGCTCGACTTAAAGGTGTGTTCCACTTAGGAATCTTCTTTACAACTGCATTTGATATATATCTTTTGATAGTATTTCAATTTTTATGCAGAGGGAAAGCTTTAAGCGCAAAAGTATTATACAAGGTTTAGGCCATTGCTGACGCAAAATCAGAAGGCCAAGTATGATACCCTAGATATCAATAAGTATAAAGACCTAATATCTCAGAATCATGCAATCTCTTAAACGAAATTTCGGAGTACTAAATCCATATATCCAAGAGATGTTCCCCACGAGACAAGAAAGTTTATTTATTTAAGTTTATATCTCGAAATCAATCTACTAAGTGTGTAAAAACCTATTGGCATGTCACACCCCGACCGCGTTAAAACAACGAAACCACGGCGAAAACGTCGGGGAGTGGAGCGACAGAATTATTGTTTCACAACCATGGATTCAAGAGTTTCGTTTATTTAAATATTAACCATTTACTTTGTCTTGAAGTTAAGGCAAACAAGTTCACATATCGACTATCATCGTTATTAAGTCATTGAGGCCTCGTACAGTCCTAAGTGAGCATGCATCCTAGTAGTAATCAATATCATTCGACACCACCTAAAACAAATGTAAAAATAAAGTCAGCAAAGAAATGCCGGCGAGCACATAGGTTTTGTGTGAGTGTTAGATTCATGGCTCTTTTACAAGTTGAAATAACTCGTACAACTTCGTTAATTGATATTAGAAAACCTTGTTTTGTAAAATATTTGTATTATAAAATGAATAAATAATTCAAAATAGATTGGTTATAGTTTATAAAACTCGATGCCATGAATCTTAACCCAAAACATTTGTTTATGTAAACCAATTCGTAAATCGTTCTCGTAATAAAAGTCGTATGGTTTATATCGTATAATAAACATCGTTGCGTGACATCGTTTAGAAGCGTTCGTCCCAAGTGAACTAAATAACGTCATGGAATGTAATATGATAAAAACACTTATATATAAGAAGTACCAGCGGCGTATCTACCATGCTTTTATCACATTACACCAGTCCCGTTATCTAAACACTAACCCAAAAAACCAATCGTTCGTTCAATTTGTTTAACTTGTTTAAATCGTTCAAATCGTTTCAATCGTTCAAAATCGTTCAATCGTTCAAATCGTTCAATCGTTCAAATCGTTCTTGTTTTAATTGTGAAAACTACTTTTGGTCGTCTCGTGGAATACATTCAAACCTTCGTGACTCGTCCATCGTTCAACTCGTATTAACAAACCACCAAGGGGTAAGTTAACAATTAAGAGGTTTAGTCGTTACCCACATAACCCCCATACATAACCATGGGTGCAATCCGATAATGGGATTTGTCAGATCCTATGGTACCATAACGTAATACTGGTCGGCTAGGCCAAAGCTAATGAATGTCATTCGTTATGTAAATATGTCCAACAAGTTTGTTCACATTATCGAAATCGTTTTGTTTATAATAAACCATAGTATTCATTTTTGAAATTATCGGAAATCGTTTAACACATATGAATCACCCCAAAACAATTGAAAACAGTAAAATTTGGGAACTATGTACTCACATCGAAGTGCAAAGTATCCTTGATCTAAAGAACTCGACAAAGCTCAGGCAAATCAAGGAAATCAAGTAGCACCTAGTAATCAAATCGCTAAGTTAATAAATCGACACCTAAATCAGAAGATCGGGTAGAATGAGATCTCGTAAACCAAATGAGTATTGGAACTCATGTGATATGGTTTAACAAAGCCTACATTCGAAATCGGAACCTATCCTAAGTGCTTACGACCCGTTACGACCCATTAAGGTAGCTTATGCTACTTCAATGCGTCGTTCACGCGAAGCGCGTTCTAGACGTCTAACTAGTCCTATGACAAGTATTATATGCCCTAACATGTTTAAATATGTTGCATAATCAGTTTAGGTGACAAAAGTTAGGTTACATATGCTTAAAATCCAATTATGCATGAAAAGGGCATTTTGGTCATTTACCTAAGGCATATAAACTACCTATCATACAACTAATTAAACTAAGTGACCATAAGGTATAACCTCGGAAGGTTATTCCCTATACAACTATGGTCAATATGTGCTTGGTCGGATCCTAACAATCGACCAAACGGGTCGGGTTCGAAAGTCTAAGCGGTTGTCAAGACCGCTTGACTTACTACCCTAAACAAGCACTAGACTAAAAGTGACGAGTTAAACATGTTAAAACATGTTTAACTAAGTTAGAAAACAGGTTTGTTATCAAAACAAAGTGTTTTGATACCCGAAAATAGCTTCGACACAAAATACGCATAAACACGTATTTTGACCGAAATTTTGACTCATCACTTCGACTAATCAACGTGGTAATCAGTAGGTATAGTCACAAGGGACTATAACCATCGTGATTACGCTCACGTTGCAAAGTTCGAATGAACTTTGTGTTGACCAATTCATGGTCAAAGCAGAAAGTCAAACACAGTTTGACTTTCATGCTTGAAAAGCATAAAAAGCATGAAAGAAGCTTACAAAAGGTCCAAGCAAGGAAGATTTGATTCAAATTGCTCAGGTATGAAGTATTGAACTCCAACTTAGAGCAGAATTGAATCAAATGTGTGAAGAAATGAGAATGAAAAATTGGGTATTTATAGTAAGTCATGAGTTAACAAGATCTTAACATGTGTTTTTGCAAGAATCAAGGCTCATATCTCACCATACACTTGTGCCCATAGATTACAATACAAGGGGAACTTAAAAACAAGCTCATAGTATTCAAAATCTAGGGTTAAAACCATTGAATTTAGCTGCAAAGACCAAGTTCAATGTTTTTTTCTGGCATGTTGTTGCTCCCCGCGAAGGAAGGAGCATGGGTCTTCGCGCCCATCCTAGACAACTTTCACAGAATGTCAAAAATGGTCCGTGCATGTCCAAAACATTGATTTTGATGCATTTTCGACGTATTTAAGCCCCGTTAACCCAATTTCAAGGCTCTATAATGAAGTTAAAGCATAGGAAACATGAAATATGCTTGAAAACATTTTGGATGTCGGTTCATTTTGTCGTACGGTTGCGTTATTCGGTTAATTACGACGAAAACTCGAACGGACGCGAAAACGATCCAAATTTCACGACGAATGGTATTTTTGCATTCCAATCACTAAAATAAAATATTTTAATGATAAAAATTTTTGGATGTCAGGATACGTTCAGAACGTAAGATATGCGCGAAAATGTAAACTTATGCACTTTTTGATGCTTTTAGTCCCTGTTGATCAAATAAGTTTATTTTCGCATACCGAACCCCTCAAAGCCTATTTATAAGATATGTAAAGGATATTTAGGGTATGTTTAACTTATGATCATGTTTCAGAATGTTCGCTACCATACGAATCGGCAGAGCTTCGCAGTTTGACGCAATTAGTCCCTGCGATCGAATGAACTTGTTTTCGACACACCAAACCATCCAAAACTTATTTCTAAGTTATGTTTAGGTTATTTAAGGTATGTTAAGCCTGTTTCACTATTCCGGAGTGTTTTTCGTGTTAAACTGATTACGTTTACGCATCAGTTTGCGTATAATTTTCCAGAAAGCGATTTAAAGCTTGAAATCGAACTAGAATCAAATCGTAAAATCGTCAAACACAAATACACAAATATTAACACCAAAAAACATTGTTTTATTGATAATTGATATTGTTTTACATCGTACATCGTTTACAGAGCACAGTTATCACAGTCTCCCCTACTTTAGGAAATTTCGTCCCGAATTTTTAATTAGAGGAAACATGTGAAAACAATTGTGGATATTTCGCTTTCATTTGGTCCTCACGCTCCCAAGTAAACTCTGGGCCACGTTTGGACTCCCAGCGAACCTTGACCAATCGTATTAGCTTGTTCTTCATTCGTTTGATTTCACGGTTCATTATCTCCACAGGTTTCTCGACAAAGTGCATCGTTTCATCAACTTGAATTTCGTCGAGTGGAATGTGAAGATTAGTATCGGCTAAACACTTTCTTAAATTGGACACGTGGAATGTTAGGTGAATATTCCCAAGCTCTGGAGGTAGCTCTAGTCGATAGGCAACCTTTCTGATTCTTTCAACAATCTTAAATGGTCCAACATATCGTGGTGCAAGTTTTCCTTTCTTTCCAAATCTCACCACTCCCTTCCAAGGGGATACCTTGAGTAGGACACGGTATCCGACTTGAAATTCCAAGGGCTTGCGTCGCATATCCGCATAACTCTTTTGATGGCTTCTAGCTGTCAGAAGATTATCGCGAATTTTCTTGATTTTATATGTCGTTTCCAGAATGAGCTCAGGTCCAGTAAGCTGAGCTTCACCGATCTCATTCCAACAGACAGGTGAATGACATTTTCGACCGTATAAAGCTTCGAATGATGCCATATTAATGCTAGCATGATAACTATTGTTCTATGAGAACTCGATCAATGGCATATGAGAATCCCAATTACCACCAAAACTATTACGCATGCTCTAAGCATATCCTCCAATGTTTGTATCGTTCTCTCAGATTGTCCACCCGTTTAGGGATGATAAGTAGTGCTTAGATTTAGTTGGGTTCCCATAGCAGATTGCATGGTCTTCCAAAAGTGAGATGAAAATCGAGCATCGCGATCGGATATGATATCCAAAGGAACACCATGTCCTGACACAATCTCATCAACATAAATCTTTGCAAGTTTATCAGCAGATAGATCCTTGCGAATCAGTATAAAGTGAGCTGAATTCATTAATCGATCAATGATAACCCAAATAGCATCGTGACCTCTAGATGTACGTGGTAACTTTATGATGAGATCCATCGCAATATTCTCCCACTTCCAAACTGGTATTTCTGGTTGTACAAGCAAACCAGATGGTCGTTGATATTCAGCCTTGACTTTGAGACAAGTTAGGCATTTCGATACATACAAAGCAACAACCTTCTTCATACCGGGCCACCAGTACTGAGTACGAAGATCCTTGTACATTTTGTCAGCACCAAGATGAATAGAATATCGAGACTTATGAGATTCGTCCATCACTAAAGTGCGAAGATCGACTTGTTTCGGAACCCACAAACGATTCTTGAAATAGAGTAACCCAACGTCTTTTGTTTCGAGTTTAAGCTCTAATTGATGTGGTAATTCCTTACCCATGAATTCTTGTGTAACACAAGTACGTTGAGCTTGAGAGACTCGTGATTGGATATCGGATAGAGTGCGAACAAAATTAAGCTTATCTTGTTCCTTTCGGCTTAGTGCATCGACTATGACATTCGCCTTACCAGGATGGTAGCGAATGTCGCAATCATAATCGTTCAAGAGTTCAACCTAGCGTCGTTGTCTCATGTTTAGCTCCTTCTGATTGAGAATATGTTGGAGACTTTTGTGGTCTGTGAAAATCACACATTTCATTCCATAAAGATAGTGTCTCCAGATTTTGAGAGCAATTACCACATCTCCTAACTCAAGATCAAGAGTGGTGTAGTTTTTCTTGTGAACTTTCAATTGTCTGGACGCATAAGCTATAACTTTACCTCGTTGCATAAGAACACAACCAAGGCCTAGATTCAACGCGTCATAATAGACAACAAAATCATCATTTCCATCGGGCAAAGACAAAACAGGAGCATCACAGAGTTTTTGTTTTAGCATTTGGAACGCTTCTTCTTGTTTAGGTCTATGACGGTTCGAGCAGGTTCAGTTCAGCTTGGTTATTCGAAAGGTATGCAGTTATGAGTTGGTTTCAGGTTTTATTTGGGTCAAATTTCGGGAGTTTTGTTTCAGCTTTGGTTCAGATCGGTGTCGGGTCAGATTATGTGTTCAGGAGGTGGGTCAGAGTTTCGGGTTCGGTTTGGTCATATTGTGACCTTCAGAAGCGGTTCGGGTTGACTCGGTCAACTCAGTGAGTTGACTCGGTCAACTCAGCATGACGACTCAGTTGGTTCAAGCTTCGGTTCGGGTCTCGCGATTTCGGTCAGACGGATTGGTTCGGTTGGCTCGGTCAAACCGAGTCGACTCAGCGGGTCAACTCAGTCAACGTTTAGACGACTCGACGAGAGTTTTTGGTAAAAGTTAAAGTTGTGATTTCATTAAGTTATAGTTTTAATACTTTCGTGATAACGAGCTCGAACCGACCAAATAACTGAATTATTAGTTGATATTTACTTTGAATTAATTGTTTATACAAATTGGCTATACATAAATATTATTGATTATTGATTGAATTTTGATAAAAGTAACGACAACTTGTGTTGTCGGGACGTCCAAAAACAGAGGAAACTCTGCCCGTTTTTCGAGAAAATCCGAAAAAAGGAACGAGTTTTATTATAAAACAAACATCGGATTCAAATGATATTTTGGAAAGACGAATACAAGCATATAGTTTCTTTCGATAACACTTTACAACTTACAATAAACGACGATTCGGAAAATTATTTACAACGATAAAAATAGTTATTTTAAACTTCAAAATCCGACAATTCTTTTATAAGATCAACATAACTATTTATATTGTTTCGAACGCCTATAATACGACTTCTTTTATAAATAAATATAGTTATATATTTATTTCAAAGATCAAACGACACGACGATGATGTTAATAAAATAAATATAGTTTATATATTTATTCGAAATATCAAACGACACGGATTCGTTTTATAGAAATATATATGATTTATATATTTATTTTAAAGTTCGTACATCACGAATCCTTTTATAAAATAGATATCGTTTATCTATTTATTACAGACTTCAAATAACTCGATGATTCTTTTATAAAATAAATATAACTTTTCATATTTATTTTATACGCCTAAACGGCACACGATAAATCATATAATATCGCATACGAGTTTGATACATGATATTTTCGTACAAATATTCTTTTTATACACGTACGACTACTCGAGACGTCTAACGCGATGATAACTATATATTTATATATTTTTATATAAATATTTATTTATTTTTAAATCTCTCGAGGAATAAGTCTTCCCAAGACTTATTAGTTTAATGACAATAAGCGAGACCTAACAAGTGTAACTTAATCGTTACTATTAAGTTATTAACTTACCGTCAAATCGTTCGGTCAACGATTCGGTAGAGCTCGATGACACGTAGTTAGTTACTGCGTTTAATTAGAAACTTATTAGGTATTCCGTGTTAGGAATATTGTAGAATGCACGCTAGCAAGTCAAGTCTTGGAAACGACATCATCGAAGTCGTAAATTGCTAGCTTTGCACAGGGAATATTCAGGTGAGTTCATAACCCCCACTTTTTACCATTTTACATTTTTATAAATGTTTTCGGGGGTGGAAAGACATGCACGTTTTGCAAAAACATACAAAGTTTTGAACTAACGCAAAACTCGTATTTCTAAATCATATTACGAAGGGATTTCGAGGAACACAAATGATTTACGAAAGGTTTATACTAAACATACCGGTTTTTACAAAACAAATGCTTATATTCGAAATGTGAATAATTTTCGGTCAGGGTGACCAGGGATTTGTTCGGGGAGACCAGGAATTGGTCAGGGTGACCAGGGATTCGGTCAGGGTGACCAGGGATTGGGTCGGGGAGACCAAGGATTTTCATATATACAGACATATTACAAAAGGATTACAGACATCTTTTTACATGGTATGGTTAGCGTAAGGAGGGTTACTACTTAGATCATGTGAGTAGGTAGGCGCAACTTGAGGCCATTAATCCTCATTGTAGGACCGAGGGACAGTAGCGGTAGATCTATCTGGGTGTAACGAGCCCAGCCCCAGGCCCAGCAGAACGGACCTCGGGGTGACTTTGTGCCCGACGCATAAATCTGCTAGGTTTGAGTCTTCCTACTCCACTTCACACATACCAATGGCCTTGCAAACCATTGGTGATCTCTTTATTTCCTTATTTGCTACATACCAGAGACATAAAAATACTTGTTCATACAAATTAAATACCATGTTTTATACAAATTCAAAGCATAGGATTATGCGGGTATGGAGTCAAAGTCAGGGTGGGCATTGACGGTTATACGAACATTACAAATACAAGACTTTACAAGTACATGGTTTTTATGAACATAATGTGTTACAAACACAACGTTTCCATATAACTGGGCAAGAAAATGACTTTTGATTCGTTTTCTCAATGCTATTTCAAAAACCGGTTATTCCAAAGATTTATTTCAAATCTTTCACAACTCAAAAGATTTATTTCAAATCTTTTACAAACAAACGATGAACTCGCTCAACTTTATGTTAACTTTTTCGCATGTTTCTTTCTCAGGTTACTTTTCAAAGTTATGGCACGGTTGGAATAGGGGAACCATTAGAGATACGAGTACTTAGTGGCGTTCAATTTCTAGAAGTCTTAGCTTATTTTGCTTCCGCTGTGCAATGAAGATACCAGTCCAGTCACGCCAGCTCTGATAATTTCGGGGTGTGACAGATTGGTATCAGAGCTATAGGTTACAGCGAATTAGGTTTCTGTTGTGATACCTAGGCTCTAACCTCACTTTTCTCTGGGACTTAGACTATTAAGACGTTGAATACATACAGAACGCCTAGTACTCGAATATGGTCTCCAACCGTTGCCGAAAAGCAAACAGTCAAAATTTTGTTTTCAAACATAAGCTATTGTGATGTTTTATACACGGTACACAAAACAATTACATACAGTACACAACACTCTGAGAGTTTAGGAAACATGCATTTAAGACCTTCGGAATAGGGAATTCAGCCGGGTGGCTGGATCTGGTCGAGAGACCAGGGAGTCAGTCTGAGAGACTAGGAGATTCAGTCTGAGAGGCTGGGAAGGTAGTCTGAGAGACTAGGAGATTCAGTCTGAGAGGCTGGGAGGATAGTCTAGTGGGACTAGGAGATTCAGTCTGAGAGGCTGGGAGGATAGTCTAGTGGGACTAGGAAGTTCAGTCTGAGAGGCTGGGAGGATAGACTAGTGGGACTAGGGGAATTACTTGATTGCTTATTGGTGACTAACATGCTTAATTGATTATATGATTGATTATTTGTGCATGTGTGTGTTTATTAAAGGTCATCACGTAGGAACCGCGAATACTAACTCGGGTACACACTATTATCCATATTGTCTATGATACTTTAACTTCCCGAGCCGGCAGCCTACGCATAACGAAATGCTAGTGCACGAGAATACGCGGAACTCAAATTTTACGTCAACGGATGTCGGGGTACATCACATTCTACGCGGAATGAAACGCTAGCGCACAGGTATACGCGAAGCTCAATCTATACATCAACGGAGCTTGAAGTACGACACATACGACTATCGAGGCGAGGCCTTTGAAAAGACACAATGACGCAATTCAACGACGACGCTAGATTCCTGTCAGCAGGAGAACTAACGACCATGAAACGACAACTTGTCACGCATTCCTGCAAACGACACGAAACACGCCAAGGAGAAGACGAATGTCTCCTCATTCCCCCTAACTCATAACGACAAGCACGCTATGTTCGACATTCCATGGTAATGTCACCTAACAACCGGTCATCACGTGAAGCCCCAGGTAAAGTCCTCAAATTTCTTTTATAGAAATTCTGATTTTTGCATCTAATGAGTAGATTTTCACATCTCTACTCCTCTTAAGGGTCATTGTATCATGATCATTTCTTTACAAGTTACATACATGGTTTTTCGTTGTGACCATGCCGAAAGTTTTCTTGTCGATACATATATTTATTGTCGGATTGCGCTAAAACCAAGTTCAACTGTTTAGACTTGTCGATTACACATATTCACTTCAGAGCATCATATGATGTATTGGGAGCATCATATTCAAAAATTCGTTTTAACAAGTGTTTCATTTGTTCCGAGTCGAAGTAAACTTGTCTGGCATTCGACTCCATTAAATTGTTTGTTAATTTCGACACCTTTTGGTGGTATTTTCACTTATTTGAACCTTGCGCTAAACTCGTTTACATATCTTATGCACAGATTTAATTATTTATTTATTGATTCAGACTGAATCCGCTTTGATTTATCACATTACAACAGTCTTAACACAATTATGTGTTAAGACAATGGTACACAAATTCATTTCATATTCCGGTGTACCTCATAACGGTTCTTTCAACATCGATCGAATGCTTTGCGACATTCATTGCTTCTTCACCTTCGATCGAAAACATTGTTTCATTGATGTTCCATTTTCAATTGAAAATCCTATAATGTCATTTGAAACAAACTTTCCGATTCACTTTATTGCGCTTTCATTTGACTTCAAACACGGTGAATTTGTTTGATCACCGCTACTATTGAATCATTTGAATCACTACGACACCTTGTGGTGTCAGTACAAACTTGTAGCTTGGGCTAATCATGATTGAGCGTTTCATGCAAAACACAGGTGATATTTGTTCGATCACCCCTATTATTGAATTGTTTCATTCATTGCGACACCTTGTGGCGTCAGTATAACTTGCAGCTTGTGCTGATCACGATCAAGCATTTCATGCAAACTATTACCTTTGAGCTTGTTGATTCTAAGTACATCTAGTGGATGTTATTGCTTCTAGAACTCATTTACATATTGTGAACGTTCATATGGAATTCGATTGGTCGAAGTTCCTGTTCATTGTTGGATCCCTGTTAACTTAGTGACTGTACCTATACGTCTTGTTTCCTTTGACATCGATTTGCTGAAACACATTTATTGTAAACCATTGGGTTCTTATTGTTGAGGAATGTCATTGAATTCACATGATTCGAATAAGTCTTGTTTCGATTACGCGGTCATTCACTTTGTTATTATTCGGACTTACCTGCGAACAACACAATTCTGAGGAGATAACATAGTCTAAATTTCGAGGACGAAATTTCTGTAACAGGGGGAGAATGTGACAACCGGTGATTTATGGCACCTAATTACGTGATTAACAGGTGATTAACGCGATAATAAATAATGTTAACGACGCAAATTAACTTAATTAGGCCTTTGGAGTGCCTAGGAACGTCTAGCCGACTTTACAGTACGCGAACGGTGATTAGCGGAGAAACATGTTAAACGTTAAGCGATAACGAAACGAAACCGGACGAAATACTAACAACGCCTACAAATATTAAATTTTTTTACGATATATTTTAGCTTCGTAATTAAAATTTAGTGAAGATAGGCGAAACCGGATTGAAAAACGGATGAAAGACGACAACGATACAACTTTTCGCGATTATTACCGTAACCGACGAACGGGCGTGCAAACAACGACTACCGACCGCATTTTTGGGTATTTTAATTTTTGACGTTAAATGGAGTTCAGGGTTTTGACAACGGGTCTCGTAGGACTTACGGGCCGCTTAAACACGGGGATTGAGCTTGTAGGCCCTGGGCCCAAGCCCAAAACCCACAAGCCTAAACCTACACATAAAATAGTAGAGGCTTTCCTATAAAATCTGCACAAGATCTATACAAATCTTATTAAATCTACTAAATCTTACTAAAATCTCTTCAAAATCCATCCAAAATCTCTATGAATCTTCACAAGATCTATTAAGATCTCAACAATCTCAATATTTCTATAAGACCCCTCTCCCTCTCTCGATTTTTATACACACACACAAACAAATATGCAGACCTACATATGCTCTCCTCCCCTCTCATCACTCTTGTTCTCAAATACACAGATAACACACATACTTCCACATCTGATCTCTCTCTAGAAGACACTCCGGCCGACGATAACCGGCAGTGACGCCGCCGCTAGCGGCGGCGGTGGTGAATCCCGGCAAAGTTTTTAGCACACACCCCACCCCTGCTCGTCTTCAACCAGCCCCCACCCCCCTTTCTTTTTACGGTTCTGGAAACAATCACCACCACCACCATCCGGTGGTGGTGCAGCATCAAGAACGAGACAGAGAGAAAGAGACGAGACAGAGAGAGAGAGAGGCTGATGAGAGAGAGATTGGTGGAGTTAGGCGGTACGGCGGCGACGCTGTCCGGTCGACCGCCGGAGCGACAGGACAAGCGGAGGTGGTGATGACGGTTCGAGCAGGTTCAGTTCAGCTTGGTTATTCGAAAGGTATGCAGTTATGAGTTGGTTTCAGGTTTTATTCAGGTCAAATTTCGGGAGTTTTGTTTCAGCTTTGGTTCAGATCGGTGTCGGGTCAGATTATGTGTTCAAGAGGTGGGTCAAAGTTTCGGGTTCGGTTTGGTCATATTGTCAGCTTCAGAAGCGGTTCGGGTTGACTCGGTCAACTCAGCGAGTTGACTCGGTCAACTCAGCATGACGACTCAGTTGGTTCAAGCTTCGGTTCGGGTCTCGCGATTTCGGTCAGACGGATTGGTTCGGTTGGCTCGGTCAAACCGAGTCGACTCAGCGGGTCAACTCAGTCAACGTTTAGACGACTCGATGAGAGTTTTTGGTAACAGTTAAAGTTGTGATTTCATTAAGTTATAGTTTTAATACTTTCGTGATAACGAGCTCGAACCGAAGCTTGAACCAACTGAGTCGTCATGCTGAGTTGACCGAGTCAACCCGAACCGCTTCTGAAGCTGACAATATGACCAAACCGAACCCGAAACTTTGACCCACCTCCTGAACACATAATCTGACCCGACACCGATCTGAACCAAAGCTGAAACAAAACTCCCGAAATTTGACCCGAATAAAACCTGAAACCAACTCATAACTGCATACCTTTCGAATAACCAAGCTGAACTGAACCTGCTCGAACCGTCATCACCACCTCCGCTTGTCCTGTCGCTCCGGCGGTCGACCGAACAGCGTCGCCGCCGTACCGCTAACTCCACCACTCTCTCTCTCATCAGCCTCTCTCTCTCTCCGTCTCGTCTCTTTCTCTCTGCCTCGTTCTTGATGCTGCACCACCACCGGATGGTGGTGGTGATTGTTTCCAGAACCGTAAAAAGAAAGGGGGGTGGGGGCTGGTTGAAGACGAGCAGGGGAGGGGTGTGTGCTAAAAACTTCGCCAGGATTCACCACCGCCGCCGCTAGCGGCGGCGGCGCCGCCGGTTATCGCCGGCCGGAGTGTCTTCTAGAGAGAGATCAGATGTGGAAGTATGTGTGTTATCTGTGTATTTGAGAACAAGAGTGATGAGAGGGGAGGAGAGCATATGTAGGTCTGCATATTTGTTTGTGTGTGTGTATAAAAATCGAGAGAGGGAGAGGGGTCTTATAGAAATATTGAGATTGTTGAGATCTTAATAGATCTTGTGAAGATTCATAGAGATTTTGGATAGATTTTGAAGAGATTTTAGTAAGATTTAGTAGATTTAATAAGATTTGTATAGATCTTGTGCAGCTTTTATAGGAAAGCCTCTACTATTTTATGTGTAGGTTTAGGCTTGTGGGTTTTGGGCTTAGGCCCAGGGCCTACAAGCTCAATCCCCGCGTTTAAGCGGCCCGTAAGTCCTACGAGACCCGTTGTCAAAACCCTGAACTCCGATTAACGTCAAGAATTAAAATACCCAAAAATGCGGTCGGTAGTCGTTGTTTGCACGCCCGTTCGTCGGTTACGGTAATAATCGCGAAAAGTTGTATCGTTGTCGTCTTTAATCCGTTTTTCGATCCGGTTTCGCCTGTCGTCACTAAATTTTAATTACGAAGCTAAAATATATCGTAAAAAAATGTAATATTTGTAGGCGTTGTTAGTATTTCGTCCGGTTTCGTTTCGTTATCGCTTAACGTTTAACATGTTTCTCCGCTAATCACCGTTCGCGTACTGTAAAGTCGGCTAGACGTTCCTAGGCACTCCAAAGGCCTAATTAAGTTAATTTGCTTCGTTAACATTATTTATTATCGCGTTAATCACCTGTTAATCACGTAATTAGGTGCCGTAAATCACCGGTTGTCACATTGGCTCGGTCAAACCGAGTCGACTCAGCGGGTCAACTCAGTCAACGTTTAGACGACTTGACGAGAGTTTTTGGTAACAGTTAAAGTTGTGATTTCATTAAGTTATAGTTTTAATACTTTCGTGATAACGAGCTCGAACCGACCAAATAACTGAATTATTAGTTGATATTTACTTTGAATTAATTGTTTATACAAATTGGCTATACATAAATATTATTGATTATTGATTGAATTTTGATAAAAGTAACGACAACTTGTGTTGTCGGGACGTCCAAAAACAGAGGAAACTCTGCCCGTTTTTCGAGAAAATCCGTAAAAAGGAACGCGTTTTATTATAAAACAAACATCGGATTAAAATGATATTTTGGAAAGACGAATACAAGCATATAGTTTCTTTCGATAACACTTTACAACTTACAATAAACGACGATTCGGAAAATTATTTACAACGATAAAAATAGTTATTTTAAACTTCAAAATCCGACAATTCTTTTATAAGATCAACATAACTATTTATATTGTTTCGAACGCCGATAATACGACTTCTTTTATAAATAAATATAGTTATATATTTATTTCAAAGATCAAACGACACGACGATGATGTTAATAAAATAAATATAGTTTATATATTTATTCGAAATATCAAACGACACGGATTCGTTTTATAGAAATATATATGGTTTATATATTTATTTTAAAGTTCGTACATCACGAATCCTTTTATAAAATAGATATCGTTTATCTATTTATTACAGACTTCAAATAACTCGATGATTCTTTTATAAAATAAATATAACTTTTCATATTTATTTTATACGCCTAAACGGCACACGATAAATCATATAATATCGCATACGAGTTTGATACATGATATTTTCGTACAAATATTCTTTTTATACACGTACGACTACTCGAGACGTCTAACGCGATGATAACGATATATTTATATATTTTTATATAAATATTTATTTATTTTTAAATCTCTCGAGGAATAAGTCTTCCCAAGACTTATTAGTTTTACTAACAATAAGCGAGACCTAACAAGTATAACTTAATCTTTACTATTAAGTTATTAACTTACCGTCAAATCGTTCAGTCAACGATTCGGTAGAGCTCGATGACACGTAGTTAGTTACTGCGTTTAATTAGAAACTTATTAGGTATTCCGTGTTAGGAATATTGTAGAATGCACGCTAGCAAGTCAAGTCTTGGAAACGACATCATCGAAGTCATAATTAGCTAGCTTTGCACAGGGAATATTCAGGTGAGTTCATAACCCCCACTTTTTACCGTTTTACATTTTTATAAATGTTTTCGGGGGTGGAAAGACATGCACGTTTTGCAAAAACATACAAAGTTTTGAACTAATGCAAAACTCGTATTTCTAAATCATATTACGAAGGGATTTCGAGGAACACAAATGATTTACGAAAGGTTTATACTAAACATACCGGTTTTTACAAAACAAATGCTTATTTTCGAAATGTGAATAATTTTCGGTCAGGGTGACCAGGGATTTGGTCTGGGAGACCAGGGATTCGGTCAGGGTGACCAGGGATTAGGTCAGGGTGACCAGGGATTGGGTCGGGGAGACCAGGGATTTTCATATATACAGACATATTACAAAAGGATTACAGACATCTTTTTACATGGTATGGTTAGCGTAAGGAGGGTTACTACTTAGATCATGTGAGTGGGTAGGCGCAACTTGAGGCCATTAATCCTCATTGTAGGACCGAGGGACAGTAGCGGTAGATCTATCTGGGTGTAGCGAGCCCAGCCCCAGGCCCAGCAGAACGGACCTCGGGGTGACTTTGTGCCCGACGCATAAATCTGCTAGGTTTGAGTCTTCCTACTGCACTTCAAACATACCAATGGCCTTGCAAACCATTGGTGATCTCTTTATTTCCTTATTTGCTACATACCAGGGACATATATACTTACAAAAATACTTGTTCATATAAATTAAATACCATGTTTTATACAAATTCAAAGCATAGGATTATGCGGGTATGGAGTCAAAGTCAGGGTGGGCATTGACGGTTATACGAACATTACAAATACAAGACTTTACAAGTACATGGTTTTTATGAACATAATGTGTTACAAACACAACGTTTCCATATAACTGGGCAAGAAAATGACTTTTGATTCGTTCTCTCAATGTTATTTCAAAAACCGGTTATTCCAAAGATTTATTTCAAATCTTTCACAACTCAAAAGATTTATTTCAAATCTTTTACAAACAAACGATGAACTCGCTCAACTTTATGTTGACTTTTTCGCATGTTTCTTTCTCAGGTTACTTTTCAAAGTTATGGCACGGTTGGAATAGGGGAACCATTGGAGATACGAGTACTTAGTGGCGTTCAATTTCTAGAAGTCTTAGCTTATTTTGCTTCCGCTGTGCAATGAAGATACCAGTCCAGTCACGCCAGCTCTGATAATTTTGGGGTGTGACAAGGTCCCCACTCAAAAGGCTTATTCTTTTGAGTCAAAGCAGTGAGAGGAACCGCGATCTTCGAGAAGTTCGAAATGAATCGACGATAATAACCAGCAAGACCAAGAAAAGAGCGAACTTCTGTAGGTGTAGTAGGTGTGTTACAATCCTTAATTGCAGCAATTTTGGAAGGATCCACATGAATACCCTGCTCGTTAACAATATGACCTAAAAACTAAACTTTTCTGAGCAAGAATTCACACTTGGAGAATTTGGCGAAAAGTTGTTCCTTCTTTAGGAGTTCCATTGTTAGACGAAGGTGTTGTTCGTGATCGGCTCGAGACTTCGAATAAATGAGAATGTCGTCAATAAACAAATAATGAACTTGTCTAAATAAGGTTTACAAACCATATTCATTAAATACATGAAAATAGCTGGGGCATTCTTCAAACCTAAAGGCATGACAGTGAACTCGTAGTGACCATATCTCATGCGGAAAGCAGTCTTGGGAATGTCTTCTTCGAGTACACGAAGCTGATGATACCCAGAACACAGATCGATCTTGGAAAAACATGAAGCACCTTGCAGCTGATCGAAGAGATCATCGATTTGTGGTAGGGGATATCGATTCTTGATCGTAAGCTTATTAAGCTCACGATAATCGATACACATTCGAAAAGACTCATCTTTCTTTTTCACAAACAGGACTGGAGCGCCCCAAGGTGAATAACTCAGTCGGATAATCCTTTGTCAGATAACTCTTGAAGCTGTTTTGATAATTCTTGCATCTCAGATGGTGCAAGACGATAAGGTGCTTTCGCAATTGGGTTAGCATTGGGTACAAGATCAATATGAAATTCGACTTGACGAACTGGAGGCAAACTAAGCAGTTCATCAGGAAACACTTCTGGATAATCTCGAACAATCGGAATATCTTGAATACACTTGTTATTACCTTTCTCCTCGGTGACATGTGCCAGAAAGGTGACATATCCTTTTTGTAAATAACTTTGGGCTTTCATACACGACATGAGTCTCAATCCACCAGATGGTTTTTCACCACGATCCTCAAGGACTTCACCAGAAGAAAGAGGGATGCAAACAATCTTATCGAAACAAATCACCTCAGCATGATACTTAGTTAATCAATCCATTCCTACGATAATGTCGAAACTCCCAAGTTGCATCGGTGTGAGGTCAATAGGAAAAAGATGATTATCAAGGTTCAATTGACAATTGAGAATAACAGAATCGAGTACAATAGGTTTACCAGTAGCAACTTCAATAGATAAGGGTTTCCTCAGTTTAGTTCTAGGTATCGCAAGTAAAGGCTCAAACGATAACGATACAAAACTTCTATCGGCACCAGAATCGAAAAGAACAGATGCAGGTTGATGGTTAACAAGGAACGTACCGTTGACAACCTCGTTGTCAGCACCAGCCTCGTTTGCATTCAAATTATACGCTCGTCCACGAGCGGGATTTGCATTCGCGTTGGAATTCAAGTTTGCGAGCCTCGGACAATTGTTGCGGAAATGACCCATTTCTCCGCAATTTTAACACGAGCCAGGTGGAAATCTGGCAGCATTTCCCTGAACCTGTGCTGAATTCTGAGCAGCTTGATTCTGACCCAAACGACAAATGTTGGCCATATGCCCAAGTTTTCCACAAATGGTGCACTGTTTACAAGCCTATTGGGTCGCATGATGACCATTGCACCTATTGTAGTGAGGTGTGGTACCAGCATACTGTTTCTTTGCAAGAGGTTGAGCTGGTGGGTTCTGAGCATTTTGTGCAGTAACAGCAAAATTCTGGGAAGCCTTGCGCTTCCTTGATCTCCTCGAAGATTCCCCCTTTTCATTCCCTTACCCTTGTCTTGAGCAGTGCCGGTTGACTGCTTCTTATCACCCTTGCGGGTTAGTTTCCCTTTTCTGACTTGTGACTCAGTCAGAGTAGCAGCCAACTCAATAGCCTAATGAACAGTGGTAGGATTACTACCAGTTACAATATCTTGCACGGTATCAGGCAGACCATCGATATACCTCTCAATCGCTTTCTCCAACGGGGTAACCATAGTAGGACACAAAAGACTAAGCTCCTCATAATGATCCGTATACGCACGGTGTTCTCCCCCATCTTGTTTCAGATCATTGAATTCTCATTCCAAAGCCCTAATCTCATGACGGGGACAGAATTCTTTTTTTTTTTTTTGGGTAAAGGGTTACCCCGGTAAATATTATAAATGAAAAGCACAAATTGTGCAACTGAAATGTTACACACCAAAACCCTGGCATACCAAGGTAATAACAAAAACAGCCAAACAGAAAAAAACCGCCCAAAAACACAACCAACAAAACAACCCAGCTCAAAAGAGCAACAAACTCAAAACAAGACTCTACTTTTCAGCCTGGATCAATAACCATGTTTCCACTGGGAAGCTGCCACTTCTCAAGTAACCTTCGAAGGCCAGGTCTCCACTTGAATTTGAATGACAATAAGCGCAGTCTAACCGTCCGAATGATCTCACGAGCAATCACCATCTCCGTACGCTGGTTTTTGGCGAAGAGCCTATTATTTCTTTCTTGCCAGACAAAATAAGATGTAGCTGATAGAACCAACCTGCTAATAATATTTTCCGGCATCTGCATGTTCGAATTCTGATTCATCCAAGACATAATTTCGGCCCAGGTACCACTAACACTTTCCATATTCGTACATACCTTTATGTTATTCCAAACCGCCAATGCAAACGAACATTCAAAAAATAGGTGATTCCTTGAATCTCTATCACGGCAACACAAAGGGCAACACATGAGGTTTAAATTTGTAGCACTTCCTGCCTCCCAAACCGACAACCTATCTTGCGTCTTCAATTTATTCATAATGACAAGCCACAAATGAAACGAGTGCCTTGGGACAGAATTCTTTCATCATGAGAGCTCGAAGCTCTTCCCATGTTTGTGCCATCGCCACATCGGCATCCCTATCACGCATCACACCGTTCCACCATGTAAGAGTAGGCTTCTTGAAAACACTAGTTGCAAACTCAACCTTACGTTTGTTCAGATACTGAACATGTCTAAATGTACTTTCAAGACTCTCGAACCATTGTAGTAGCGCAGTTGCTCCTTGAGACCCAGAAAACTTTAGTGGTTTAGCCGAATTAAATGTTTTGAAACTACACTGAGCATTGTTGTTATTGTTGTTGTTAGCTTGATTGATCTGAGTTATTAGGTTCGGAATCACAGCAGCCATTTGCTGAGCGACAAGGGCTGCGATTTCGGCGTTAGTTTGAGGTTGTGCATCTCGTCAAGGAGGCATATTCTAAAAAGAACAAGCAAACATGAGAAACGAGTGAGATCGACAATTGGATAAACAAAAGAGGTATTGAAAACATCGACAAAACATAAGGAAAGTGATCATTTGTTCGTTACGTCGAACAAACAAATGACACACAGTGGACTAATCAAAGTAAATAAGTCAATATGATGTATCGCGAAGACATGCTTTAGCCTATAAGTGGACACTCACCCCAAGAGTTCCCAGGTAAGAGTGACTGGTCCGATTATGTGGATTTGTACGAACACTCTAGCCTTAGACAGAAAACTCAGGATACAGGCATCTACCCTTCCAGATTGCACGTGTTCACATTATCTAGACCCAAAATTTGACGAGATTTTGAAAACTTTGAAGGTTCAAAACCTTATAACAAATCATCTAGGGATAGATGATTGATTTTCAAATCGGATTTGTTATTGTGTTCTCATTGTGGTTATCACCTAAAGATAGGTGACAGTATTGTTTTAAAATCTAAACACAAGAAACTCACGTTAGGGTCCTAGAAAAGGTTATAGTCTAGGTCAAAGCATTACTAATAACCTAATTCCCTATAACCATGAGCTCCGATACCATCTCTTCTGTCACACCCCGACCGCGTTAAAACACCGAAACCGCGACGGAAACATCGGGGAGTGGAGCGACAGAATTATCGTTTCACAACCATGGATTCGTGAGTTTCGTTTTATTTAAATATTAACCATTTACATTGTCTTGAAGTTAAAGCAAACAAGTTCACATATCGACTATCATCGTTATTAAGTCACTAAGGCCTCGTCTAGTCCTAAGTGAGCATGCATCCTAGTAGCAATAAACATCATTCGACACCACCTGAAACATCTGTAAAAATAAAGTCAGCAAAGAAATGCCGGCGAGCACATAGGTTTTGTGTGAGTGTTAGATTCATGGCTCTTTTACAAGTTGAAATAACTCGTACAACTTCGTTAATCGATATTAGAAAACCTTGTTTTGTAAAATATTTGTATTATAAAATGAATAACCAATTCAAAATAGATTGGTTATAGTTTATAAAACTCGATGCCACGAATCTTAACCCAAAACATTTGTTTATGTAAACCAATTCGTAAATCGTTCTCGTAATAAAACTCGAATGGTTTATATCGTATAATAAACATCGTTGCGTGACATCGTTTAGAATCGTTCGTCCCAAGTGAACTAAATAACGCCACGGAATGTAATATGATAAAAATATAAGAAGTACCAACGGCGTATCTACCATGCTTTTATCACATTACACCCATCCCGTTATCTAAACACTAACCCAAAAATCAATCGTTCGTTCAATTCGTTTAACTTGTTTAAATCGTTCAAATCATTTCAATCGTTCAATCGTTCAATCATTCAATCGTTCAAATTGTTCTCATTTTAATTGTGAAAACTACTTTTGGTCGTCTCATGGAATACATTCAAACCTTCGTGACTCGTCCATCGTTCAACTCGTATTAACAAACCACCAAAGGGTAAGTTAACAATTAACAGGTTCAGTCGTTACCCACATAACCCCCATACATAACCATGGGTGCAGTCCGATAAGAGGATCTGTCAGATCCAATGGTACCATAACTTAATACTGGTCTACTCGGCCAAAGCTAATGAATATCATTCGTTATGTAAATACGTCCAACAAGTTCGTTCACATTATCGAAATCGTTTTGTTTATTATAAACCATTGTATTCGTTTTTGAAATTATCAGAAATCGTTTAGCACATATGAATCACCCCAAAACAATTGAAAACAGTAAAATAGGGGAACTATGTACTCACATACAAGTGCAAAGTATCATTGATCTAATGATCTCGACAAAGCTCAGGCAAACCAAGGAAATCAAGTAGCACCTAGTAATCGAATCGCTAAGTTAATAAATCGACACCTAAATCGGAAGATCGAGTAGAATGAGGTCTCGTAAACCAAATGAGTATTGGAACTCATGTGATATGGTTTAAGAAAGCCTACATTCTAAATCGGAACCTATCCTAAGTGCTTACGACCCGTTACGACCCATTAAGGTAGCTTACGCTACTTTAACGCGTCGTTCGCGCGAAAGCGTGTTCTAGACATCTAACTAGTCCTATGACAAGTATTATATGCCCTATCATGTTTAAATATGTTGCATAATCAGTTTAGGTGACAAAAGTTAGGTTACATATGCTTAAAATCCAATTATGCATGAAAAGGGCATTTTGGTCATTTACCTAAGGCATATAAACTACCTATCATACAACTAATTAAACTAAGTGACCATAAGGTATAACCTCAGAAGGTTATTCCCTATACAACTATGGTGACAATATGTGCTTGGTCGGATCCTAACGATCGACCAAATGGGTCGGGTTCGAAAGTCTAAGCGGTTGTCAAGACCGCTTGACTTACGACCATAAACAAGCACTAGACTAAAAGTGACGAGTTAAACATGTTAAAACATGTTTAACTAATTTAGAAAACAGGTTTGATATAAAAAAAAGTGTTTTGATACCCGAAAATAGCTTCGACGCAAAATACGCATAAACACGTATTTTGACCGAAACTTTGACTCGTCACTTCGACTAATCAACGTGCTAATCAGTAGGTATAGTCACAAGGGACTATAACCATCGTGATTACGCTCACGTTGCAAAGTTCGAACGAACTTTGTGTTGACCAATTCATGGTCAAAGCAGAAAGTCAAACACTGTTTGACTTTCATGCTTAAAAAGCATAAAAAGCATGAAAGAAGCTTACAAAAGGTCCAAGCAAGGAAGATTTGATTCAAATTGCTCAGGTATGAAGTATAGAACTCCAACTTAGAGCAGAATTGAATAAAATGTGTGAATAAATGAGAATGAATAAGTGGGTATTTATAGTAAGTCATGAGTTAACAAAAGCTTGACATGTGTTTTTGCAAGAATCAAGGCCATATCTCACCATACACTTGTGTCCATAGATTACAATACAAGGGGAACTTAAAAACAAGCTCATAGTATTCAAAATCTAGGGTTAAAACCACTTAATTCAGCTGCAAAGACCAAGTTCAATGTTTCTGTCTGGCATGTTGTCGCGCCCCGCGAAGGAAGGAGCATGGGTCTTCGCGCCCCTCCTAGACAACTTTCACAGAATGTCAAAAATGGCCCCTGCATGTCCTAAACTTTGATTTTCATGCATTTTCGACGTATTTAAGCCCCGTTAACCCAATTTCAATGCTCTATAATGAAGTTAAAGCATAGGGAACATGAAATATGCTTGAAAACATCTCGGATGTCGGTTCGTTTTGTCGTACGGTTGCGTTATTCGGTTAATTACGACGAAAACTCGAACGAACGCGAAAATGATCCAAATTTCACGACGAATGGTATTTTTGCATTCCAATCACTAAAATAAAATATTTTAATGATTACAAAAATTTTTGGATGTCCGGATACGTTCAGAACGTAAGATATGCGCGAAAATGCAAACTTATGCACTTTTTGACGCTTTTAGTCCATGTTGATCAAATAAGTTTATTTTCGCATACCGAACCCCTCAAATCCTATTTCTAAGCTATGTAAAGGATATTTAGGGTATGTTTAACTTATGATCATGTTTCGGAATGTTCGTTACCATACGAATCGGCATAGTTTTGCAGTTTGACGCAATTAGTCCCTACGATCGAATGAACTTGCTTTCGACACACCAAACCATCCAAAACTTATTTCTAAGTTATGTTTAGGTTATTTAAGGTTTGTTAAGCTTATTTCACTATTCCGGAGTGTTTTTCGTGTTAAACTGATTACGTTTACGCATCAGTTTGCGTATAACTTTCTAGAAAGCGATTTAAAGCTTGAAATCAAACTAGAATCAAATCGTAAAATCGCCAAACACAAATACACAAATATTAACACCAAAACACATTGTTTTATTGATAATTGATATTGTTTTACATCGTACATCGTTTACAGAGCACAGTTGTCACATGGCATATCATCAGTGAGACCGTTTATCACATTTGACTTTCCAATTCTTTAGCATGCTGTGACTGTCTTACTGATGTACTATCATTTCCTCTTTTTACACAAAACTCTTTTTGCCTTTTCTCATGTTTTTTTACTTTTTCAAAATTTCAAATGTTTTTGTATTTTCAAAATTTTTACTCCCCTTAAAATCCAAAACATTTAATAAAATTTGACAACCCAATGCAGATAACTTTGTCTCGCCATCTATTTTCGGCATCACATGCTCTGTTTTGCATAAAGTACCCCCATGATTTACAACACATTGAATTTGACAAGTCAAAACCATTTTCAACCACTTGTGAGTTTAATCTTGTTTGTTCAGCTGTGAGGGTTCAGCGTATTCCATCAACAATTTTTTCATTTTTGTGTTTTTATATTTTTAGGGTTTTTGTTTATGTTTTATTTATTTACAAAAACAAACAAGCACTCCCTGAACTCAACCACAGGGATCTGCCTCCTCCCGTGCCTGGCTGCTCCTCTCTGTTTGTTGATATTCATCTACTTTCTTGAGCACCTGCACATTCATCCAACTCAATTAATTGAATAATGCAACTCAGGCCTGTTTGACCTTGGGTATTGTGACACAATACGAATCATTAAGTTTCGGAAAATCTTTGTCATTTTCAACAAACTTTTTCATTCTTATTTGAATCGATTTTCCGTTTATCACTCACAAAAGTCTTTTTCTTGACCACCTAAACTTGTCCTTTTGAAACATTTCTTTGATAAAATCTTGAATTATTTTGAATGTTTCATTTTGACAAATCATTCTTTGGTTTCCAGATTTGTTTAGGCTTTGAAAAAACTGTTTAAGTTCACATTTGGGTGTTTTTAGCTTTGGTTTCCAAGTTTGTTTTGATTCAAACTTGGTTGACTTCTGTTTCACAGCCATATATTGTTGTTTCTTTTGTTCAACATCAACAGGCTTCGGATTTTGTGGACATTTAAGACCAACATGTCCAACTTGGTCACATTTAAAGCATGTTTTCTTTGAAACATCTTTAGCCTGTTGTTGTTGTTTCTTTTGAGCATAGAACTCCTCATTAGTCTGTCGACTAAATCGGATTTCTTTCTCTTCTTCAGAACTTGTTGCGTGAACAAAGTTCATCTTTTTCTGAAAATTTGTCTTATCAGCCCTTTTCTTTTGATTTTGTTTCTTTTTATAACCCAACCCAGCCTTTATGTTTTTCTTTTTGTACCCAGGTTTGTTATAAAAAGTTTTCTTGCTCGCTTTTCCGGCAAATTTTACAATTTCTGACTTTTCGATTTCTACCTGTTTGAAAACTTTGTCAATTTTATCCGCAATCACATTCTGAATTGGAAATTCAACATCTGAGAATAACTTGTCCGATCCAATCATGTAATATACCATTCCTATTGAATCATCATTTGCATTTTTCTTAGATTTTGAATTCTTAAGATAGCTTTCATGAAAGCTTTCTTCATTTTCATCCTGCGATTCAGACTTATCTGTTGTGGTAGAATCCTCTTTCAAAACACTTTCAACGACCTTACCTACCACCTCTGAATCACTAACATTATTAGATTTGGAGTAAGTGACATCAATATTATCTGGCAATTGATCAACCATGTGGAAAGCTTTTGCCACCTTATCTTCATCATAGAATGTAAACTTTTTCTCAAACAGTGGTGGAACCTGATGATATTCTGAGCCAATTCCCTTCTTGTTTTTCTCAGAATCTTTATCATCCGATTTTATGTTGAACATACGTTCAAGAATATATGAAGACGCATGATAACTATGAAGTTTATTATTTTCTTGTTCTAAATCAGCCATTTTATGTTTAAGCTCAGCAACTTCATCAATATATTGGTTTACAACTTGTTGTTTTATTTCATAATTATTTTTAAGTGTTTGTGATGTTTCTAAATATTGTGAGAATCTGGCTTGAATACGTTTCATTTGACTTTTCACATCTTCATATGCTTCTTTTGTAATATGATATGAAATTTTCATTGCATCATATTCCTTTTTCATTTCTTGAATATTAGTTTCTTTTTGTAAACATTCTTCGCTCATTGTTGAACACTTTTGTTTTAAAATCTCATTTTCTTTTTCAAGAACCTTACATTTTTGTGTCAGCTCTTCATCTTTTTGTTTCAAAACATTTTCATTCTCAAACATTTCTTTACATTTTTCTTTGAAAACTCGTTCGATTTTAGTAAATTCAGCGTTTCTTGATCTTAATTTTTCATCCTTTTCAGTACAAGCACTGCATGTTTCCACGCATTTCCTACACTATTCAACAGTTTTATTATCAGATTGTTCATTGATTTTATCATTATTTGACAACTCATAAGATTCAAGTTTAGTTTTTACCTCAGTTTTGGCATCTCAGTTTCATCTTGCACCTCAACTTCTTCTGTCGTCTGCTTCTGTTTCTCATCAGTCCTCTCCTGAATTTCATCACTAGCTTCTTCTGCTGTCTTCTTCAAATTCTCATCAACTTTCTGTTGACTTTCATTACCGACCTCAGTTACCGTCTTCTTCAATTCATCAACCATCTTCTCAACATTTTTCTCAATCTTTTCTTCTTCTCTCTTTCTTAAACTCGCCAGCATCACTTCACTTATCCTCTTCTCCATGTTTGTAACATAATTTCTCAACAAATTTCTTCGAGTTATATTCTCTAGAAGTAGGAATGACCTCAAGTAGATCGTTAAAATTCACACTACTTGAATCCACTACCAGATTTCCTTGACGATATGTGTAACACTCTCTCTTCAATTCCTATCTACCCATTCTTCTAGCTTCATCATAAGTTCTTGCATTTCAATCAATCTGTTACATGCTATGGTTCTTTCTCTCATAGTTTTCTCTCTGACTGGTTCAGATTTCTCTTCAGCAACCAATGCAAACGTTTCTTTTGGAATGTATTTATTCCAATTGAATCATTTGTCATCTTGAGTAACCATTAAAGCTTTCTTTCTTTCTTTTAAAGGCCCTTCATCAATCTGTTTTTGATTTACCTTTGGTGGTTGTTCATTAGTTTGATGGTAAATTGCCTGTCGGTAGTAGTCTTCATGGAATGGATTCACTCGTTCATCTGCTTGTCGGTTAGAACATTCTCTTTTGAAATGCCCTGTTTGCACTTGAAACAAGTGACCATTTACTTGTTAAATCCCAGCTTTGTATCTGCACCTCCAAGATACGACCTCCCGGTAATCTCCATAAACCTCTGTGCCCTCCTGATGACACTAGCCATACACCATATGATATCTATTAGTTCCATCTCTTCTGGATCGATCTGGTCATAATCTTCTTTTGTCATTTCTGGGTTTCCTATTCTACCCGCCACCAGACTTTCATACGACTCCAGAATTGATGCTAAGAAACTCATCTGTTACTTGGCTGCATCAGCATTCATACTTGGAGACTTTTTCAACTTCAGCGTGATATTGCATTGAATCTCATCAGGATTTTCTTTGTTTGATGCTGAAGAGGTATGATAACTAGGATTATAACTTGAAGAACTGCCTTTTGATGCTTCACCGTAATTCTTTGCGCTAAAGGCAGTACCAATCTTTGGTGCTCGATAGTAGAGATCAACATTTTGCTGATAATTCGAGCTACTCATTTTATTCTTCTTTTGAAGCTCCAGCTCATGTCCTTCGAACTTCTCTATCAACGTGTCTAAAGTGATTTCATCGAACTTCGTGTCGTTTTTTAGTATCATGAAAAATGTTTGCCAATCATCTACACGCGGTAATGCTTCGACCAGTTTGTCAATGATTTCTTCTTTGGTCTTTGTAATACCGAATCTTTCAAGTTAAATTTTCAAATGACAGAATCTTTCGATCATTTGTTGCACATTTTCACCCTTTAAACAGTCGAATAGATCAAATTCTTTTTTCAGCAATGATATTTTGTTTTTCTTGATTTGCTTTCCACCTTCAGCTTTCAATCTTAGTGCTTCCCACAAAGATTTTGATGATCCATCATGTTGAAGCAATGAAAAGATATCATCCCTAATTGACTGTTTTATTAAGGCAATCATTCTTTGCTCATCAGAAAATGTCAATTTATCATCCTTTCCTAAATTTGCAAGTGGAATTTCTTCATTTTTATCATTTCACGGTCGTTTATATCCAAATTCCAACGAGAACCAACACTCATGAGCATATGCTTTCACCTAGTTAATAAATCTATCCTTCCACCAATTATAATCTTCTATATTTGCAAGTTTCGGTGGTCTTGTATTAGTTCCGTACAAATTATCATGTTTCATACTTTCCGAAATAGCCTTTGAAACACTCTTTGGTGTGAGTGTTATTTCGGATGTCGTTTCGGATGTGAACGCGTTATATAACTTATTGTAAAATTTGTGAATCCAGGATTCGGCGAGTTTGAAGGAGCTTTGGTCCCGAGATAGCCGGTTCAATGATAAGAAATGAGTAGAAGTAGAGAATGTGACATTTGTGTATTTTAACCCTTGTACTGTTCCGATCAACTTTGTATTTAATAAAATATGATGTTTCAATTTCAATATGTGTTTAATTATTTGTGACATAAGTACGTTTTCAATCATTGTTCAATTCCGAATTCTCAAACCTGTTCTGGAAGTAAAATCATAAACCGTTACGTAAACATAATCAGTTTAACGCGACGTACACTCCGGAACTGTGACATAAGCCAAACATACCCTAAATACCCTTTACATAACTTAGAAATAAGTTTCGAAGGATTCGGTATGGCAAAACCATGTTTGTTCGAACTTTAGAACTAATTACGACAAAACTGCGAAACGAACATTGGTGACCGCCCGGATAATATTTAAATCCCAAAAATATTCTGTTATGATTAAAATTTTATTTTTAATCAAGTTCGTGTTGAAAAATAAATTAAAACGCTTAAAACGTTATTTTCAAGTGTAAGCGCGTACCGCGTATTACTGCGTAACACAGTGCTTCTACTGCAAAACGCAGACAACGCATCCAGTCTTGGCAACTGAAATTTATTTCAGTAATTTTTTGGCGAGTTTATTTTTATAGAATAATAAAAATAATTTAGAACGCCATAAACCGGGATTTAAACGCTAGATAAAATACCCGGTATCCAGTTAAATACCTATTTTTATCTATTTTACCATTTAAAATTACACTTTACCCCCCCCCCCCCATATGGTTCACGGTCACATGGGGGTGACCCCACCAAAAATATTGCCATGATCTTTCTTGATATATCCTGGATTCACTTAAAACTTAGAGGATCTTATGTAATCTCCTATGGATCCTCATATCTCTATATGTATCATTCAAGATCATTTCTCACTCAACACTTCACTCAACCTCCTCTCTCTCTCCCAACCGTCCACACCACCATCACTCCCATCTTCAAATCTTCAACCTTGTTCTTGAAGATCAAGCTCCATTCCAAGCTAGATTCTAGTTGGTGTGAAGATACAAAGGAGTTTCCAAGGTGCTTTCAAGCTCCCTGTCATCAAAATCTCATCCAAAAACTTACTTGAATCTTGAAGGTATAAAGTTTATGTTTAAATCATACTCTTGATTCTTGGTTGTTCTTGATGATTGGAAGTTTCTCTTGAATCTTAGAATTTTTCACAAACTTGAAATCTAAAAAGAAATGGGTCTTGATACAAAATAAAAATGGTGATATATATATATATGTGTGTGTATAACCGTATATATATATATATATGTATGTATGTGTATGAAATTTGAGCTTGATCTTTGGCAAATACTTGTTTAAGTTGTTGCTTGTTCTTGAATAATAGTTAAAATGCAAGTGTTTGATGATTTGTGCAAGATATGATAAATGATCAATTAAATCAGCAAATAAATATGAATAAATCACATATTTGATGCATTTAAGTTCATATGAAAAGATGATGATATGATAGTGTGCTTTAGACACTTGTACATGAGAATACATGTTGATTTAAAGCTCAAGAAATGATAAAAAAAATGATTGTATGACAAAAATGTTTTAGAACAGATTATAAACACTAAAAATAACATTATTTGGTATATTATAATGGCATGAAACTTTGACATGGGTTTGATAGCTTTGCATGTTGTACATATAGCTTAAAAAGTGGTAAAATATGTGAGATTTGTATGATTTAAGTGCTTTATGTGAGACCTGCACTATCATGAGTATAAACACTATTTTATTCAGTAAATAACATGGGTTATGTTAAAATATCAAGTCGTTTCGATTTGGGATGGTTAGGGTAACGTTTGATGCAAAACTATGCGGTAAAACGGTTAAAAATCGGCTTTTCGGAGGATTTTTGTAAAACTGTTTTAAATCAGTAAGTAAACTGATATTTTTGATATAAAAATAAGTATTTTAACTTATATTAAGTTTTCTTGGAGTTTGGTTAGTCATACGTGACTTCCGACGCCCAAAAATGTTACCGAATCGCTAAAATAAGTGTTTTTCGACATACACTATAATGGGTTGTTCATGGGTAAATTTTATGTGTTACAATGTGTTATGTGTTTTATAATATGTGTATGATGACATGTTTAATGTTAACAATATTATGTGTATTACGATATTAAATTTAGTACAAAACCCTACACCTAGGCTGCATGAATGGTCGTTTTCTCTCTAACCCTAGGCGATCTTGCTTCTTCACGAAATCCTTGATTCTTCTTTGTGATCTATTGTATAACAGTCTATGATTGGAGTTTTGATTCTGTCAAATCTCCATAACGAACTAGTTAGCAATTGTGACCAATTTCGAATTTAGGGTTTTTTTTGTTTCTTCTTTTCAATCGCCTCCTTAGTGTTTAATTTGATATTCTGATTTATTAATCTGATTGTTTTTTATTGCGGTTAACTGAGATTAATTTAGCTAGATCGAAAACATTGGATTAATCGGTTAAGGGTTGAAGATTAACACTAGGGTTTTTCGGATTAGGGTTTCTTGGTGCCGCATGTGATTGAGATTTACGTTGTTGTCGTGCATGGAGAGAAATAAAGATACAGATTTGGAGGATTTAGGGTTTCACTCATTCACCGAAAAGCTGCATGGAGATATTTTTATATCTAAGACCAATGCTATGCCGTCGAACCCTCAGGAGGGGCGTCCTAATCTTGATTCGTTTATTAAGAGTCTTGATGCTAAGTCTTTGAAAATTGATGGTAAACCGTTAGCTCCTAATCGAACTCTGAATATTGATGGTAACCCGTTAGCTCCTAGACGTGGAATTGTGTCAAGTAATCAGTATGAACCTCGAATGATGAATGTAATTGACGAGTTGGAAAAAGTAACAGTTCCTGTGGAAAATGTTTATGCGAATAAGCACCAGGAGGAATAGGTATCTTATGCGCAGAAGGTGATGATGAATCCTAGTACTAAACGGGAAGTTAACTTCAGAAAATTGGAATCCATGGAGACTCACCAAGAAGCTGATATAGTAATTCCAAGGGAGGTAGTTAAGAAGGTCCAAGACAGGTTTGACAATGTTTTATTTGGATACTTTCTGGGGAATAGATTACCGTTCCCGGTGGTTGAGTATTATGTTAAAAATGTGTGGTCGAAGTTTGGATTTGCCAAGATTATGATGAATGCCGATGTCACACCCCGACCACGTGGAACATACAAAACGTGGCGGAAACGTCGGGGAGTGTTGTAACAGAATTAATTGTTTCATAACCATGGCAATTGAGGTTTCGTTTTATTAAGTAAAAGTGATACAATGTCTAAACAAACATGGAAATACAACATAATTAACTAGTCTGCATCTTTTATTGTCACTAAAGCCCAAGTCTGCCTATATGTATCTTGATCATCTTATGCAACAGTTCCTGAAAAACACATGTGAAAATAGGTACGTCAGCATAAAAATGCCGGTGAGATACATAGGTTTTGTGAAAATAGGTTTCATGACTTATGTTTGAGAAAATGTTTAGTCATGAACCTTGTTATTTGCTTTGTTTTGTAAATCATTTGAAAATCGATAAGATCAGATGATATGTATAAATAATGTATGGTTAAATGAATAACCATATAAAATGAGTTTGTATAAGATGAGTTGTTTATAAATCAATGTCTTGTGAAAAGTATGTTATTTGTATAAAATGTTCTATGTCTCAAACTGAAATGATTCAAATAACGTTACGACATGTAATACCATACAAACACTTATATATAGGAAGTACCAGCGGCGTATCCACCATGCTTGTATCATATTACACACGCATCGTTACTTAATCACTTAATCAAACCAAACCAAACAATGTAAAATGTTCATGTCAAGATGTAAATCATGTCAAAATGTCTATGTCAAATATCCATGTCAAATGTCTACGTCAAATATCCATGTCAAATGTCTATGTCAAATATCCATGTCAAATGTCTATGTCAAATATGTCATGTATGGCAAGTGAAAGGTCTCAACTAAACCATATGCACAAAAACAAAGTATTGAAGTAAAACTTGGTTTAAATCAAAGTTATGTTTTGTGGGAAATGCATGATCAAATGTCAATCATGTTAAAATGTCTATGCCGAAATGTCTATGTCAAATCAATTGTCAAATGCATTGGGTAATATGTCAAAGTGTTCATATACTGGATGAGCATATGCAACAAAATGTAATGTAAAACAATGTACTAAGTATGCTAAGTTAACATACAAAGCAGAAAAGTCATGTAAATCAATGTACTAATAGTGTACTAATGAACATAACCAGTATATGATGTGAAAACAGGAAAGCACGAAAGTAACAAGTAGGCACATGTGTTCCACCCCAAAATGTTTGGAAAACAGTAAAAGAGGGGTCTATGTACTCACTTGAGATTGCTCAGAAGTCCTAGGATAACCACCAAGCAATGCTAGAGATCGCGGAAAATCAAACGGCACCTAATATAGGTAACTACATTAATAAACCGGACCTACATCGGATGATCGGGTAGCATTAGGGTTTGTAAACCAAACGAGTGTAGAGACTCGTGTCTTTTGGTTTAACAAAGCCTACATACTAAATGAAACTTAACCTAATTGTTTACGACCCATTACGACCCGTTTAGGTAGCTTATGCTACTTTAACACGTCGTTCGCGTGAAACGCGTTCGGATCGCCTAACTAGTCCTATGACAAGTGTTATATGCCTAAACATGTTACATAATCAGTTATGTGACAAAAGTTTAGGTTACATATACTTAATTACCAATTATACATGAAAAGGGTATTCTGGTAATTTACCTAAGGCATATAAACTACCTATCATACAACTATTTAAACGATGTGACCATAGGGTATAACCTCGGAAGGTTATGCCCTACCTACTATGGTCACCTAATGTATTTGGTCGAATCCTAATGATCGACCAAATGGGTCGAGTTCGAAGGTATAGGCGATTTATTAGATCGCCTACCCTACGACTCTAGACAACGTGGTAATCAGTGGGCATAGTCCCAAGGGACTATGACCAACGTGATTACACTCACGTTGCGAAGTTCAAACGAACTTCGCATTGACCATTACTGGTCAACGCTGAAAGTCAAACAAAGTTTGACTTTCTGACTCGAAAAGCAGTAAAAATAAGGAAAAGAACGAAAGAATACTTACCCAGGGTCCCCGAATGCTAATCCCGATTCAAGAACTCAGGTATGAAACAATGGTTTCAACTTAGAGCTCTCAAATCAGAATTCTTGTGGGTTTTTAAGCCAAAGGGGGGTGGGTATTTATAGGAAAAGTAGAGCCGTTAGGATCGTTTCTCGTAGTACGTGATCGAATCCAAGGCGTACACTTGTCGGAACCTTATGGTGGCTAAAAATGATGTTTATCAACAGATTAGGCAAGTTGCAAACATGTGGTTGTGGTTAAAACAGCTGCAAACAGGCTGTTAATACACTGAACCTGGTCTGCAGACCCCATACGCATCGTATGGTATATATACCATACGCATCGTATGGTGCAGTTTGGCAGAATTACAGTTTTGGTCCCTGAACTGTATTTAGGCCATTTTTGACACGTTTAAGGCCCGTTAACCCCATTTCAAAGCTCTAAAATGAAGTTAAAGTATAGGGAACTTAAAATGTGCTCAAAAATATCTCGGATGTCGGTTCGTTTAGCCGTACGAACGCGATGTTCGCTTAATTACGACGGAATGCGCACAAGCGCGAAAAACAATCCAAATGACGTGACGAATGGATTGTTCTTAAGGCGAACACTTAAATATAATGTAGTCATGCTTACATAAATTTTTGGATGTCCAGATGTATTCAGAACGTAAGTTATGCGCGAAAATGCAAACTTGTGCACTTTTTGGCGCTTTTAGTCCCTGAATGACACAAAAGTTTATTTTAGCATACCGAACACCTCAAAGCCTATTTCTAAGCTATGTAAAGGATATTTATGGTATGTTTAACTTATGGTCATGTTCCGGAAGGTCTGTTACAGTTCAAATTGACATACTTTCGCAGTTTGTCAATTTTAGTCCCTGTAGACGATTTAACTTTGATTTCACCATACCAAACCTTCCAAAACTTATATCTAAGTTATGTAAAGGTTATTTAAGGTATGTTAAGCCTATTTCACTATTCCAGAGTGTTCGTTGGATTAAACTGGTTATATTTACGCATCAGAGCGTGTATAACCTTCCAGAAAGCGATTTAGAGCTTGAAATCGAACAAGAGTTGATATGTGCACAAGATACACATATTTATACAAGTCCAAAGTATGAAATACAATATTTCATTGGTTGGGCATTTGTTTGATGGTTGAAATGACACAGGTGTTACAGTCTCCCCTACTTTAGGAAATTTCGTCCCGAAATTAATTCGTAGGAGTCTGTTTATGACTTTGTGTCAAATAGTCATCAAAGATATGTAAAGCAAAATCTGATTATTTTCCTCAACGGATATTTTTCAGAAGCGAAAATGAACGAACAGAGTCATTTTCTTCAACGGGTTCTTCGGAAATGGAAAATAAGGAATTAACTAAACGGATATAGATTTCCCTCAACGAATATTCTTCAGAAGTGAGAATGAATGGATGATTCATTCTTTCTCAACGGATTCTTCGTCAGAAATGAGAATGAAGGAATAATCCACGGATATTCATTTCTCTCAACGGATATTCTTCAGAACGAAAATGAACAAACGGGGTCATTTTCCTCAACGGTTTGTTCTTCAGAATTTGAAATGAAAGAAAAATCAACGGATATTCATTTCCTCAACGGATAATCTTCAGAAACGAAAATGAAATAACGGAGTCATTTTCAACGGTTGTTTCCTCAGGTACGGAAATGAAGGACAGACAAACGGATATTCATTTCCCCAACGGATAAAACTTCAGAAACGAAAATGAACTAACGGAGTCATTTTCAACGGTTATTTCCTCAGAGTTGGAAATGAAAGACTACACAACGGATATTCATTTCCTCAACGGATAAATCTTCAGAAACGAAAATGAACTAACGGGGTCATTTTCAACGGTTATTTCCTCAGAGTTGGAAATGAAAGACTACGCAACGGATATTCATTTCCTCAACGGATATTCTTCAGAACGAAAATGAATGGATAATTCATTTTCCTCAACGGTTATTCTTCAGAATGGAAATGAAAGACTACACAACGGATATTCATTTCCTCAACGGATATTCTTCAGAACGAAAATGAATGGATAATTCATTTTCCTCAACGGTTATTCTTCAGAATGGAAATGAAAGATTACACAACGGATATTCATTTCCTCAACGGATAAATCTTCAGAAACGAAAATGAACTAACGGAGTCATTTTCAACGGTTATTTCCTCAGAGTTAGAAATGAAGGATTACACAACGGATATTCATTTCCTCAACGGATAAATCTTCAGAAACGAAAATGAACTAACGGAGTCATTTTCAACGGTTATTTCCTCAGAGTTGGAAATGAAGGATTTCACAACGGATATTCATTTCCTCAACGGATAAATCTTCAGAAACGAAAATGAACTAACGGAGTCATTTTCAACGCTTATTTCCTCAGAGTTGGAAATGAAGGATTTCACAACGGATATTCATTTCTCTCAACGGATATTCTTCAGAACGAAAATGAACAAACGGGGTCATTTTCCTCAACGGTTATTTCCTCAGAGTTGGAAATGAAAGACTACGCAACGGATATTCATTTCCTCAACGGATATTCTTCAGAACGAAAATGAATGGATAATTCATTTTCCTCAACGGTTATTCTTCAGAATGGAAATGAAAGACTACACAACGGATATTCATTTCCTCAACGGATATTCTTCAGAAGTGAAAAATGAATAGCTAGTTCATTTTTCCTCAACGGATGCTTCATCAGAATTGGAAATGAATAGGGTTAACTCTTGATACATGATAGAACTTGCTGTGATTTCTGTGCACTAAATTCCATAATTATGTATGCATCCATAATTACGTAATTCCTTGCACAGTCCGCACAGTTTGTTTTGGAATGTTGTGGGGAAAGATATCAAACCTGAGATGAGAGTGACTAGACTACCATAGGGTCCTTTTAATTAGATCAACAGAGGATCTTCTTAATTAGGGCACTAAGGAGTCCTTTCAGCTATATCATCACATGATATCCCTAACCAGATTTTTGGATCAATCTGTTTAACTAGACCACTAAAGGGGTCAAATTTTGAGGTAGTACATTATAATCCAAGGGACTTTAACTACAACGTAGAAGTCCATTAAGGGTTTAAGTAGTACCTTTGGGTATCCTATTATGAATCTCTTGCACAAAGGTATGTAAGATTTTACGAGGATTTGAATAACATAAATTGGATCACATGACACATAAAGGATAACACATAAGCACATAACCACATAATTGTTTAATTGTTATTTTCTTGTTATTGATTGCCATTAACTTGGCGCCTCGTACATCGTTTCTCTTGGAAGAAACGGGTACTTAGGATTTTCGTGGAAACGCAAGAGATTATACAAGGGAAGAAATTTGGAAATAGTCTGTTCTTCAAGGAATGCGGTTCCTTGATTGTCGGTATTGTAGGGGATATGTTTATACATGCAACCACATAAACATATTGAAATGTAAATGAAAGATTTATTTATAAACAACAATAACAACAACTGTTTCATAGATTGTGATAAAAGAAAATAATACACAAGGCTCGATTATTTTCTAAACAGCGTTATCTTCTGTCGGTCAGATACTTATCCCTGCGCTGGATTTGCATCAGCAAGTCTTGGGCAATTTCTACTAAAATGGCCCATCTCGCCACAGTTGTAGCAAGATCCCAGTGGGAAACGAGCTTGAGCAGGATTGTTGTTAATCTGATTTGGTGCTGCTGCTGTTGGGCAAACCCTCACTGTATGACCTATAAGTCCGCAAACTTGGCATGTGCGGCACTTCACACCAGCATGATGATGTAGGCCACATTGGTTGCACATGGGTGCAGCTCCTTTGTAGGGTTTCCTGGCAGGGGGTTGAGCTGGTTGGTTGGGGACGGCTTGATCATTGTGAGCGACCACGGCGAAGTTCTGAGAAGCCTTTCGCTTCTTTGACTTCTTAGAGGATCCAGTCTGTTCATCCATGGTCTTTGATTCCTCGATTGGTTTCGATTCCTCGACCAGTTTCTTGTCACCCTTTCGGAAAAGCTTACGTTTCCTGATCTGCGATTCAGTCAAGGTTGCAGATAGCTCAATGGCCTGCCTAACAGTAGTAGGGTTGCTACCTGTCAAAATGTCTTGTATTGAGTCAGGAAGGCCATCAATGTACTTTTCGATTGCCTTATCCAAAGGCGTGACCATGTTTGGGCATAACAGACTTAACTCTTCATAACGGTCCGTGTAGGCTCGATGCTCACCGCTATCTTGCTTAAGATCATCAAATTCCCTTTCCAAAGCCCTGATCTCGTGACGAGGACAAAACTCCTTCATCATAAGGGCCCTAAGTTCAGCCCATGTCTGTGCTAGAGCAACTTCTGCACCTCGATCTCTCATAACCCCGTTCCACCACGTAAGGGCTCTCTTCTGGAACACACTCGAAGCAAACTCGACCTTGCGATTGTCAGGACACTGCACGTGGCGGAAAGTATTCTCAATGCTCTCGAACCATTGAAGAAGCCCAGTCGCTCCCTCAGAACCACTAAACTTGAGTGGTTTCGCCGAGTTAAAACTCTTGAAATTGCATGGACCATTGTTGTTGTTGTTGGCTTGATTCCATTGAGCAAAGAGGTTTGGGAATTGAGCAGCCATTTGCTGTGCAATAATTTCTGCCAGTTCGGCAGTCGCTATCTGGTTCTCGCGTCGAGGAGGCATTCTAAAAGAGGAAACAAAGAAACGAGTGAGAGATTTAGACAAAAAGAATGAGATGAAACAAATCTGATGAAAGCAAGGATAGTGGTCTTTTGTTTGTTACTACAAAGCAACAAACGACCTCGGTGATTAATCAAAGTAAATGGGTCAAAAATAATGTATCGCGAAGACATGCTCGCCTATAAGTGAACACTCATCCCAAGAATTCCCAGGTAAGCACAACTGGTCTCGCGTCTGATGAGATGTATACGAAGTGCTTGCCTAGACAGAAAACCCAGAATACAGGCATTCACCCTTCCAGTTTGCACGTGTTCACATTATTAAAAACCCAAAACCTTGAAGAGATTTTAAAAACTCAAAGGGGTTCAAAACCATATAACAGAGGGTTCAAAACCTTGCAATAGAGGGTTCAAAACCTTGTAATAAATCATCCTAGAACAGATGATTAGTTTTCAAAGCGGTTTTGAAATTCATGTTCTTGTTGTGGTAGTCGCCTAAGGATAGGTGACGGTATGTTTTATGACTAAACGCAAGTAAACTTGCGTTAGGGTCCTAAGAAGGTTATAGACTAAGTCAAAGTATTACTAATAACCTAATTCCCTATAACCATTAGCTCTGATACCATCTTTTCTGTCACACCCCGACCACGTGGAACATACAAAACGTGGCGGAAACGTCGGGGAGTGTTGTAACAGAATTAATTGTTTCATAACCATGGCAATTGAGGTTTCGTTTTATTAAGTAAAAGTGATACAATGTCTAAACAAACATGGAAATACAACATAATTAACTAGTCTGCATCTTTTATTGTCACTAAAGCCCAAGTCTGCCTATATGTATCTTGATCATCTTATGCAACAGTTCCTGAAAAACACATGTGAAAATAGGTACGTCAGCATAAAAATGCCGGTGAGATACATAGGTTTTGTGAAAATAGGTTTCATGACTTATGTTTGAGAAAATGTTTAGTCATGAACCTTGTTATTTGCTTTGTTTTGTAAATCATTTGAAAATCGATAAGATCAGATGATATGTATAAATAATGTATGGTTAAATGAATAACCATATAAAATGAGTTTGTATAAGATGAGTTGTTTATAAATCAATGTCTTGTGAAAAGTATGTTATTTGTATAAAATGTTCTATGTCTCAAACTGAAATGATTCAAATAACGTTACGACATGTAATACCATACAAACACTTATATATAGGAAGTACCAGCGGCGTATCCACCATGCTTGTATCATATTACACACGCATCGTTACTTAATCACTTAATCAAACCAAACCAAACAATGTAAAATGTTCATGTCAAGATGTAAATCATGTCAAAATGTCTATGTCAAATATCCATGTCAAATGTCTACGTCAAATATCCATGTCAAATGTCTATGTCAAATATCCATGTCAAATGTCTATGTCAAATATGTCATGTATGGCAAGTGAAAGGTCTCAACTAAACCATATGCACAAAAACAAAGTATTGAAGTAAAACTTGGTTTAAATCAAAGTTATGTTTTGTGGGAAATGCATGATCAAATGTCAATCATGTTAAAATGTCTATGCCGAAATGTCTATGTCAAATCAATTGTCAAATGCATTGGGTAATATGTCAAAGTGTTCATATACTGGATGAGCATATGCAACAAAATGTAATGTAAAACAATGTACTAAGTATGCTAAGTTAACATACAAAGCAGAAAAGTCATGTAAATCAATGTACTAATAGTGTACTAATGAACATAACCAGTATATGATGTGAAAACAGGAAAGCACGAAAGTAACAAGTAGGCACATGTGTTCCACCCCAAAATGTTTGGAAAACAGTAAAAGAGGGGTCTATGTACTCACTTGAGATTGCTCAGAAGTCCTAGGATAACCACCAAGCAATGCTAGAGATCGCGGAAAATCAAACGGCACCTAATATAGGTAACTACATTAATAAACCGGACCTACATCGGATGATCGGGTAGCATTAGGGTTTGTAAACCAAACGAGTGTAGAGACTCGTGTCTTTTGGTTTAACAAAGCCTACATACTAAATGAAACTTAACCTAATTGTTTACGACCCATTACGACCCGTTTAGGTAGCTTATGCTACTTTAACGCGTCGTTCGCGTGAAACGCGTTCGGATCGCCTAACTAGTCCTATGACAAGTGTTATATGCCTAAACATGTTACATAATCAGTTATGTGACAAAAGTTTAGGTTACATATACTTAATTACCAATTATACATGAAAAGGGTATTCTGGTAATTTACCTAAGGCATATAAACTACCTATCATACAACTATTTAAACGATGTGACCATAGGGTATAACCTCGGAAGGTTATGCCCTACCTACTATGGTCACCTAATGTATTTGGTCGAATCCTAATGATCGACCAAATGGGTCGAGTTCGAAGGTATAGGCGATTTATTAGATCGCCTACCCTACGACTCTAGACAACGTGGTAATCAGTGGGCATAGTCCCAAGGGACTATGACCAACGTGATTACACTCACGTTGCGAAGTTCAAACGAACTTCGCATTGACCATTACTGGTCAACGCTGAAAGTCAAACAAAGTTTGACTTTCTGACTCGAAAAGCAGTAAAAATAAGGAAAAGAACGAAAGAATACTTACCCAGGGTCCCCGAATGCTAATCCTGATTCAAGAACTCAGGTATGAAACAATGGTTTCAACTTAGAGCTCTCAAATCAGAATTCTTGTGGGTTTTTAAGCCAAAGGGGGGTGGGTATTTATAGGAAAAGTAGAGCCGTTAGGATCGTTTCTCGTAGTACGTGATCGAATCCAAGGCGTACACTTGTCGGAACCTTATGGTGGCTAAAAATGATGTTTATCAACAGATTAGGCAAGTTGCAAACATGTGGTTGTGGTTAAAACAGCTGCAAACAGGCTGTTAATACACTGAACCTGGTCTGCAGACCCCATACGCATCGTATGGTATATATACCATACGCATCGTATGGTGCAGTTTGGCAGAATTACAGTTTTGGTCCCTGAACTGTATTTAGGCCATTTTTGACACGTTTAAGGCCCGTTAACCCCATTTCAAAGCTCTAAAATGAAGTTAAAGTATAGGGAACTTAAAATGTGCTCAAAAATATCTCGGATGTCGGTTCGTTTAGCCGTACGAACGCGATGTTCGCTTAATTACGACGGAATGCGCACAAGCGCGAAAAACAATCCAAATGACGTGACGAATGGATTGTTCTTAAGGCGAACACTTAAATATAATGTAGTCATGCTTACATAAATTTTTGGATGTCCAGATGTATTCAGAACGTAAGTTATGCGCGAAAATGCAAACTTGTGCACTTTTTGACGCTTTTAGTCCCTGAATGACACAAAAGTTTATTTTAGCATACCGAACACCTCAAAGCCTATTTCTAAGCTATGTAAAGGATATTTATGGTATGTTTAACTTATGGTCATGTTCCGGAAGGTCTGTTACAGTTCAAATTGACATACTTTCGCAGTTTGTCAATTTTAGTCCCTGTAGACGATTTAACTTTGATTTCACCATACCAAACCTTCCAAAACTTATATCTAAGTTATGTAAAGGTTATTTAAGGTATGTTAAGCCTATTTCACTATTCCAGAGTGTTCGTTGGATTAAACTGGTTATATTTACGCATCAGAGCGTGTATAACCTTCCAGAAAGCGATTTAGAGCTTGAAATCGAACAAGAGTTGATATGTGCACAAGATACACATATTTATACAAGTCCAAAGTATGAAATACAATATTTCATTGGTTGGGCATTTGTTTGATGGTTGAAATGACACAGGTGTTACAGCCGAAGGTTTCTTTTTCTTCAAATTTGATTCTAAGGAACGAATGCATAAAGTTCTTGAGGGAGGGCCTTGGTTAATTCGCAAAGTTCCTTTATTTCTTAATATCTGGTCGCCATCAGTTAGTCTAAAAAAGGAAGGCATAAAGTCAGTTCCTATATGGGTTAAGCTTCATAATTTTCCGATCTCTATCTATACGGATGATGGCCTTAGTTTGTTGGCGTCGAAGATTGGAGTCCCAAAGAGATTGGATAGCTATACAGCGGATATGTGTGCCAATAGTTGGGGTAGGAGCAGTTTTGCTAGAGCTTTGATTGAGGTTAGTGCGGATGAGGTTCTTAAGGATCAAATAGTTGTAGCCATTCCGAAATTGGATGATGAGGGATTCATTATGGAAAGTGTGAAGGTTGAGTATGAATGGAAGCCGCACCGGTGTGCTGAATGTTGCATCTTTGGTCATAATGATCAGAACTGTCCAAAAACTGTTAATCCCAAACCGAAGCAAGTAATGGTGGATGCGGAAGGCTTTATCACGGATAAGAGAAAGGTTGCTAAGTTTGGAGTTGGGAAAAAGAAACTGAAACTTGTTTATAAGCAGAAAACTAACAGATTCGCTGCGAGTACGTCTGGAACGAAGACTGGTACCAGCTCGGGGTCTATTCAAATCAAAACAGGTAATTCGTTTGATGCATTAGCGAATGAGGATGGGAATGGAGACGAAAACATTGCTGTAAAGAAGGATGGGACGAATAACAAGAATGCAAGATAATCACAGATTGATAGTGAGATGAAAGAGGTTACACCGACGGAGATGGCACAATTTATGAAGAATGATCAGCCTATTAATTCTGACGGGGCAAGCACTCCCGGTCTAAATGGTTTAAATGGGTAGCATCATGACCTGGAATGTTAGGGGATTGAACCGGCCCCTGAAACAAAGTGAGATTCGTTCTATTGTTCCTGATAATAAATTAGATATGTGTGCAATCCTTGAATCGCATGTGGATGTTACTAAACTGGCTAAAATTTGCAAGTATGTGTTCCGTAAGTGGTGTTGGACGTCTAATGGTGATTTATGCACTCGAGGCACGAGAATTATATTGGGATGGAATCCTGATATGTTTGATGTTATGGTTCTTTATCAATCTGATCAACTTATCCACACTCAGGTAGTTATAAAAGATAGCAAAAAGAGTTTGTTTTGTTCGTTTGTGTATGCTGAAAATAAGTATCAAGACCGTAGAATGCTCTGGGATGATTTATGCAAGCATAAAGTGTTTTGTCATGGTAAGCCGTGGGTAGTTATGGGGGATTTTAACACAGCTCTCAACTTTGAGGATTCTTTATTTGGGTCTTCCAGCAAGTCTATTGGTATGCGTGAGTTTCATGATTGTATCCATCAAGCTGAATTGTTCGATATTAATGCTCATGGGCTGCAATACACTTGGAGTCAAAAGCCAAAGAGTGGAGTGGGTCTTCTCAAAAAGATTGATAGAATTATGGGTAATGTTTCGTTCATTGATCAATTTCCTGATGCATTCGCTATGTTTCACCCTTTTCGGGTGTCAGACCATACTCCGTGTATTCTTAGAATGATGGGCTCCAATGGGAATAGGCCAAGGCCTTTTAAATTCCTGAATTTTATTGTGTCAAAACCAGAATTTCAGGAGTCTGTGAAACAGGAGTGGATGAAAACAATGGATGGTATCACTATGCTTTCTGTTGTAAAGAAAATGAGCAACTTGAAACCTAGGTTGAGAAAGATTCTTTTCAATCAGGGTAATTTACATAAGAGGGTTATTGATTTGAGGAAAACATTGGATGAAATTCAGATTCAAGTGGATCAGAACCCTATGGATGTTAGGTTAAGGCAGCTGGAGATGCAATGTCTACAAGAATTTCAATATGTGGCTTATGATGAAGAATGTTATCTAAAACAGAAATCTAAGGTTGAGTGGCTTTGCGCGGGAGATTCGAATACCAGGTTTTTTCATAATTTAGTTAAGGCTCGAAATGCTCGAACAAAAATTCATAGTATCACGGATAGCATGGGAACTCGACATGAAGGTAATCAAGTTGCTGAAGTGCTGGTTTCGCATTATACCAATTTTTTGGGGATGGAGTTTTCGGTTAATGAGGTTAACTTGGACGGCCTCTTCATTAATGTTTTAAGTAGGGAGGTTGCGGATCAAATGGTTTCTCAGGTCTCTCGAGAGGAAGTTAAAACTGCTATGTTCAGTATTAGAGAGGATAAAGCCCCAGGTCCTGATGGGTACACATCGGCGTTTTTTAAACATGCATGGGAGATTGTTGGTAATGAAGTTACGGATGCAGTGTTACAATTTTTTGAGAATGGTAAGCTTCTAACTCAGGTTAATCATACTATTCTTGCATTGATCCCGAAAAAAGAAGTCCCGGATTCAGTTCTTGACTACAGGCCGATATCTTGTTGCAATGTGATTTATAAATGCATAAGTAAAATTATCACGGATCGCCTAAAAGGAAGTTTGGGAAATCTTATTAGTATCAACCAATCAGCGTTTGTGCCGGGGCAGAAAATTTCTGATAATATTCTTCTCACACAAGAATTAATGCATAATTACCACCTTAACAAGGGTCCGGCTAGATGTGCTTTCAAAATTGATATTAAGAAAGCATATGATACGGTTAATTGGTCTTTCTTGAAAAATATTTTGATTCGATTTGGGTTTCATCATAAAATGGTTGGGTGGATTATGACGTGTGTGTTGACAGTTTCTTATTCGTTGAGCATCAATGGAAACCTTCATGGCTATTTTAGAGGCAAACAAGGGTTACGTCAGGGTGATCCCATGTCTCCCTATTTATTCACGTTAATCATGGAGATTCTTACTCGTTTGCTTCAACAGGCTGCTTCCTCTCCGTTTAGATATCATGCTCATTGTGCCAAACAAAAAATAATTAATGTCTCGTTTGCTGATGACTTATTTATTTTTGTTCATGGAGATGTTGTCTCGGTTAAAAGGGTCAAGGAGGCGCTTCAGACGTTTACTAACATTTCTGGTTTGGCTCCTAGCCCAGCGAAAAGTACAGTTTTCTTCTGTAATGTTCCTCACTCGATTAGACAGGAAATTCTGGATATTATGCCATTTCAAGAGGGTGTTATTCCGGTTCGCTATCTGGGGGTCCCGCTTATCTCATCTAGGCTTCTCTTTAAAGATTGCAAGGTTCTTATTGATCGAATGGAAAAGAAGATTAATAACTGGATGACAAAGTCGCTAACCTTTGCTGGTCGGTTGCAACTTATAAATTCAGTTTTGTCTTCTATGCATATCTATTGGGCTTCTGTTTTCATTATTCCTACTCGGGTTATCAATGAGCTTGAAAAAAGAATCCGTAGATTCTTGTGGAATGCAGGATCGGAGGGCAAAATCCACGCGAAAGTTGCTTGGAAAGAAGTGTGCTTGCCTAAACAAGAAGGTGGTTTGGGTATTCGAAGTATATCGGATGTTAATAACTCGCTTATGGCTACGCATGTTTGGAGCATTTTAACTAAACGTGAGTCCATTTGGGTGAGATGGATTCATGAATATAAGTTAAAAGGGAGAAATTTTTGGGAGGTTCCTTGTCGAGGGAGCATGAGTTGGGGATGGCGGAAAATATTGTCTATTCGGAGCATTGTGCGGCCTCACATATGGTATTTACTAAAAAGTGGGCTGCAAACAAATGTTTGGAGTGATAACTTGTGCCATATTAGTCCTCTTACTTCCTTTATTTCTCCTCGATCTATAGCTAATGCAGGTTTTAATTTGAAATCATCGGTCGCGGATGTCATTGATGAGAATGGGCAGTGGAGGTGGCCTCAAGCGTGGCTAGACTTATTTCCGGTTTTAATAAATCTTCAAATACCCCAGCTGATTGATAATGCTCCGGATCGACTAGTTTGGAAAGCTGTGGATGGGAATTTTCGTGACTTTAAGTCCTCTCAAGTTTGGGATATGGTTCAAAATAGGGATAATCACGCGACCTGGGCTAATATGGTTTGGTTTTCTCAATGTGTCCCGCGCCACTCTTTCCATATGTGGTTGGTGTTCAGGGATAAATTGAAGACGCAGGATAGGTTGGCAGTTTGGGAAGCAGGAAGTGCAACAAATCTAAACCTCATGTGTTGCCCTTTGTGCCATTATGATCGTGACAGTCGAGATCATCTATACTTTCAATGCGTGTTTGCGGATCAAGTATGGGCAAATGTGAAGGGTATGGTGAACATGGATAGCGTAGATAACACATGGTAGTCATTAATGGGTTGGGTTGAACACCATTCTAACTCAAAGACAGTAGATGATATTGTGTGTAAATTGGTAGTTGCGGCGACCTCGTATTACATATGGAAAGAGAGGAACAATCGGCTTTTTTACTTCTAATCATTTAACTGCGGTTCAAGTGGTTGAGAAGATTAAAAGTTCAGTTCGTCTAAGACTTATGGGCTTCAAGTTTCGATTGGAGTCTACTAGGAAGAGGATATTTGAAACATGGAAGATTAGTGATACTAAGGATGGTGATCCGGATCCGGGCTAGATATTTACTGCTTTTTGTTTAGGCCGGCCTTGTGTTTGTTTTTGTTTCGGTCGTGGTTGTTTAATTTGTTGTGTTGACGTTTTGTCTGGATGTTTGTTGCTTGGTTTTGATGTCTTGGTGTCCTAGGCTTGGTCTGTCAAGTCTAGTTGATGTGTTGCTTTGACACATCTTTGTTTTATTGGTTTATATATAAAATTCACCGGGGGTATCCCTTTACCCAAAAAATAAAAATAAAAAAAAATCGTTCAAGTCGCGAAGTTTTTAAAATATATATGTGAACTCATATATATACAAATACACCAAAATAATCAAAAATAATAACTTTTCGAGAAATCTCAAAGTTATGTGAAAATTCTAAGTATCGGAGAAACTTATGTATTTTGTGGGTTTTTTATTATTAAATCATTCTTATTTAATTTAGGACGAATAAACAATTTGAGGGATTGTGTTAACATATAAAAACGCACCCAAAGGTGAGTACATAGATCCCCTCTTTTTACATGATTTGTGGTAACTATGTGAGTACGTAGTTCCCCTATTTTACTGTTTTTGATTGTTTTGGGGTGATTCATATGTATCAAAACGATTTCGATATGTTAACGATGGTTTCAAAACGATTAAGATGGTTCATACTAAACTAATAACGATTTCGATAATGTGAACGAACTTTTTGGTTGTAGTTACATAACGAATGACATTTATTAATTTTGGCCAAACCGACCAGTATTAGGTTATGGTACCATAGGATCTGACAAATCCCGTTATCAGACTACACCCATGGTTATGTGTGGGTTAGGTGGGTAACGACTGAATCTGTGATTGTTAACTTACCCTTTGGTGGTTTGTTAATGCGAGAAGCGAGATAGTCGAGCCACAAAGGTTTGAATGTTATTAGCGAGACGACCAAAAATAGTTTTCACAATTAAAACGAGGATGATTTAAACGACTTAAACGAGTTAACGATTTTGAAACGATGTCACTTAACGATGTCTTCGAAAGGATATAAACCATACGAGTTTTATTAACGAGTTAATACGAGATGTTTTACAATATGGTTTACTAAAACAAATGTTTTTGGGATTAGAATCATGGCTACGAGGTTTTATAAATTATAACCCGCTTGATTAGATGTAGTTAATTATGTTGCAATATTATACTCTTATCAAAACAAGGTCTTTAATAAGGTATTGCAACATGTAAACTAGCCATGAATCCGATACTCTTATAAAACCTATGAACTCGCCAGCATTTCTTTGCTGACTTTGTTTTTACATATGTTTCAGGTGATGTTGCTTGATGTTGATTTCTAGGATGCATGAGTCACATAGGATCTGGACGAGGCCTTAGTGACGAGGCCTTATTGTTGTGAAACAATAATTCTGTTACAACACTCCCCGGCGTTTTCGCCACGATTTGTTGTTTTACGTGGTCGGGGTGTGACAGAAGAGTTGGTATCAGAGCCAATGGTTATAGGGAATTAGGTTATTAGTAATGCTTTGACCTAGACTATAACTTTCTAGGACCCCAACGCAAGTTGAATTGCGTTTAGATTTTTAAAAACAAAACGTCACCTACCCTTAGGTGATAACCACAACGAGGACACAAAATCCGAATCTGCTTCGAAAATTAATCATCCGTTCTAGGATGATTGATTACTAGGTTTTGAACCCTCTGTTATAAGATTTTGAACCCTTCCAGATTGACTCATTTTTGGCTTAGTGCCTTATGAGTTTTCAAAATCTCGTCAAAGTTTGGGTCTAATAATGTGAACACGTGCAAACTGGAAGAGTGAATGCCTGTACCCTGAGTTTTCTGTCTAAGGCTAGAGTGTTCGTACAAATCCACATAATCGGACCAGTCACTCTTACCTGGGAACTCCTGGGGTGAGTGTTCACTTATAGGCGAGCATGTCTTCGCGATACATTATTTTGATTCATTACTTTGATTAGTCACTGCATGTCGTTTGTTTGTTCGAGGTAACGAACAAATGATCGCCTTCCTCATGTTTCGTCGATATTTTCAATACCTCTTTTGTTTTTCCTAATTGTCGACCTCACTCGTTTCTCATATTCCCTTGTTAGACAATGCCTCCTCGACGTGATGCACAATCTCTTACTGCTGAAGAAGTCGCAGCCCTTGTCTCTCAGCAAATGGCTGCTGTGCTTCCAGGCATTGTGACCCAAATCCACGAGCTATACAACAACAATAATAATAACAATGCACAATGTAATTTCAAGAATTTCAATTCTCCTAAGCCGCTAAAGTTTTCTGGGTCGCAAGGAGCAACTGCGCTCCTTCAATGGTTCGAAAGTATCGAGAGCACATTCAGACATGTGCAGTGTCCGGATGGGCGTAAGGTTGAATTTGCATCAAGTGTATTTGAGAAGCGTGCTCTTACATGGTGGAACGGAGTGATGCGCGATAGGGGTGCCGAAGTGGCATTGGCACAAACATGGGAAGAGCTTCGAGCTCTCATAATGAAAGAGTTTTGTCCCCATCACGAAATTTGAGCTTTGGAACGAGAGTTTGATGATCTAAAGCAAGATGGGGGAGAACACCGTGCGTATACGGATCGATTTGAGGAACTCACTCTTTTGTGTCCTACTATGGTTACCCCGTTGGAGAAAGCGATAGAGAGGTATATCGATGGGTTACCCGATTCCATACAGGATATTGTGACTGGCGTTAATCCTACTACTGTTCGTCACGCGATCGAGTTATCTGCTACCCTGACTGAGTCACAAGTCTGGAAGGGTAAACTTACCTGCAAGGGTGATAAGAAGAAGTCGACCAAATCTGTCAAGGAAAAGGGTAAGAGTAAGAAAGGTGAGTCGTCGAAGAAGTCGAGAAAGAGAAAGGGTGCTCAGAACTTTGCAGTTACTGCTCAGAACCCTCAGAGCCCACCAGCTCAACCGCCTGCGAAGAAAGCGTATGCTGGTACCGCACCTCATTGTGCTCGCTGCAACGGTCATCATGTTGCACAACAAGCTTGTAAGCAATGCACAACGTGTGGAAATCTTGGGCATCTGGCCAACAACTGTCGTTTGGGTCAGAATCAGATTATTCAGAATCAAGCTCCAGTTCAGGGGAATGCTGCTAGATTCCCACCGGGTTCATGTTTCAATTGTGGAGATGTAGGATCGAATCGTGACCCAAATGAGTCGTTCAGAAGAGCTCGTATCTATACGAAAGGCGAAAACAGACGTATAGACATAGAAACAGTTTGATTCACACTTTAAACATCTTGTATATTGATATTACACTATTACAGACCTGTAGACAAACCGGCAGCACCTCGGTATCACTCTCTAATTTCGTTGCAAATGACAAACTAGACACCCCTATATATAGTAAAGTAATTCCGCATGGAACTCAACTTCACATCTCAAACGAAATTACGAAACATAATTCCGTACGGAATTTTGTTTTAATCTTTCATGCGATATTAAAGTTTTGTCTCATATGTGCATTCAATTCCATGTATGCTGTAATGATGATGTCATCCTTATGATGTCATCATTGTATAAGATGACATCATGCTTGATCATATCCGCAACGCAACCAAGACTCGATATAAGACGAAGTCGACAGATGAATGCACCAACAGACTCCCCCTCAGATGTTGACGAGTCTTAAGTGTCGAGTCTTCTCAATCTTCAGTCTTTATCACTCTAACATTCTTCAACTAATCTCCTCCTCGAACAATCTTTCCTCGGATGTTGATTGCAATTTGACTTTCACATAATCGGGATCATGACCTGGCTCTATACTCAGACTTCAGAATCCAGGCTATCTGTCACATCCTCTACCCAAAAGTAAATTTTCACAAATTTAACATTTTACAAAATTTATACAACCAAACTCTCCCTCAAATTTATTCAGGATGATTTAACAATGTTAATAACTGATGAACCACTTGTAATTAAATATTCAAAACCTTTTCTCATTTAAACACAAGCTCCCCCTCACCACATGCTCATCATGTTTAGCACTTGGAATTTTGAAAAACAGCTCTCCAACATCAGTTGTCGAAAATCTTTTTGGATATTTCAAAATTTATGCTAAAACACACTGAAAATCTTTTTGGATTTTTTAATGGAATGAAATGCAGTAAAGAAATATATACAGACAATATTTTTGTGAGTTTGTGTAAGAGGATCATATCAGTTTATGACAAGTCACAAGTACCGTTGAGCTTAGTTACACATTAAGAATTAAACAATTCACTTAGATTGCCTATATACTGATCCACTTAAATTCACACACAAATTTCAACTGATTCAGGATATGAGTTAGGTGTATTAAGGACTTAAACTCATTCATGTGTCCCACCTCTTGAATATACTCCCGTATCCAGATCCCAATATTCAGTCTTACAGGTGAGTATACCACAGATGATATCTGTAAGGGGTTAATTGCGAAACCGTGAGAGCTCAGGTCAGAACTTCCGTTCAGCAGAGAGATGACGGCTCGACTTTTGGTGGGTCCCCTTTAGAGGATCTTTTTTACAACAGCATTGATTAGCAATTTTATTGTCTCATCATTTTATGCTGAGGGCGGCGCTATATTTCAAGCAAGCGTAAAGTATTCTCCAGGGACTAGGCCATTGCTTCCGCAAAATCAGAAGTCCCGGGATAATACCCCAGATATCACTGAGCATAAAGACCTAGTATCTCAGAAAGAGGGACCTTTCAAACGAGATTTCAGGGGTTACCTATATATCCAAGTAGTGTTCCCCACGAAATAAGCAAGTTTGAATTTAAGTTTATATCCCGAAAAAGCTTACTAAATGTATAAAAACCTATCGACATATCATCAGTGAGACCGTTTAAAGCTATTTAAACATTACATTTCTTTAGCATACTGTAACTGTCTACTGATGTACTATCATTTCCTCTTTTCTGACAACAAAACTCTTTTTGAATTTATCATGTTTTTGACTTTTTCAAATTTTCTAATGTTTTTGGATTTTCATAAATTCTTACTCCCCCTAAAATTCAAACACATTTAAAGAAAAATTTAAAACAAACTATACAAGTAAATGACAACTGAAATCGAATCACTTCACTTCGCCATCCACTTGGCATAAACAATCAGAACTCCCCCTTACACAAAACTATTTTCTCATTATGATTTCAAAACACTTAAGTTTGTTTTAACCAAAATGATTTTTCCGGAAAATAAGTTTTGTTGATTTTACCACTTGTAGGTTAGGGGTTCATCACATCATTTCTCAATCAATATGTAGGAAAAACAAGTACAACTTAATGTCCTTGATTTACCACTTGTAAGTGAAAACCTTCTTCAACCACTTGTCAGTTTACTCACCAACTATAACCTCATCAAAATATAACAATATAAAGATATCACATGTATATTTACCAACCAAACATATCAAGAATGATGCCGATACCTGCTCCACTCTTACCAACCTGGGAGCTCCGGCAAGTCAGATTTTTCAAGTAAAGAACATAGACACCCAAGCCTGACCTTCCTTGGGTGTGACTTTCTCAACTTCACTAGGGGTTGGGCTGTAAGTTGCCTTCTTTGATTCATAAAATTCTTTTACCCCTTTGGCCTTTCCCTCGACCATTTTCCCAAAAAATTTCTTCACATTTCCATTAAACATTTTCTCAACATCAAATTCATTCTTTTCAGAATAAAATTGATTTGAAATCTCAACTTTCCCAATTTTTGATTTAAAATTCTCAGTCCTCAATGGTGGAAAATGAACATCATCCATTGGAGGCACTGAGTTTTCTTCTTTTACCTCAACCTGTGGCTCCTCTGACTTTGTGGAATCAAATTCATCGCCAGGTTTTACATCTGTTTTCTTAACAACCCAAGCTTGATTGTTAAGATTTCCCCTTCTCTTGTAAAACCTTTTTGAACACTCACCAACCTCATATATAGAATTTTTAAACACTTTAAATTTTTCAGTTGGTGGTTCAGTTTTGTCAACAACTATTTCTTTAAGATTTTCTGAGACTCCCTGTTTTGTTTTTGTTGCTTGAGGACAGTTCCATGCAATATGACCAACTTCATTACATCTGTAATAGGTTCTAGTCTCCTTTCTTTGAAAAACTCCATTCTTCATCTTTTCAGCAAGGAACTCCTTATTTGACTGTTTCCAGAATGAGCTCTTTGCTTCTTCTTCACAATTTGTCCCGGTATCCTTTTTCTTCGGCTTCTTGTCGTCAAAAGCTTCAAGACCTGCAACAGTTGGATAAATTCTGTCAATTAAGTAATTAGAACTTGAATAACTTCTTAGTAATCGTCTGATTCTTTCATTTTCAGCTTTCTCAGTTTCCAACTCTTGCTTCCATTTTGCTTCGACATCATTGTTGCATTCATCATTGTCAAAGCATCTTCTCTTTCAGAATTTGCCTTCTGCAAACTATTCACAGTTTTGTTCAAAACATCGTAAGACTCTTTCACATTCTTGACATCAAACAACAACTTCTCTTTCAACTTTTCAAGCTCACTAAACCTTTCATCTTTATCTTCACATTGTTTGCAAGGTTCCAAACATGTAAGACAAGGTTTTGTGACTTCAATAATCTTTTCAACCTCCACAATCTTCTCAACTTCAACTACCTTTTCCACTTCAACAATCTTCTCAACAATCTTAACTTCCTTCATTTCTTTAGCAGTTTTCCTCTCTTTCAATTTCTTCAATTTATCTGCAAAATAAAATTCAAAACTGTCAGAAGATAAATGAGTTTTTCCAATATTTATCTGTTCAACTTCTTCATCATCACTAGTATCTGTTGAACTGTTTTCAGAAGAAACAGATTTTTCATCTTCACTTTTCTCTTCATCAGATAACACTGCTATCCATTCTTTCATCAATTCTGGCTTTTGAACAATTTGAGCAATGAAAGCTTTAAACTCCCCATTCTCATCCACAAACTTATCCCAGTTAAATCCTGGAGCCATTTTCTCATCGTCTTGATCAATAATACCATAATAAGCTTTCTTGTTTGCATCTTCGATCATTTTCCCATGAGCAGTTTGTGAATCCTTTTGTTGATGTGGTTGATGAGCAACTTGTTGATATATGGCCTTCCGATAGTAATCATGACCACCAAATGGATTCTTTGCTTCACTAGCTTCCTGATTCTTGCATTCTCACTTAAAATGTCCTTTTTCCCTGCATTTAAAACAAGTAATTTAGATTTATCAAAACCTAAAGCAGAGAGATGCGCATCTAAGAAATCATTTCTTCCTGTAATCATTTTGAACTTTTCAGCTCTTCTCAAGACACTAGCTAAGCACCACTTTATATCCATAAGCTCCAATTCCTCTGCATCAATTTGGTCATAGTCTTCCTTGGTTAACATAGGATTACCAATTTTTCCAGCAATCAATCCTTCATAAGATTCCAAAGCAGTGACCAGTAATGCCATATGACTTTTAACAATTTCTTCAGAAAAATTCTGACCATTTTGAAGATGTAACGCAACATTGCACTAAATCATATGTCCATTACCAACATTAGCACTTGGAACACTTGGAGGATTAACATTTGAAAATCCACTGGTGTTGATTGAACTTTGACTGTCTTATCCAGATGAATTTCCTACACTAAAAGCAATTTGGATCTTTGGACTTGCTTCAACAGTTTGAACATTTCCTTTATAGTACAATTTGATATCTTGTTGATTACTCGAGCTGTTCATTCTGGCAATCTTTTGTTGTTCAAGATCCTGTGCCTCAAGCTTTTCAATAAACTGTCCGATTGACAATCTACTAAACTCTCCAGAATTCTTTAATGTGACAACCCTCACCAAACCAGGTATCCGTACAAATTAATTAATATTTAATTACTACTTAATTCTGTGCTTGCTTACAACTGTGATTAAACTGCTTACTGACTTCTGATACATACATACTCATGCATCACAATTTATACTGTCACTCTATTATTTTTACACAAACGTCAGTGACAACATTGATGCACAAAAGCATAGTGAGCACACTATACGGATAACCCAGTAAACATGCTGACATAGCCAGCATCAGACAGACACTGTCTCTAAGGCCAGTATGAGCCGGGAATAGTTTACTACACTAGTAGAGAGTGTAGGGTGGTGAGGATTGTAGAACTGCGTCACTAGGTGATAGTTATAGTGACCGGATGTGCCTAAAACGTACTTTAAGTACAAAATTCTGCACTTTAAATAAAAATTCAGCATTAAGCTAACTAGTAAAGTGCCAAAACATGGAAAAATATTACTAGACACTTTCCAAAGTGTCGGGAATAAATTGTGTCACTAAAAGAAATATTAACGACACTTTAAATACTTATTTAGCATTGTAACGGATTAATATCCAACCGTACAACCGGACTTAACCCGGGACATAAAAAAAATATTGTCATTGACATTATTTTTCCTTTTCTGAGCTAGTTAGGGTCCCCGAATACCCTAACACCCGTTATATTATATAATACTCCAATAATTAATTAAATCACCTAAATAAACTATCTATTGCTAACCACTTAGTTGAAAATGAACTAAACCCCAACCGTTCGGTTCCCATGTGGGACTCACACCCTCACTTGTTGATTATTTTAAATTGCCATGTCTTGAATCAAGAGAACACATAATCCCTTGTGTAATGCACTAAAATGGTTTATAAGTAAGTATGGAGGATTAGACTTTCTTTTGCAACACACCAACAAAAAAATTTACTCTTTCGCTTTCTCCCTTTGATATTTCGGCCGAGAGCACCCACATTCCCACCACCATCATTCAATTTCAATTAAGGCATTCTACATACATACTAGTGTGAATGATCTCATACAAGGAAGCTTGGTGCTTACGGATTGCCAAGGACCTCTTCACATCGCTATTAACCGCCTATTTTTTCGTCTAGTTCCTTCCCTAGCCTCGAGCTAGTAGTAAGTGACTCTAAACACCCTATTGATCTTGTCTAAAAGTGGTTAATAAGAGATTTGTCGGATAAAAATCATAAACACTAGAAATCAAAGTTAAAGTCTACTAAAAATAATAAACATGGTGGTTAATGAATGAATGTTAGTGTAAAACTTTTGAAACTAGTTTTGTTATGATTAGTTATTGTTGTTGATTGCTAGTGTTGGAATGGATCGTCATCAAACCACGCTAGATCATGTTCATGGAACATGAACTAGCCTTATGTTAAGTCGTAAAGTTACTAGATGACGAACCCTTTCAAACATAAACATGAACTTGTGTAAAAACAATTTTTCTTATGAAATGGAGTTCTAAACTAGTAGATCTAAAGATCTACAAGTGGTATTTTTGAAGAACCAACTGTAAGACGAAACCATGTTTTAAAACCGGATCTTTCCTAAACTAAAGGTGTTTTTGTGAACAAACAAGTGTGTAGACACTTGTGGAACGAAAGGTTTTAACAAAGAATTATTTTTGAGATTTTTGACAAGAAGTTGTAAACTTACACTTTCTTTAAAAATAAGATTTTTAAGAAACCGATTTCATTTATAGAAATAGAAAGATCTACTAAAAACACCGGAAGGTTACTACACACTTTTACATAACCAACAAGTTCATGTGTTTGCGACTTACGTATATTTTTGACTAGTTTAGTGTTGAAATATTGTTTGTTGATGTGGGGAACATTGTTGGTTGAATTTATAAAAGAAAATGATACGCTTGAAAGCATGGCCACCTCTAGTTACAGAGGAAACTCTGGCGAAATTTTTCCAGAAATATAACACTTGGAAAATATTTTTACGACAAGTGTTATGAATATATTTTCGACTTGTTTTTCCAAACAAACTTCGCCATGAATTTTTATTACAAAATAACCAAGTGTCGGGGGTGGGATTTTCACAAATAAAACTTGTTAAATATATATTTAGAATATATATATATATATATATATATATATATATATATATATATATATATATATATATATATATATATATTTCATAATAGCACTTGTGTGAATTTTTATGATTATTTTGTGAACTATACAAATATTATTTCTTGGGTAAAAATAATATAACTCGTTTACACTGAATATTCACGGCTCCAAAATAATGCGAACGCCTTCACAATAAATATTTAAGTTACACCGGTATAATTTATTATCACCCGAACCTTACAACGTAACTTACGTATTTTCAGAAAATACTCATAAGTGTGTATTTTGACAAGGGTATTATTTTGGAAAATTATATGGAATAAAATATAATATTTTTGGGAAAAAAATATTTATATTTTGGAAGTAAAGTATTTTGGACAAATGAAATAAAATATATTACATTAAGTGAGACTTAATAATGTATTTCGAAGTTATACGAACGCACATGTATTAAAACCTCCATCCTTGGGAAGGAATATATTTACAAAATAATTACGAAGTGTAATTACGAAATAGTTGCCTAACTATTTCCCGAAGACATTAAACCTTAAGCTAAGGCACGACCGTCCGTCTAATAGAAGTTAGTACGTGTAGGTCGTCACGCAGCAGGTTACTTTGGGACGGACTATTTCGAGACGCACTTCAGTGAGTTCATGTCCCCCTTTTTTCTTAACTATTTTCAGATTTTATACTGCGGGGGTGAAATACATGTTACTATGATTACAATTACTTTTTACATGGTATGGTTAGCTTAAGGAGGGTTAGGACGTACAGATCATGTGGGTGAGTAGGCGCAACTTGAGGCCATTAATCCTCATGGTAGGACCGAGGGTCAGTAGCGGTAGATCTATCTGGGTGTAGCAAGCCCAACCCCTGAGCCCGCTTAATGGACCAGGTGGTGACTTTGAGCCCGACGCAAAATCCGCTTGGTTTGAGTCTTCCTACGGCACTTCACACGTATCATTGGCTTTGCAACCCAATGGTGATCTCTTTTTCCTTAATTGCTACATACCAGGGACTTTTATACATTCTTACAACATTTTCAAATGTTTGTGCATACTCACTTACACATGAACTCGCTCAACTTTATGTTGATTTTTCAAACTACATGTATTTCAGGAAACTAACGGATCTGGCACGGTATGCACGTATTTTCAAGCTGCGTTTGAATAAAGAAGTCATCCAGGGTTTAGAAGGTGTAACCTCTTCCTGGACGGGTTACATATCTCTAAACCTAGTATTGTTTAAAGTCTTTTCCTAAGTCTTTATAAACTCAATTAAATCCAGTTAAGGTTTGTAACTTATTTTGTGATTGTTGAAAATGGGATTTTTCTAAACTTTATTAATGGATGAATATCTCATATTTTTATCATATAGCATTGTTATGATTGTTGCTATGGTATTAAGAAGTCACACCAAATAAACCCACGCTTCCGCAAAGCCAGGGTGTGACAGCTTGGTATCAGAGCCTCGATCATAGTGAACTAGGATTCTTTCTCGAGTCTAGACTATGATCATCAGGGCTCTCATGAAAACGTTTTCAAACACTCTTACATTGCATACACTATACGTCCAGATCCAGGGAACAGACCTTTTTACAAACAAAAAGGCACAAATACACATTCCCAAATTTAAATTTATAATTCAGTCTGAGAGGCTGAGAGAGTGATCTAGTGGGACTAGGAGATTCAGTCTGAGAGGCTGGGATGTTAATCTAGTGGGACTAGGAGATTAAGTCTGAGAGGCTGGGAGATTAATCTAGTGAGACTAGGAGATTCAGTCTGAGAGGCTGGGAGATTAATCTAGTGGGACTAGGAGATTCAGTCTGAGAGGCTGGGATGTTAATCTAGTGGGACTAGGAGATTCAGTCTGAGAGACCAGGAAGTTAGTCTGAGAGACTGAGAATTCAATCTGAGAGATTGGGAGAATTTAGTCTGAGAGACCAGGAAGTCAGTCTGAGAGATTGGGATATTTTAGTCTGAGAGACTAGGGAGTTCAGTTTGAGAAACTAGGAGGATTGTCTAGGGAAGACAAGGATGATTACGTACTTACATTGCTACTGCTTGATTGATGATTATTGATATACGTGCACATGTGGTGAATGTTTGCATACACTAATTGTTAATAACTACTATGGGTATACGTACCATGACTATTATGAACCGGCACACACGTCGCACTACTTAGAAGGCGAGTTATCAGACATTGATAACCCTACAGCCGCCACCGCAGATAATGAGACTGTACATGCGCTAGAAATGTTTACGTCAGACACTGAGAGTGATCCTGATATGCCGACCAAGGACGGGGACGACTTCCAACAGTCCGCGCTACCAGATTCTGGTAATACTTTACCCATGCTAATGGCTTCTCTGACAAGAATCTTCTGTCACTATTGTTTCGATCCATGACCACTCCATCACTGGTCATCCCAACGATGGACACACCATGGCTCCAATCCTCAATGATGCGTCTCCTACGGACACTATATGACTACGTGGGCATGCTTATTGATGGTCCTCCTGCCAACGCCCATGATGATAGAAAATTAGACGAGAACACTGTTACTAACTTCACTTCTTAAGACCCCTGTTAACAAGCCATCATCTGATCTAGCATGCATTCAGACTCCTTTGAGTCTGTGATACCTGCAACCTTACAAACAGCTGGATTACAGCATTCTACTACTGACCCAAGACGACGATGACATGGCTGCTACTCTATCACCTGCTCGAGACACCACACCGTTACACGACCCAGAGCCTGCTCTTGAGCTAGTTTCTGCACCTTTCGAGTCAACCTGATGTTACAAATGCTGGTCCTACACCCTTGCTTGATTGTAATCCTGATACTTTTGGTTTACTAGACATTGCACCCCTACTATCTAACCCAATACCAGCACCTGACAATCTCCTCATTTGTTGATATGTTTGTTTTTACACCCGCAACCGCTGACATTGCTCCTTTTCCCTATGAAGACCGACTCCCATTGCGACAAGGTGCCTATAGCTATCTTTCAGAATATAACCGCACCCTGGGAAGGTACTTCAGGTCAGCACTCGCATAACGATTCATCTGCTACAACAGCATTTTCCCAACTGCACAGGTCGCACCATTTACTACTTTCACCTCTACATCGCTGGTCGAGCCGATTTGATGGTTCCTTTAATACACTACGATAATTTTAGACCCTTACCACCCCTCACATTATGAAGGCTACGCGCAAGATGAGTTACTCCTATAACGTCAACTACAGTTTGAGGATATGAGTCGTAGAATGTTGGAGCTTGAGCTGACACCACAATTGGCAAGTTCAAATGCAAAACATTACATAACCAAAAACATGATTTAAGTGACTACATCACAAGACAGCATATTGTCTGAAAAGTTTATGTAAGACACCCTGTCCTCCACCCTGTCTATTGCCAGCATACTTTGATTCGTCACACACGTCAAAGATCCTTTTGCGCTCTCGACCGTTGCTATTACACCATTCCCAGGATTCTGATACTCATTTCTTTACTATCGAGCGGCAGAGCAGATAATTACTCTGACGTATATACAAGCTCGAGGGGGAACTCATGCATGTTAGCAGTCAGTTTTCTTTCCTCCTCCACCTCAGTCACCAGTATAGTTGGTTTCTGGATCATGCGGATTGCATTACACTTGGGCAAAGACACTAATGATAAGCCGGGATTGCGGAGATTTTTGAGGACCACTTCTGATTACAAAATTTTGATGCACTAATATACTTATTGGACAAGGGTAGGGTGACCCTGTGTCCCTTTCGATGTGATACATTTTGTTAGACACAGTGATTGTGGCCGAAGGATAATGAAAGCCCAATCATCTTTAAACATGCGACAACACTTTGTGGCCAATAACCAATGAAAGCTCAGTCGCTAGGTCTTCGCTAAGCACGTCATTGATTTATGTGTCTGTACTATAATTATAATACTACGTGCTTACTTGCTATATTACCGAATTACTTGGTCATACTATGATTATACTATTATTTGATTGGTTGGTATGGTAACCTGTTATGTGCATGTACTTATGACCACCAAACAACCAAATGCACGCACGAAGCAAGTTAGACCTGACATAACCGACCTTCTTCTAGGAAGATGTCGACTCAAGGGAACACCGATAACAACAACCCTTTACCGATAACAAAGGCAGAAATGCAAGAGCGCCTCTTACAGGCCATCGCACGGTACGAGGCCCGTCGCTCCGATTGCAGCGAAGGTACCTCAGGAAATAACCCCCCCCCCCCAACGGCTGCACCTACAAGCAGTTCTTGGACCACAAACCTCGAGAGTTCGACGGCACTGGGAGTGCCTTAGCCTTCGTGCGCTGGGTTGAAAAGACAGATTCTGTTTTACGATTGAGCAAATGTGACCCCGAACATCAAGTCAAGTATATAACTGGACTATTGGTGGATGAGGCTCTGTCATGGTGGAACCATCAAGTTCGGACAATGGGCGAGACCGCTGCGTATGCTATGATGTGGGACGAACTGAAAGATCTGATGCGTAAGAGATATTGCTCGAGGGCAGAAGTCCAGAAGTTGGAAACAGAACTATGGAACTTGAAAATGGAAGGACCAAAGATAGCGGAGTATGTGCAGAGATTTAACGAATTGTCACAAGTTGCCTTACTCCTGGGGGCACCAGAGTTTAAGAGAATTGAACAGTTCATAAGGGGATTGGCACCTCAGATTCTAAGCCTGGTAACAACATCAAAACCCTCAACGATCACCGAGGCTATCAACATAAGCATAGCACTCACGGAAGAAGCAGTTAGACGAGGAGAATTTTCCACTGCGGAGGAGAAAAAGGAGACCGCGATAGAGGCATCTGGGGATAACAAGAGAAAGCTCGTAAATTTCAAGATGGTTACTCGGGTAAGTAACAAGAAGAAGGCCAAGAAGGGAAAATATTACAAGGGTATCCTACCTAAGTGCGACAATTGTTTACGTTATCATGTCGGGCGTTGCAAATATGGAAATTGTGGTAACTGTGGCAAGGTGGGACATGTCAAGGAAACTTGTTGGCAATACTGAACATAGTAATGGGGGCCAAGACGGTAGTGAGAATCACGAAGGGGACAACGACAATGATAATTGTCGAGGCAGAATGAGTGACAAACAGAAACGTGCTCGAGGATGTTTAAACTGTGGAAGCAAAAAGCATTCAGAAGATATTGCCCTAAAAACAATCAGGCGCAAGGATGAAAGCTCCCCACCGGAGCTAGGGAGACACGCCAGGAATCCAAGCATGGATATCGGTACGTCCGAATTAATTAATGTTATGCCAAATACTGTTGCAAATTTTACGATTCGCACCTCTAGAGTTCGAGAGCATAATTGGTTTAAGTAGCGAGTAAGTAGATATTCCAGTACCCATTAGAACTAGCTTAGGGGAAGCTAGTGGAAGCCAACGCAGTAACTGGAATCGGCACGATAGAACCCGGAGAGCGTAAGTTTACGCTAGATCTATTGCCAGTTGAGTTGGGAAGCTTCAACGTGGTAATTGGATGTATTAGTTGGCAAGCGATCGAGCGAAGGTTGATATCCGCACCACGATGACGAATGAAGGAACGATCGTGACTCACGAAGCAGGATACGTCACCACCGATCACGAATTACTTAAGGCACAAAAGTTGTTGTGGGAAGGATGTGTTGTTTCCTGGCTCATGTCGGGGACAAGGGAGCCGAAGAACTAAAATTTAACGATATCCCCGTGATCGGAATATACCCTGAAGTCTTCCTCGAAGGCTTGCCGGAATCATCTCCTCAACAATTAGTCGAATCTCGCATCGATTTAACCCCAGGCACCGCGCCTGTAGCCGATGCATCGTAACGACTTACACTTCCGGAGATGCAAGGATTGACAGTGCAACCTCAGTGGTTGATAGAGAAGGAAGATAACAGACCAAAACTTTTGTTTTGGATAACCTCGGTTCTGCTCGCCAAAAGAAAGGACGAATGACTTTTAAATGACCGGGAGTCGGACGAGCTAGCCAACCAGAGTCGGTGGCACTTGCTGAGGAATTAACGAACCTCTTACATGACTGACTGTAAGGACCCAAACTACTATTACACGAATAGTCGACGATCGAGTGTCGTTAGCAGTGAATTCGGGAGGAAAGTATACCGGGAAAATTGTGGGACAATGACTTGTTCTTAGACGAACACCAAAATAGTGCTTCCTACACAATGCACAAACCAGATCTACACGGGACACGAAATCTGGAGGATTTAGAAAACGTATATTTAGGACCTTGGGAACCCAGGTCCACACTCGTAAAGGTTTTTATTTAGGAACCATATCTGTCAACTCAATCAACCATCATTAACATGGTGCATATGCCAGTTCCGTTGACCCAATAGAGAGTATTTAGATTTCTTTTGCTTCTGACAAGTAGATGGTTGCATCTCTACTCCTCTTAATGGTAGTTGCATCACAATAATTGTCTCGCTGAGAGCGAACACACATTTGCTTCGATATCTGGTCATTTCTTCACTTTAGCAGATACTCGTTGTTCCTTTTCTTGGAAACTTACCTGACATACACGCAACATTTGCTACGCATGTGATTTCGTTTTGAACAAACACTTCATTGGAATTTACATATTATTTTGCTAAACCTAATTATTGATTCCTGATTCGAGTAACCTACATTATTGTTATTGTTGGCTCTTTTGTTACCAAGCCAACACACTTTCTCGAAACCGCTTTCTTTCAAGTTACATTCATGGTTTATTTTGCTACCGTGCCGAGAATTCCTTGTTGATACATACGGTTATTGCCGGGTTACGTTGAAACGAAGTTCAATTGCTTGAACTTATCCAGTTCACAGGTTTAACTTGAAACGCTATATGATGTATTGGGAGCATCATATTCAACTATTTTTGCAGAGATTCTTTCATTTCGAATCGTAGTAGATTTGGTTGGTCTACGACTCCACTAAAACGTTTGATTTGCTTCGATACCTTGCGGTGATTATTTTCACAAAATTGAAGCTTGCGCTAAATTGGTTACTCACTTCGTACACATATTTAATTCCCTAGTTAGTTGTTAACAATCCATTTTGGATCTTCATGATCAAAGCGGTCTCAACACAATTGTGTGTTAAGGCAATGGTACATATATTCGTTTTATAAGCACAATGTACCTCCTAACGATTCTTTCGTTATCAATCAAATGCCTTGCGATACTTATTACTTTTCATCTTCGATTGGAAACAGTGGTTCTTTGATGTTCAGTATTTAATTGGAAACTCTATAACATGATATAAATCAAACCTTCAGATTTGCCTCAGCATACTCTCATTTGATTTCAAACGCGGTGAACTTGTTCAGTCACCACTATTATTGGGTAATGCCGCTACGACACCTTGTGGTGTCATCATAAACTTGTAGCTTGTGCTAATCATGGTAACCGTGTTACACGAGACCACACATACTTTTGTTTGATTTATCATTTAAACATTTCTGATGCAACTACGAATCAAGACAATGATACACCAGATTCGCTTGTATTCCATTCGGTGTATCTTCACCATTCAAAAATGTCAACACACTAAACCTTACCAGACATTTATTCAGGAGTTGACAGATCATCTTACTATTACGCTGAGATGATGCTTTTGAGTTCATATAGCGGGTGCTATGGTTTGAGAAAACTCGGTTGCATATTGCAACCGATCGTTTAAGAATCTTATTAGTCAAAACTCCACTTTTGTGGAACCCCTGTAGCTGGGTTACACTAGATTATACGTCAAATGCGTCTTGTACCTTTGACACCCAATGCTAGTAGCACACACACCTTTCAACCCTAGGATTCGGGTTGATATATATTCTTGGACTCACCAAATGTGAGCAATGTATGTTTCGATTTGATGATTATCTACTTCGATATTATTCATATACATACGTGTGTGACTTAACCATAAGGAGTTAAGGTAGTACAAATTTCGGGGACGAAATTTCTTTAACGGGGGGAGAATGTGACAACCCTCACCAAACCAGGTATCCGTACAAATTAATTAATATTTAATTACAACTTAATTCTGTGCTTGCTTACAACTATGATTAAACTGCTTACTGACTTCTGATACATACATACTCATGCATCACAATTTATACTGTCACTCTATTATTTTTACACAAACGTCAGTGACAACCTTGATGCACAAAAGCACAGTGAGCACACTATACGGATAACCCAGTAAACATGCTGACATAGCCAGCATCAGACAGACACTGTCTCTAAGGCCAGTATGAGCCGGGAATAGTTTACTACACTAGTAGAGAGTGTAGGGAGGTGAGGATTGTAGAACTGCGTCACTAGGTGATAGTTATAGTGACCGGATGTGCCTAAAACGTACTTTAAGTACAAAATTCTGCACTTTAAATAAAAATTCAGCATTAAGCTAACTAGTAAAGTGCCAAAACATGGAAAAATATTACTAGACACTTTCCAAAGTGTCGGGAATAAATTGTGTCACTAAAAGAAATATTAACAACACTTTAAATACTTATTTAGCAATGTAACGGATTAATATCCAACCGTACAACCGGACTTAACCCGGGACATAAAAAAAATATTGTCATTGACATTATTTTCCTTTTCTGAGCTAGTTAGGGTCCCCGAATACCCTAACACCCGTTATATTATATAATACTCCAATAATTAATTAAATCACCTAAATAAACTATCTATTGCTAACCACTTAGTTGAAAATGAACTAAACCCCAACCGTTCGGTTCCCATGTGGGACTCACACCCTCACTTGTTGATTATTTTAAATTGCCATGTCTTGAATCAAGAGAACACATAATCCCTTGTGTAATGCACTAAAATGGTTTATAAGTAAGTATGGAGGATTAGACTTTCTTTTGCAACACACCAACAAAAAAATTTACTCTTTCTCCCTTTGATATTTCGGCCGAGAGCACCCACATTCCCACCACCATCATTCAATTTCAATTAAGGAATTCTACATACATACTAGTGTGAAGGATCTCATACAAGGAAGCTTGGTGCTTACGGATTGCCAAGGACCTCTTCACATCGCTATTAACCGCCTATTTTTTTCGTCTAGTTTCTTCCCTAGCCTCGAGCTAGTAGTAAGTGACTCTAAACACCCTATTGATCTTGTCTAAAAGTGGTTAATAAGAGATTTGTCGGATAAAAATCATAAACACTAGAAATCAAAGTTAAAGTCTACTAAAAATAATAAACATGGTGGTTAATGAATGAATGTTAGTGTAAAACTTTTGAAACTAGTTTTGTTATGATTAGTTATTGTTGTTGATTGCTAGTGTTGGAATGGATCGTCATCAAACCATGCTAGATCATGTTCATGGAACATGAACTAGCCTTATGTTAAGTCGTAAAGTTACTAGATGACGAACCCTTTCAAACATAAACATGAACTTGTGTAAAAACAATTTTTCTTATGAAATGGAGTTCTAAACTAGTAGATCTAAAGATCTACAAGTGGTATTTTCGAAGAACCAACTGTAAGACGAAACCATGTTTTAAAACCGGATCTTTCCTAAACTAAAGGTGTTTTTGTGAACAAACAAGTGTGTAGACACTTGTGGAACGAAAGGTTTTAACAAAGAATTATTTTTGAGATTTTTGACAAGAAGTTGTAAACTTACACTTTCTTTAAAAATAAGATTTTTAAGAAACCGATTTCATTTATAGAAATAGAAAGATCTACTAAAAACACCGGAAGGTTACTACACACTTTTACATAACCCACAAGTTCATGTGTTTGCGACTTACGTATATTTTTTACTAGTTTAGTGTTGAAATATTGTTTGTTGATGTGGGGAACATTGTTGGTTGAATTTATAAAAGAAAATGATACGCTTGAAAGCGTGGCCACCTCCAGTTACAGAGGAAACTCTGGCGAAATTTTTCCAGAAATATAACACTTGGAAAATATTTTTACGACAAGTGTTATGAATATATTTTCGACTTGTTTTTCCAAACAAACTTCGCCATGAATTTTTATTACAAAATAACCAAGTGTCGGGGGTGGGATTTTCACAAATAAAACTTGTTAAATATATATTTAGAATATATATATATATATATATATATATATATATATATATATATATATTTTCATAATAGCACTTGTGTGAATTTTTATGATTATTTTGTGAACTATACAAATATTATTTCTAGGGTAAAAATAATATAACTCGTATACACTGAATATTCACGGCTCCAAAATAATGCGAACGCCTTCACAATAAATATTTAAGTTACACCGGTATTATTTATTACCACCCGAACCTTACAACGTAACTTACGTATTTTCAGAAAATACTAATAAGTGTGTATTTTGACAAGGATATTATTTTGGAAAATTATATGGAATAAAATATAATATTTTTGGGAAAAATATTTATATTTTGGAAGTAAAGTATTTTGGACAAATGAAATAAAATATATTACATTAAGTGAGACTTAATAATGTATTTCGAAGTTATACGAACGCACATGTATTAAAACCCCCATCCTTGGGAAGGAATATATTTACAAAATAATTACGAAGTGTAATTACGAAATAGTTGCTTAACTATTTCCCGAAGACATTAAACCTTAAGCTAAGGCACGACCGTCCGTCTAATAGAAGTTAGTACGTGTAGGTCGTCACGCAGCAGGTTACTTTGGGACGGACTATTTCGAGACGCACTTCAGTGAGTTCATGTCCCCCTTTTCTCTTAACTATTTTCAGTTTTTATACTGCGGGGGTGAAATACATGTTACTATGATTACGAATACTTTTTACATGGTATGGTTAGCTTAAGGAGGGTTAGGACGTACAGATCATGTGGGTGAGTAGGCGCAACTTGAGGCCATTAATCCTCATGGTAGGACCGAGGGTCAGTAGCGGTAGATCTATCTGGGTGTAGCTAGCCAAACCCCTGAGCCCGCTTAATGGACCAGGTGGTGACTTTGAGCCCGACGCAAAATCCGCTAGGTTTGAGTCTTCCTACGTCACTTCACACATATCATTGGCTTTGCAACCCAATGGTGATCTCTTTTTCCTTAATTGCTACATTCCAGGGACTTTTATACATACTTACAACATTTTCAAATGTTTGTACATACTCACTTACACATGAACTCGCTCAACTTTATGTTGATTTTTCAAACTACATGTATTTCAGGAAACTAACGGATCTGGCACGGTATGCACGTATTTTCAAGCTGCGTTTGAATAAAGAAGTCATCCAGGGTTTAGAAGGTGTAACCTCTTCCTGGACGGGTTACATATCTCTAAACCTAGTATTGTTTAAAGTCTTTTGCTAAGTCTTTATAAACTCAATTAAATCCAGTTAAGGTTTGTAACTTATTTTGTGATTGTTGAAAATGAGATTTTTCTAAACTTTATTAATGGATGAATATCTCATGTTTTTATCATATAGCATTGTTATGATTGTTGCTATGGTATTAAGAAGTCACACCAAATAAACCCACGCTTCCGCAAAGCCAGGGTGTGACATTTAAGATCATGAGATAAGTACCCCATTCTTTTTGCGGTAATGCGTCAGCTAACTTTTCAACCCATTCTGCCGGAGTTTTAGTGATTTTCAACTGAGACATGGTGCGCATAAGATGATAATATCTCTCAATGAGAGTCTTTGTAGTCTCCCCTGGCATACTTGTAAACAACTCAAACTCCTTTTTCAGCAGAGATGCTTTACTCTTGAGCATCTCTGTACTTCCTTCAAACTTCTTCTCAAGTGCCTCCCAAATCGAGAAAGCACTACCATCATGCTGAAGCAAAACAAAAATGTCTTCTTTGACAGCTTGTTGTAGAAGACTAATCATCATTTTCTCTCCTTTATAACTGTCTCTCTCATTGTCTGTAAATTCTGAAATGATTTTATCATCTTTCAAAGCAGTCTGTGGTCGAACATATTTTGTTTCAATGCTTTCCCAAGCTCTTAGATGGTTTGCCTGAACCCAATTCTCAAAACGATTTTTCCACCCATGATATTCTTCAATTCCCATAAGTTTCAGGGGTTTTTGCAACGTTCCAGTTTCGTTTTCAGCATTCATGTTTTGAGTAATGGAAGTTGGACTAGTCGGAGATGTAGCAAACGCGTTGTAGAATTCTTCACTCATTATTCGGTATCGAAGAATTTCTCAAACAAACTTTCAAACGAACTGGTTCACCTTGTAAAACACCTTTAGATAAACAAACAATAATCAGTTTAAAGACTTATCAATTAACAGAATAAGACTGGTACTCGAACTGGTGATTATTCTGTGTGAACTGAGGTTTAAATTGTCAAACCGTGAAAACTGCTATGACCCGGATCAAATTCGAATGACCTGACCCTTTTACATGCAAACTGACGGACTTTCAAACGACCTAATGAACCTTTAGACACTTTGAACTCCAAACCGCGTGACCTGGAACTAACTTTCAAGCGAATTGATGACTTTGATACGAACTGAATTTTCAAGCAAACCGAGTTATCTTTCAAACGAATTGGACTTTTTCAGGCGACCTGACCACACTAAACAACCATTTCGTGTGACGTGTAACAAATTTGATGCGACCTCGTGAACAATACGCGTGAAGTAAATAACCTGTTTGGACTTTCACATAAATCTGATTCACTTTAATGTATGATTGGGTCGTAAACCTTGAAATGACCAAACTAATGATATTATCACATACAACACTTGTTCTAGATTTAGATTTTATTTCTGATTGGGCCGTGATATACTCAAATTCACTTTCATTGGACCGAACAATTTCCAATCTGACAACAATTATCATCATATGAAATCGCATGGTATTCACAATCTTGGGCCACTAAATCACATTTAAAGCTACCGACAACTCAATTCACGACAAAAATCTCATTGGGCCACCCAACTTTATCACATGCAATCTTAAAAGATGTCCGACAAGAAACAATCAGTTTCAATTCTATTGGACCTTTAATATGTATGATAGATGAAAGTATTAAAGAACTGACAAACTTGGTTTTTATTGGACCTTAATTAATAAAATCACATGGTTCTCGATGTAGTGGACTGTCAACAATTAAATGATTCACATGCACACCGATGATTTAATGTTTCACATGCAAACTTATCACATGAATTCAGAATATGGCCGACAACACATGTATCAACTTAATACGATTGGACCGAACATGGTAATTCCGCACAAGATTAAAGACCTTTCATACAGAATTAACTATTTTAAGCGGAATTAAGATTTTTCAAACGGAATTATGATATTTCGTGCGGAATTAAGCTGACGTCACACGTTTTCGAACACAAAATCCCAGATTTCTCCCAAACGGCTTGGAATTCGGATTTGAAACTTGGTAGGGTTGAAGATTAGATGTTTTCGCACAACATATCAAAAACTCATCCGATTTGGACCATAGAAACCCGTTCAATTTTGAAAAGAAAGTGTACAAGACAGAAATTGTGATGAAAACAAGTTGTTTTGGTATGAACTCCTCGTCCTGAGCTCTGATACCACTTGTAGGATCGAATCGTGACCCAAATGAGTCGTTCAGAAGAGCTCGTATCTATACGAAAGGCGGAAACAGACGTATAGACATAGAAACAGCTTGATTCACACTTTAAACATCTTGTATATTAATATTACACTGTTACAGACCTGTAGACAAACCGGCAGCACCTCGGTATCACTCTCTAATTTTGTTGCAAATGACAAACTAGACACCCCTAATATAGTAAAGTAATTCCGCATGGAACTCAACTTCACATCTCAAACAAAATTACGAAACATAATTCCGTACGGAATTTTGTTTTAATCTTTCATGCGATATTAAAGTTTTGTCTCATATGTGCATTCAATTCCATGTATGTTGCAATGATGAAGTCATCCTTATGATGTCATCATTGTATAAGATGACATTGTGACAACTCGTATTTCAGAACCTATCTTTGTGCTAAGAGTAGCGTGTTTGAACACTATGTGATTGTATGAACTTGGTTGATTAATTGAATGTTCGATGTTTGTTATGTGTTTATTGTGTAACGAATGTATGTATGAATATAAACGAGCTCTAACACACGACACAACCCGATCGCACAAGCCCATTCGGGCCATACTCGAAACCCAAGGGCAGCCCAAGGAAGGGTTCGGCCCACCCCCTAGCTATACGAAAACATTATCCCATCTTAGGGATTAGTTTCACATAATTCACAACACACTAAACCCTAAATCTCTCTTTCTTCTCTCTAGAACTCGACGGCAACAACACTCTCTCCCTCGAAGCTTGTGATTCGGATTAACCCTTATTCATCTCTAATCCGGTTAGTGTTTTAAGTGTTTTATTGTTATTTGATTTTATGCGATCGATGAAGGTGTATTGTTATATGATTTAATCAAATCCGGTTAGGGTTCTTGCTTGTGGAATCGATAATAATGAGGTTGCATGATGTTGTGATGTATGTATGTTTTATATGATGACAAATAGGGTTACTTATGTATGTGTTTATAATTGATATGATTGCATGACTATGTTGTTCAACGTTATGGGATAAACTTGCAAACCCACTACAAAAATCGGTCCAATAACATGTAAGTATGTACTGTTGTCGGCACATGTTAGCTTTGATTATGTGTTGTTATGATATAGGTATGAGAATGATGGTATAACATGAAGTAATCATAGTGTCAGAATTTGTCAGCCATGTGAAGTCTTGAATATTGTTTGAATTATTAATGGGTTGAATGGATTATAGAATTTATTGGGTGGAATATGTTGTTTGATCGATTATAATTTGATGAGAAAACTGTTGGAATTATTAATTGATATATTCACAAAAGGAAATAATATAACTGTTTTGCATGAAATCCGGACATTTAAACTAGTCGCACAAGATAACCTGTGTCGCACAAGAATGAGTGAATCGCACAAGATGTTGTTTTGTTTAATAGTTGGGCCGGTTGTATATAGTGGGCCGGGCTAGTTCGGATCGCACAAGGGATATTGGATCGCACAAGAGGTCCATGTTTAAACTATTTGGGCTGATTAATTACTGAACTGTTATGTTAATTGGGCCGGGTTTTGTGAATCGCACAATAGGTTGGGCCGTTATTATGTTGGGCTTCACTTTGTGAATCGCACAAGTCGGTTATGTTATGACGGTTGAATGTGATGTTGCGTGTTTGCCATGATCCGTATGTGTTTCTTATATGCTATTCTATGTGATACTTATATGCACTACTTGAAACCAAAACCTGACTTGTGTGATAACCATGTTAGGACGTGGTTGACCACTAGCATCTAGACTTGACCTCTCGTTTACCTACCGAGCAATCCAAGGTGAGTTCACACTCTACAAAGCATGGGATTCCCAGGGGTTGGGGATGGGGTTAAGGAATATGAATTCCTCGTCCTCTCTTGGGTAGGACAGCAATGGTTCAGGAATGTAATTCCTCGTCCTTACGGACAGATAACTTTTACTAGACCAAAACTCTATCACGAAGTCCCTCCTTTTTATATCGACTTAATCGCCGGGCCAATGGCGAGCGGGTCATTAGTTAGATAGCGCTATTTAGGTCTGACAAGCCTCACACCGTGCTGCAGAGGACGGGCGTGAACTAATGGATCTGGGCACGTCAATGCTGATAGACATTGACAGTTCAGGGCACTTAAACATGACTTTAGTCAGTAGTCGATATGGTAACGAGTCTAGTAGATACATGGGGTAGCCCCCACGGCCGAAATGCCAGATTACTATCATGGGGTAGCCCCCATGGCCGAAATGCCAGATAACTATCATGGGGTAGCCCCCACGGCAAGATTGCCAGAGTTAATGGGTTAAACAAATCACGTTTTTCAACTATGGGGTAACCCCCACGGCAGGATGCCAGTTAAAGGAAACTGTTTTTGGAACAACTTAAAACGAACACCCAACCGTGAACTCACTCAACTTGTTGTTGACTCGTTACTACATGCTTTGCAGGTCAATAGGTACTTAGCTGGAGCTTGCATGGGGGAGAGTCGTTGTGGGACATGGACAACTATGTGCCATGTTAAACCTTTGGATATTTAAACTTATGTTTTGGTTTTAAACATTATGCTTCCGCTTATAACTTAAACTATGTTTGCTTTGGACACCAATTGTGTTGGTTGGACTTTTATATTTAACTACTTACTCGTTCGATATGATTGGTGGTTTGATCCTGGTCAGTCACGCCTCCAAACGGTGATACTCCGCGTGTGGATTTTGGGGGTGTGACAGATTGGTATCAGAGCCATTGGTTATAGAGAACTTGGTTTTAATAAAGGAAAACGTTTTTGTTAAAACCAGACTATAACCTGTACAGTGCTCTATGATCCACAACGACGCTTCACTCCACGTGCAAGGCTTGACATCCTAGGTGATATGGTTTATATTTCATTACCTACATGCTAGATTGCGTAAAACTTTACTCATGATATGCTTAGTTAGTATAGATATTGTTGCTTGAACACATGTGTGCTTACTCTCTTCTGTCATCGCACTTTCGCGAACCCTTCTCACTCACGTTTCCCTTGATATGAAGATCATGTCTGGACGCATCAACATGACACAAGCCCAGTTGACGGCTCTGATTAACGAATAGGTTGCTGCGGTACTTGCAGCCGCACAGGCAGGAGGTATACCCTGCAGTTTAAAACTCATTCTAGGATCTTTAGATCCTACCCTCGTGAACCTATCTTTGTGTTAAACTTTGTCCTTTCTTACACCCACCACAGGTCAACATGCTCAGCCACCTGTGTGCACCTTCAAAACTTTTATGGACTGCTGACCCACTACTTTTAGGGGCACTGAAGGAGCAGTAGGCCTCCTCCACTGGTTTGAGAAACTAGAATCTGTGTTCGAAATGTGTGAATGCCCTGAGGCTCGCAGGGTGAAGTATGCTACCGGTACTCTCGAGGGTTTAGCCCTCACATGTCACACCCCAACCACGTAGAACCTACAAAACGTGGCGGAAACATCGGGGAGTGTTGTAACAGAATCATTGTTTCATAACACATGGAACTTGAAATATTGTTTTATTGATTAAAAGAGTTACAATGTCTTGACAATCAAAGAAACATAACAAAATAACTAGTCTTGCATCTTTTATTGTCACTAAGGCCCATGTCCGCCTAAGTGTATCTTGATCAATCCTATGCTTCATTTCCTGAAACACATGTGAAAATAGGTACGTCAGCATAAAAATGCAGGCGAGTACATAGGTTTTGTGAAAATAAGATTCATGACATCTGTTTAAGAAAATGTTTAGTCATGAACCTTGTAATTTGCTTTGTCTTTGTAAATCATTTGAAAAACAATAAGTTCAGATGATACGTATAAATAAGAGAATAATGCATGGTTAAATGAATAACCATGTAAAAATGAGTTTGAATAAGTTAAGTTGTTTGTAAAACAATGTATTGTGAAAAGTATGTTATTTGTATAAAATGTTATATGTCTGAATTGAAATGATTTCAAATAACGCAACGATATGTAATACCATACAATCACTTATATATAGGAAGTACCAGCGGCGTATCCACCATGCTTGTATCATATTACACACGCCTCGTTACTTAAATCACTTACTCAAACCAAACCACCAATATAAGATGTCTATGTTTAAACCAATTGTCAAAAGTCCTTGTATAAACCATGTCAAATGTTGATAGTCCAAAAGTAGTCAAGTAATGTGTAACAAATGTTTATGTATGGCTAGTGAAATGCATCAACTAAACCATAGATGAAATGCACAAAACAAAGTATTGAAGTAAAACTTGGTTTAAATCAAAGTTATGTTTTGTAAAATATATGCATGCTATACTGAATATGAACATTTATGCGGTATTATAAAAATTCATAAATCCAAGCCTTGCGACAGTCGGATAACTAGGTAAAAATGAGTTATCAAAAGAATATGTATTCGGATTCGGTCATTCCTTACGTCCAAACAAACCCGAGATTTCAGGAATGGGATTTGTCAAGTCCTATGGTACCACTACCTACTACCGAGCGGCGTGATCGGTGTTAATGAATGTATAATATAGTTTAAACAAACCAAATGTCATACCAAAATGTAAGCATGTTTTATGAAGATAATGTACTAGAGTAAACATACAAGGTAGAGCTGTAAAACAATGTGTCCATATGTTACTGGAACATATGCAACAGAGATGCAATGTAAAATAATGTACTAAGCATGTACTAAATGGACATACATAGCATGTGATGTGATGTGATGTAAAACAATGTACTAAGTATGCACACAATGGACATACATAGCATAAAATGTAATGAAATCATGTACTAATAGTGTACTAATGAACATAGCATGTATATAATGTGAAAACATGGAAAGCATGAAAGTAACAAGTAGGCACATGTGTTCCACCCCAAAACATTTGGAAAACAGTAAAAGAGGGGTCTATGTACTCACTTGAGATTGCTCAGAAGTCCTAAGATAACCACCAAGCAATGCTAGAGATCTCGGAATATCAAACGGCACCTAATATAGGTAACTACATTAATAAACCGGACCTAAATCGGAAGATCGGATAGAATGAGGGCTCGTAAACCAAATGAGTATGGGAACTCATGTAGTATGGTTTAACAAAGCCTACATACTAAATGAAACCTAACCTAAGTGCTTACGACCCATTACGACCCGTTCAGGTAGCTTATGCTACTTTAACGCGTCGTTCGCGTAAAACGCGTTCGGACCGCCTAACTAGTCCTATGACAAGTAACATATGCCTTAACATGTCTAATATTGTTGTCAAATCAGTTTAGATGTCAAAAGTTATGTTACATATGCTTAAAATGAATTTTGGCGTCAAAAGGGGATTTTGGTAATTTACCTAAGGCATATAAGCTACCTATCATACAACTACTTAAATGAAGCGACCATAAGGTATAACCTCGGAAGGTTATTCCCTATATACTATGGTCACCTAATGTGCTTGGTCGGATCCTAATGATCGACCAAACCGGTCGGGTTCGAAAGTATAAGCGATTGTTTAAATCGCTTACCTTACGACCCTATATAAGCACTAAACTAAAAGTGACGAGCTAAGCATGTTAAAACATGCTTAACTAAGTTTAGAAAACAGGTTTGGTATCAAAACAAACGGTTTTGATACCCATAAGTAGTTTGGTTACAAAATACGCAAGAATACGTATTCTGACCGAAACTACGGCTCGTCACTGAGCCTAGATAACGTGGTAATCAGTAGGTATAGTCACAAAGGACTATAACCATCGTGATTACAATCACGTTGCGAAGTTCAAACGAACTTCGCATTGACCATAAGCTGGTCAATGCAGAAAGTCAAACAAAGTTTGACTTTCAGACTCGAAAAGCAATAAAAGAACGAAAGAATACTCACGTAGGGTCCCCGAATGCTAATCTAGATCAAAATAGCTCAGGTATGAAACAAAGGTTTCAACTTAGAGCATTTGAGATCAGATTCTAGTGAGTTTAGAGGTTGGATGGCAAGGGGTATTTATAGTGAATGGTCCACCATTAGGATCGTTTGTCGAAATACGTGCCTTAATCTCATCCGTACATGTGTCGGAACCTTATGGTACCCAAAAAGGCTACTCACCATAAGAGTTTGACACTTGGCACTTGACCTTTGGAGAGTGTTAAGGGCTGTTAAAAGATGAAAAAAACGTTTTGCTGCATCTGGCCCCTATTTACGGACCTAGTTTGGCAGATTTACAGTTTCAGTCCCTGCAACCTCAAAACTTGGTTTTCGATGCGTTTTTTTTTACACGTTTAAGCCCTGTTAACCCCATTTCAAAGCTCTAAAATGAAGTTAAAGTATAGGGAACTTAAAATGTGTTCAAAAATATCTCGGGTGTCGGTTCGTTTAGCCGTACGGTTACGTTGTTCGGTTAATTACGACGGAATGCGCATAAGCGCGAAAAATGATCCAAATGGCGTGACGAATGGATTTTTCTTATGCCAAACACTAAAATAAAATATTTTAGTGCTTACATAAATTTTTGGATGTCCGGATGTATTCAGAACGTAAGTTATGCACGAAAATGCAAACTTGTGCACTTTTTGACGCTTTTAGTACCTGAATAAGCCAAAAGTTTATTTTAGCACACCGAACCCCTCAAAGCCTATTTCTAAGCTATATAAAGGATATTTAAGGTGTTTTTAACTTATGGTCATGTTCCGGAATGTCTGTTACAGTTCAAATTGGCAGACTTTCGCAGTTTGTCAAGTTTAGTCCCTGTAAGCGAATTAACTTGTTTTTGCCATACCAAAGCCTTCAAAACTTATTTCTAAGTTATGTAAAGGTTATTTAAGGTATGTTAAGCCTATGTCACTATTCCGGAGTGTTTTTTGCATTAAACTGGTTATATTTACGCATCGGTGCGCGTATAACCTTCCCGAAAGCGATTTAGAGTTTGGAATTGAACAAAAATTGATATGTGCAAATGATACACGTATTTTTACAAATCCCAAGTATGAAATATAATATTTCATTGGTTCGGTATTTGTTTGATGGCCGTGGAGGCACAGGTGTTACAGTCTCCCCTACTTTAGGAAATTTCGTCCCGAAATTTATTTAGAGGAAACTTGTGAGAGTTTAAAACATGAAGTTGAAAAGATCGAACAATATTGGTTAGGGTTCTGAACTTCTAGTAACCTTAATAACATTATGCCTGCAATGTAAGAGGGACACTTATATACAAGTATATGAAGCGTCATTGGTGCGTCCACCGTACCTCCATTACACCGTTCTCATTTTGTTATTGTTGTCGCTATCGGTTCTTACACATAATAAATCTTACTGGGTTTCTGTGCACTAAATTTCATAATTATGTACGCGTCCATAATTAGACAATTCCTTGCACAGTTCACACAGTCTATTTTATAATGTGTAGGGTAAAACCAAATGAACAATCCTGTGATGAGTGTGACTAGACCGCCATAGAGTCCTTTTAATTAAATCAATAAATGATCTAAATAGACTATCAAGGAGTCTGTTCAGCTACATCACTAGATGTCGTCCTTTAACCAAATTGTGAATCAATCTTTTTTACTAGACCACTAAAGGGTCTCTTATGAATCAAGGAGTGGTACTATATAATCCAAGGGTCTTAACTATTACATAGAAGCCCATTAAGGATTTAAGGTAGTACCTTTTTGAATATCCTACTACGAATCCCTCATATGAAGATATGAAAGATTCTACGAGGATTTGGATAACGAATATCCAGAGTATCCAAACACAAAAATGCATAAAAGAAAACATAAGATGAATAAACACATAGTCGTATAACCACAAAGATTGTTTATTTGTTAATTTGTTTTGTTGACAGAGCACATGTATTTAAAGTACAATAGGAATCCATCTCGTGGATTTCATTTGGCACTTTAAAAATTTACAAGAATCTATCTATAAAGATAGAAAGATTTTTAAAAGAGAAATTCGATTTCGATTATAAGGAACCGAAATGTCCGAATTCAGGTACATAAGGAATCCAATTAAGGACCCTGATTTGAATGATGATCATCCACAAGGGTCTAAATGTGAAGATAAAAAGATCCCATATGGATTTTAGAAGTTGAAGATGTTTTGAAACCTTGCACTGGACGTGCTTATGTCAAAACATGAAGTAAAAATGCTTACGAAGTTGAGATGCTAGATATGCCAAGGCAACATATGAAGCAGAATTTGAAGGTTAAGTAAATGTATGAGGAAAATATATTTGGAAAACTATGCATGGGGTTCTAAAAATGTTTTTGAAACCTTATATATAATACTTTTGAAATCATAAAGTAGGTTTTTAGATAAGTATATTTATAAAAATGTTTTAAAATCATGCGAAATGAATTTTTGAAATTATGTATAAGGTTTTTGGAAAAAATGAATGATGCTTTTGAAATCATGCACTTGATAAGAAAATATACTGTGTTAATATTGTTTTCAGACTATATGAAATATTCTGAAATTATGAAAATTGTTTTTTTTGAAAACCTAACCAATGTTTTTGAAATAACATAGACAATGCATTTGAAAAAAAATGTTTTCAAACTATATGAAATGTTTTGAGATCATGAAGATTGTTTTTGAAATACTTGTACTGTGTATGTTGAGAAAATCAAAACGTAATGGGTATGAGATTTGAAACTACCCTTAGTTATCTAACCAAGGATTTAATGGCACAGATGTGTAAAAAGCACGATTACTCATAATTTCACTTTATTTCATGTACTTCGTTTCTTAGAATGAAACGAGTACTTAAAATTTTTGGGGGAATCATGAGTGATCATTTGAGAGGGAGAATCACAAGAGTAGTTTGTAAGGAACATAGTTCCTTGATGTAGGTATCATAGGAAAAGTCATACACACATGTAACTACACTCGTATATCAGAACTGTGAACAACAATTTATTTATAATCAAACAGATTGTTTCACATTACAAGAAATAGAAGAAACAAAAGCATAAGACAACAACATCTTCTAATCAGCCAACTGCTCATCCGTGGGTTGGATTTGCATTAGCAAGCTTTGGGCATTTGTTCCTGAAATGGCTCGTATCGCCACAGTTGTAGCACGATCCAGGCGGAAAGCGAGCTTGAGTAGGGTTGACTTGGGGTTGATTTGGACCACTTTGGTTTGGGGTAAATCGACAAGCATTTGCCAGGTGACCGAGTCGCCCACATGATGCACACAGACGACACTGTAGGTGAGCTAAGTGGTGTGCATTACATTTGTCGCATATTGGGGCTGTTCCCTTGTATTGCTTCTTAATAGGTTGTGTTGCCACCCGGATGGGTCCTGCTTGATTTGGTACTGCTGCAGTTGGACAAACCCTTGCCGTATGACCTATAAGTCCACAAGTTTGGCAATTGCAGCACTTCACACTAGCCTGATGATGAAGGCTACATTGGTTGCACAAGGGTGCAGTTCCGTTGTATGGCTTCCTAGCAGGGGGTTGAGCTGGTTGGTTGGGGATGGCTCGACCATTGTGAGCGACCACGGCGAAGTCCTGAGAAGCCTTTCGCTTCTTTGACTTCTTAGGGGATCCAGCCTGTTCATCCATGGTCTTTGATTCCTTGATTGGTTTCTTGGCTGGTGGTGCTGTCATTTGGCTAGGTCTTGCCTGTTTTGGTGCCACTGCTGCGGGTTTCCTTGAAGCCTTATGTTTCTTTGGTTTAGGTGAAGGCTTGGCTTCTGCTTCCTTTGGTGGCTCCTGAGTGGCTCCATTTTTTAGACGAGACATGGCAATGCCTAGATCCACAGACTTCAGTATCACTTCGCCTATTTTTTGGGCAAATTTGGCTGTTTGCTCGGACATTTGACCGGTGCTGAGAGGAAGAGACATTCTAGAAGAAAATGAAAGACATAGGAAGAAACAAGTGAAACGTCATCGGGTAAATAATGCAAAATGGTAATGCATAAGAATTTGCGATCATTTGTTTGTTATCTAAGGCAAACAAATAAGATAGTGACAAATCAAAGTAAATGGGTCAAAAATAATGTATCGCGAAGACATGCTTGCCTATAAGTGAACACTCATCCCAAGAATTCCCAGGTAAGCACAACTGGTCTCGCGTCTGATGAGATGTATACGAAGTGCTTGCCTAGACAGAAAACCCAGAATACAGGCATTCACCCTTCCAGTTTGCACGTGTTCACATTATTTAAAACCCAAAACCTTGACGAGGTTTTGAAAACTCAAAGGGGTTCAAAACCTTACAATAGAGGGTTCAAAACCTAGTAATCAATCATCCTAGAACAGATGATTAGTTTTCAAAGCGGTTTTGAAATTTATGTTCTTGTTGTGGTTGTCGCCTAAGGATAGGTGACAGTATTGTTTTATGACTAAACGCAAGTAAACTCGCGTTAGGGTCCTAGGAAGGTTATAGACTAGGTCAAAGTATTACTAATAACCTAATTCCCTATAACCATGAGCTCTGATACCAACTTTTCTGTCACACCCCGACCACGTAGAACCTACAAAACGTGGCGGAAACATCGGGGAGTGTTGTAACAGAATCATTGTTTCATAACACATGGAACTTGAAATATTGTTTTATTGATTAAAAGAGTTACAATGCCTTCACAATCAAAGAAACATAACAAAATAACTAGTCTTGCATCTTTTATTGTCACTAAGGCCCATGTCCGCCTAAGTGTATCTTGATCAATCCTATTCTTCATTTCCTGAAACACATGTGAAAATAGGTACGTCAGCATAAAAATGTCGGCGAGTACATAGGTTTTGTGAAAATAAGATTCATGACATCTGTTTAAGAAAATGTTTAGTCATGAACCTTGTAATTTGCTTTGTCTTTGTAAATCATTTGAAAAACAATAAGTTCAGATGATACGTATAAATAAGAGAATAATGCATGGTTAAATGAATAACCATGTAAAAATGAGTTTGTATAAGTTAAGTTGTTTGTAAAACAATGTATTGTGAAAAGTATGTTATTTGTATAAAATGTTATATGTCTGAATTGAAATGATTTCAAATAACGCAACGATATGTAATACCATACAATCACTTATATATAGGAAGTACCAGCAGCGTATCCACCATGCTTGTATCATATTACACACGCCTCGTTACTTAAATCACTTACTCAAACCAAACCACCAATATAAGATGTCTATGTTTAAACCAATTGTCAAAAGTCCTGGTATAAACCATGTCAAATGTTGATAGTCAAAAAGTAGTCAAGTAATGTGTAACAAATGTTTATGTATGGCTAGTGAAATGCATCAACTAAACCATAGATGAAATGCACAAAACAAAGTATTGAAGTAAAACTTGGTTTAAATCAAAGTTATGTTTTGTAAAATATATGCATGCTATACTGAATATGAACATTTATGCGGTATTATAAAAATTCATACATCCAAGCCTTGCGACAGTCGGATAACTATGTAAAAATGAGTTATCAAAAGAATATGTATTCGGATTCGGTCATTCCTTACGTCCAAACAAACCCGAGATTTCAGGAATGGGATTTGTCAAGTCCTATGGTACCACTACCTACTACCGAGCGGCGTGATCGGTGTTAATGAATGTATAGTATAGTTTAAACAAACCAAATGTCATACCAAAATGTAAGCATGTTTTATGAAGATAATGTACTAGAGTAAACATACAAGGTAGAGCTGTAAAACAATGTGTCCATATGTTACTGGAACATATGCAACAGAGATGCAATGTAAAATAATGTACTAAGCATGTACTAAATGGACATACATAGCATGTGATGTGATGTGATGTAAAACAATGTACTAAGTATGCACACAATGGACATACATAGCATAAAATGTAATGAAATCATGTACTAATAGTGTACTAATGAACATAGCATGTATATAATGTGAAAACATGGAAAGCATGAAAGTAACAAGTAGGCACATGTGTTCCACCCCAAAACGTTTGGAAAACAGTAAAAGAGGGGTCTATGTACTCACTTGAGATTGCTCAGAAGTCCTAAGATAACCACCAAGCAATGCTAGAGATCTCGGAATATCAAACGGCACCTAATATAGGTAACTACATTAATAAACCGGACCTAAATCGGAAGATCGGATAGAATGAGGGCTCGTAAATCAAATGAGTATGGGAACTCATGTAGTATGGTTTAACAAAGCCTACATACTAAATGAAACCTAACCTAAGTGCTTACAACCCATTACGACCCGTTCAGGTAGCTTATGCTACTTTAACGCGTCGTTCGCGTAAAACGCGTTCGGACCGCCTAACTAGTCCTATGACAAGTAACATATGCCTTAACATGTCTAATATTGTTGTCAAATCAGTTTAGATGTCAAAAGTTATGTTACATATGCTTAAAATGAATTTTCGCGTCAAAAGGGGATTTTGGTAATTTACCTAAGGCATATAAGCTACCTATCATACAACTACATAAACGAAGCGACCATAAGGTATAACCTCGGAAGGTTATTCCCTATATACTATGGTCACCTAATGTGCTTGGTTGGATCCTAATGATCGACCAAACGGGTCGGGTTCGAAAGTATAAGCGATTGTTTAAATCGCTTACCTTACGACCCTATATAAGCACTAAACTAAAAGTGACGAGCTAAGCATGTTAAAACATGCTTAACTAAGTTTAGAAAACAGGTTTGGTATCAAAACAAACGGTTTTGATACCCATAAGTAGTTTGGTTACAAAATACGCAAGAATACGTATTCTGACCGAAACTACGGCTCGTCACTGAGCCTAGATAACATGGTAATCAGTAGGTATAGTCACAAAGGACTATAACCATCGTGATTACAATCACGTTGCGAAGTTCAAACGAACTTCGCATTGACCATAAGCTGGTCAATGCAGAAAGTCAAACAAAGTTTGACTTTCAGACTCGAAAAGCAATAAAAGAACGAAAGAATACTCACGTAGGGTCCCCGAATGCTAATCTAGATCAAAATAGCTCAGGTATGAAACAAAGGTTTCAACTTAGAGCATTTGAGATCAGATTCTAGTGAGTTTAGAGGTTGGATGGCAAGGGGTATTTATAGTGAATGGTCCACCATTAGGATCGTTTGTCGAAATACGTGCCTTAATCTCATCCGTACATGTGTCGGAACCTTATGGTACCCAAAAAGGCCACTCACCATAAGAGTTTGACACTTGGCACTTGACCTTTGGAGAGTGTTAAGGGCTGTTAAAAGATGAAAAAAAAACGTTTTGCTGCATCTGGCCCCTGTTTACGGACCTAGTTTGGCAGATTTACAGTTTCAGTCCCTGCAACCTCAAAACTTGGTTTTCGATGCGTTTTTTTTTGACACGTTTAAGCCCTGTTAACCCCATTTCAAAGCTCTAAAATGAAGTTAAAGTATAGGGAACTTAAAATGTGTTCAAAAATATCTCGGGTGTCGGTTCGTTTAGCCGTACGGTTACGTTGTTCGGTTAATTACGACGGAATGCGCATAAGCGCGAAAAATGATCCAAATGGCGTGACGAATGGATTTTTCTTATTTCAAACACTAAAATAAAATATTTTAGTGCTTACATAAATTTTTGGATGTCCGGATATATTCAGAACGTAAGTTATGCACGAAAATGCAAACTTGTGCACTTTTTGACGCTTTTAGTACCTGAATAAGCCAAAAGTTTATTTTAGCACACCGAACCCCTCAAAGCCTATTTCTAAGCTATATAAAGGATATTTAAGGTGTTTTTAACTTATGGTCATGTTCCGGAATGTCTGTTACAGTTCAAATTGGCATACTTTCGCAGTTTGTCAAGTTTAGTCCCTGTAAGCGAATTAACTTGTTTTTGCCATACCAAAGCCTTCAAAACTTATTTCTAAGTTATGTAAAGGTTATTTAAGGTATGTTAAGCCTATGTCACTATTCCGGAGTGTTTGTTGCATTAAACTGGTTATATTTACGCATCGGTGCGCGTATAACCTTCCAGAAAGCGATTTAGAGTTTGGAATTGAACAAAAATTGATATGTGCAAATGATACACATATTTTTACAAATCCCAAGTATGAAATATAATATTTCATTGGTTCGGTATTTGTTTGATGGTCGTGGAGGCACAGGTGTTACATCACATGGTGGAACGCTCAGGTCCAAATGCTGGGGTTGGTTGCTGCTAACGCCACCCCATGGAACAACTTTAAGGAAATGATCAGGGAAGAGTACTGCAACCGTGATGATATTCACAAACTGGAAGTCGAGTTCTTCAATCTCAAGATGACGGGGTCAGAAATTGAAGCGTTTACGAAGAGATCGAATGAGCTTGCTATTCTGTGTCCAACGATGGTGGATCCTCCAATCAAACGCATCGAACTTTATCTTAAGGGTCTAGTGCCAGAGATCCAAAGTCACGTGACTTCAGCAAACCTAGCCACCATCCAGCAAGTTGTACAATTGGCTCATCGCCTCACTGATCAGACGGTGGAGCAGGGCAGATTACCAAAGCGTGTTAGTGTTACAGCTACTTCAGATGTTCCTAGTGACAACAAGCGAAAATGGGATGGAACTTCAAGCAAAGGATCAACTTCTGTTCAGCCTCAGTCTCAGCAGAGAAGAACTGATGACTACAAGAGTCCTAGTCAGCAATCGTCAGGTAGCCAAAGTTATGGTGTGTATAAGGGGAATCACCCTAAATGCAATCGCTGTAACCTACATCATAGAGGGCCATGCACCAGGGGTAACTGTCATCGGTGAAACAAGCCAGGTCATGCAGCAAAGGATTGCAGAAGTTTTTACCCAGCAAACCAGAATCGTCAGCAACAACAAGTTCAACAGAATCAACGCCAACAGCAGCAGCAGCAAGGTAACAACAAAGGGTGCTTTCAGTGTGGAGCTGAAGGCCACTTCAAGAGAGATTGTCCCCAGCTGAACAGGAACCAGAACAACAATAACAACAACAATCAGGGGAATGGGAACAACGGGGGTAACAATGGCAATGGTGCAAGGGGTCGTGTGTTCGTTATTGGCCAGGGAGAGGCGAGGAATGATCCCAATGTTGTGACGGGTAAGTTCCTTCTCGACGACTTTTACGTTACTGTCTTATTTGATTCGGGTGCTGATACTAGTTATGTGTCCCTAAAAGTTAGTCAACTGCTTAAGCGTACCCCAACACCTTTGTATCCCAAACACGCTGTAGAGTTAGCTAATGGTAAAAGTATAGAGGTCACACACGTAGTCAAAGATTGTAATCTTGTTCTTGCTGATCACACTTTTTCGATCGACCTCCTTCCTATCACTCTGGGTAGTTTCGACGTTGTCATTGGGATGGACTGGTTATCCCAACATCAAGCAGAGATTCTTTGCAACGAAAAGATTGTCCGTATTCCTCGCCCAGGTGATGAACCCCTTATGATTCATGGCGACAAGAGTGGTGCAGTTGTGAGCATCATCTCTTTCCTTAAGGCCCAAAAGTGTTTACGTAAGGGCCATACTGCTATTCTGGCTCTCGTTACTGACACCTCGAAGAAAGAGAAGAAGATAGAAGACTTTCCGATTGTACGCGACTATCCTGAGGTATTTCCTGAGGAACTACCTGGCCTCCCGCCTCATCGCCAGGTCGAGTTTCAAATCGAGTTAGCTCCTGGAGTGGCACCCATAGCTCGTGCACCGTATCGTTTAGCTCCATCAGAGTTGAAAGAACTCCCTACGCAACTGCACGAACTCTTAGATAAGGGTTTTATTCGTCCTAGCTCATCACCCTGGGGAGCTCCAGTGCTATTCGTGAAGAAGAAAGACGGTACTTTCTGTATGTGTATCGACTACCGTGAACTCAACAAGGTGACCGTGAAAAATCGTTATCGTCTTCCACGCATTGACGATTTGTTCGACCAGCTGCAAGGGTCGAGCTACTATTCAAAGATCGATTTGAGATCAGGATATCACCAGCTGAGAGTCCGAGAAGAGGACGTCTCTAAAACCGCCTTTAGAACCCGTTATGGACACTATGAGTTTTTGGTCATGCCTTTTGGGCTGACAAACGCACCTGCGGTCTTCATGGACTTGATGAATCGAGTGTGCAAGCCTTACCTAGACAAGTTCGTTATTGTATTCGTCGACGACATCCTGATCTATTCTAAGAGTCAGGAGGAGCACGAACAACACTTACGACTTATTTTAGAACTCCTTCGAACAGAACAGCTGTACGCCAAGTTTTCAAAATGCGACTTCTGGCTTCGTGAAGTCCATTTCTTAGGCCATGTAGTGAATAAGGATGGGATCCACGTTGATCCATCCAAGGTAGAATCGATCAAGAGCTGGCCTGCACCTCGTACACCAACGGAAATTTGCCAATTCTTGGGATTGGCAGGTTACTACAGGAGGTTTATTAAGGATTTTTCCAAGATTGCACAGCCTCTCACTACACTGACACAGAAGGGCGTTGTTTATCGTTGGGGAAATGTACAGGAGTTAGCGTTTCAGCACTTAAAAGATAGACTGTGCAGCGCACCTATCCTTTCATTGCCAGAGGGCACAGACGACTTCGTGGTTTATTGCGACGCATCCATTCAGGGTCTTGGTTGTGTATTGATGCAGCGGGATAAAGTTATAGCCTACGCCTCACGCCAACTCAAAGTTCATGAAAAGAACTACACTACACACGATCTGGAGCTGGGAGCGGTTGTTTTTGCGCTTAAGATATGGCGACACTACTTGTATGGCACCAAGTGTGCTATCTACACAGATCACAGGAGTCTCGAGCATATTTTTAAACAGAAGGAACTCAATATGCGACAGTGACGATGGGTCAAACTACTGAATGACTACGAATGCTCGATCAGGTATCACCCAGGCAAAGCCAATGTTGTGGCTGACGCCCTCAGTGACGATGGGTCAAACTACTAAAGGACACTGCGCCCAAGCGCGTACGAGCTTTACAACTCACTATACAGTCTAGTCTTCCTTCTCAGATACGAGATGCTCAGGTGGAAGCATTGAAACCAGAAAACGTCAGGGCTGAAGCCCTACGCGGCTCAAGGCAACGCTTAGAACAGAAGGAAGACGGTGCTTACTACGTCACAAGACGCATTTGGGTCCCACTTTATGGCAACCTACGAGAGCTTGTGATGGATGAGGCACACAAGTCTCGCTACTCGGTACATCCTGGTTCGGATAAGATGTACCACGATATCAAAACTACATATTGGTGGCCTAGCATGAAGGCCCACATAGCAACGTACGTTAGCAAGTGCTTGACTTGTGCGAGGGTCAAGGCGGAATACCAGAAACCTTCAGGCCCACTTCAACAACCAGAGATACCACAATGGAAATGGGAGCAAATTTCCATGGATTTTGTTACTGGCCTGCCTAGATCACAACGTGGTAACGATACTATTTGGGTGATCGTTGATCGACTCACAAAGTCTGCTCACTTCTTGGCTATCAAGGAAACGGATAAGTTCTCCACCCTAGCAGACGTATATCTTAAGGAAGTTGTCTCGAGGCACGGGGTGCCCACCTCTATTATCTCGGATCGAGATGCACGTTTCACATCAGAATTATGGCAAGCAATGCACAAGTCTTTTGGCTCAAGATTAGATATGAGCACAACCTATCACCCGCAAACGGATGGGCAGTCGGAACGTACCATCCAGACTCTAGAAGACATGCTTAGGGCATGTGTAATTGACTTTGGCAATGGCTGGGAAAAGCATCTGCCACTTGTGGAATTTTCGTACAACAATAGCTACCACACCAGCATTAAAGCTGCTCCGTTTGAGGCATTGTACGGGCGTAAACGCCGGTCACCTCTTTGTTGGGCAGAGGTGGGGGATAGTCAGATTACTGGTCCAGAACATGTGGTTGACACAACAGAGAAAATTGCTCAGATACGACAACGAATGGCGGTGGCTCGTGACCGTCAGAAAGTCTACGCCGATAAGGGCAGAAAACCACTAGAGCTCCAGGTTGGGGAGCGTGTACTACTCAAAGTTTCACCCTGGAAGGGTGTGGTTCGTTTTGGGAAATGAGGCAAACTTAACCCACGATACGTTGGACCTTTCGAAGTTATTGAGAAAATAGGCAAGGTGGCCTACAAACTAAACCTACCAGCAGAACTCAGTGCAGTTCACAATGTTTTCCACGTGTCAAATCTGAAGAAGTGTCTGTCAGATGAGACCCACATAGTTCCTTTGAAGGAGCTCACTATCGACGAGCGGTTACGATTCGTTGAGGAACCAGTTGAAATCACGGACCGGGATGTTAAGGTCCTCAAGCGTACTAGAATATCTCTCGTTCGAGTTCGTTGGAACTCACGTCGCGGCCCAGAGTTCACCTGGGAACGCGAAGATCAAATGAAACAAAAGTATCCCCAACTATTCGCAAACAGTACAACCACTACTGAGGCCGAAGCTACGGAATTTCAGGACGAAATTCCAGATCAACGGGGGGAGGATGTGACACCCCAGGAAAACCGGGAAAAACCATACAACTTAACTAGCTTCCTCAGTGAGTACGTATCAAATTTCGGGACGAAATTTCTTTCAACTTGGGGATAATGTGACAACTCGTATTTCAGAACCTATCTTTGTGTAAAGAGTAGCGTGTTTGAACACTATGTGATTGTATGAACTTGGTTGATTAATTGAATGTTTGATGTTTGTTATGTGTTTATTGTGTAACGAATGTATGTATGAATATAAACGAGCTCTAACACACGACACAACCCGATCGCACAAGCCCATTCGGGCCATACTCGAAACCCAAGGGCAGCCCAAGGAAGGGTTCGGCCCACCCCCTAGCTATACGAAAACATTATCCCATCTTAGGGATTAGTTTCACATAATTCACAACACACTAAACCCTAAATCTCTCTTTCTTCTCTCTAGAACTCGACGGCAACAACACTCTCTCCCTCGAAGCTTGTGATTCGGATTAAACCCTTATTCATCTCTAATCCGGTTAGTGTTTTAAGTGTTTTATTGTTATTTGATTTTATGCGATCGATGAAGGTGTATTGTTATATGATTTAATCAAATCCGGTTAGGGTTCTTGCTTGTGGAATCGATAATAATGAGGTTGCATGATGTTGTGATGTATGTATGTTTTATATGATGACAAATAGGGTTACTTATGTATGTGTTTATAATTGATATGATTGCATGACTATGTTGTTCAACGTTATGGGATAAACTTGCAAACCCACTACAAAAATCGGTCCAATAACATGTAAGTATGTACTGTTGTCGGCACATGTTAGCTTTGATTATGTGTTGTTATGATATAGGTATGAGAATGATGGTATAACATGAAGTAATCATAGTGTCAGAATTTGTCAGCCATGTGAAGTCTTGAATATTGTTTGAATTATTAATGGGTTGAACATATTATAGAATTTATTGGGTGGAATATGTTGTTTGATCGATTATAATTTGATGAGAAAACTGTTGGAATTGTTAATTGATATATTCACAAATGGAAATAATATAACTGCTTTGCATGAAATCCGGACATTTAAACTAGTCGCACAAGATAACCTGTGTCGCACAAGAATGAGTGAATCGCACAAGATGTTGTTTTGTTTAATAGTTGGGCCGGTTGTATATAGTGGGCCGGGCTAGTTCGGATCGCACAAGGGATATTGGATCGCACAAGAGGTCCATGTTTAAACTATTTGGGCTGATTAATTACTGAACTATTATGTTAATTGGGCCGGGTTTTGTGAATCGCACAATAGGTTGGGCCGTTATTATGTTGGGCTTCACTTTGTGAATCGCACAAGTCGGTTATGTTATGATGGTTGAATGTGATGTTGCGTGTTTGCCATGATCCGTATGTGTTTCTTATATGCTATTCTATGTGATACTTAAGTGCACTACTTGAAACCAAAACCTGACTTGTGTGTTAACCATGTTAGGACGTGGTTGACCACTAGCATCTAGACTTGACCTCTCGTTTACCTACCGAGCAATCCAAGGTGAGTTCACACTCTACAAAGCATGGGATTCCCAGGGGTTGGGGATGGGGTTAAGGAATATGGATTCCTCGTCCTCTCTTGGGTAGGACAGCAATGGTTCAGGAATGTAATTCCTCGTCCTTACGGACATATAACTTTTACTAGACCAAAACTCTATCACGAAGTCCCTCCTTTTTATATCGACTTAATCGTCGGGCCAATGGCGAGCGGGTCATTAGTTAGATAGCGCTATTTAGGTCTGACAAGCCTCACACCGTGCCGCAGAGGACGGGCGTGAACTAATGGATCTGGGCACGTCAATGCTGATAGACATTGACAGTTCAGGGCACTTAAATATGACTTTAGTCAGTAGTCGATATGGTAACGAGTCTAGTAGATACATGGGGTAGCCCCCACGGCCGAAATGCCAGATAACTATCATGGGGTAGCCCCCACGGCCGAAATGCCAGATAACTATCATGGGGTAGCCCCCATGGCTGGATTGCCAGAGTTAATGGGTTAAACAAATCACGTTTTTCAACTATGGGGTAACCCCCACGGCAGGATGCCAGTTAAAGGAAACTGTTTTTGGAACAACTTAAAATGAACACCCAACCGTGAACTCACTCAACTTGTTGTTGACTCGTTACTACATGCTTTGCAGGTCAATAGGTACTTAGCTGGAGCTTGCATGGGGGAGAGTCATTGTGGGACATGGACAACTGTGTGCCATGTTAAACCTTTGGATATTTAAACTTATGTTTTGGTTTTAAACATTATGCTTCCGCTTATAACTTAAACTATGTTTGCTTTGGACACCAATCGTGTTGGTTGGACTTTTATATTTAACTACTTACTCGTTCGATATGATTGGTGGTTTGATCCTGGTCAGTCACGCCTCCAAGCGGTGATACTCCGCGTGTGGATTTTGGGGGTGTGACAGACATCATGCTTGATCATATCCGCAATGCAACCAAGACTCGATATAAGATGAAGTCGACAGATGAATGCACCAACAGGAGAGTTTGGTCACTTCCGTAACAACTGTGCGAGGTTGGCGAATGCAAATGCGAATCCGAACGTGAATGTCAACGCGAATGCGAATCCCGCTCGTGGACGAGCATTCAATTTGAATGCAAACGAGGCTCGAGCTAACAACCTCGTTGTCAATAGTACGTTTCTTGTTAACAATCGACCTGCATCTATTCTTTTTTATTCTGGTGCCGATAGAAGTTTTGTTTCATTATCTTTTGAACCTTTGCTTGCGATACCTAGAACTAAACTGAGGAAACCCTTATCTGTCGAAGTTGCTACTGGTAAACCTCTTGTTCTCGATTCTGTTATTCGTGATTGTTAGTTAAACCTTGATAACCATCTTTTTCCCATTGACCTCACGCCGATGCAACTTGGGAGTTTCGATATTATCGTGGGGATGGATTGGTTAACCAAACATCATGCTGAGGTGGTTTGTTTCGATAAGATTGTTCGTATTCCTTTTCCGTCTGGCGATGTTCTGGAAGTTCATGGCGAGAAGCCATCTGGTGGTTTGAAGCTTATGTCGTGTACAAAGGCCCAAAGTTATTTGCGAAAAGGATATGTTTCTTTCCTGGCACATGTTACAGAGGAGAAAGGCAAGAGCAAGAGTATTCAGGATATTCCAATTGTTCGGGATTATCCAGAGGTGTTTCCCGATGAACTGCCTGGTTTGCCTCCAGTTCGTCAAGTCGAGTTTCATATTGACCTTGTACCCAATGCCAACCCGATTGTGAAAGCACCTTATCGTCTTGCACCGTCGGAGATGCAAGAGTTATCAAAACAGCTTCAAGAGTTATCTGATAAAGGATTCATCTGTCCGAGCTTTTCGCCTTGGGGAGCTCCTGTCCTCTTTGTGAAAAAGAAAGATGGATCTTTTCGAATGTGTATCGATTATCGTGAGCTTAATAAGCATACCATCAAGAATCGATATCCCCTACCTAGAATTGATGGTCTCCTCGACCAGCTGCAAGGTGCTTCATGCTTTTCCAATATCGATCTGCGATCTGGGTGTCATCAACTTCGTGTACTCGAAGAAGATATTCCCAAAACTGCATTCCGTATGAGATATGGGCACTACGAGTTCACTGTCATGCCTTTTGGTTTGACAAATGCCCCAGCTATCTTCATGGACTTAATGAACAGGGTTTGTAAACCTTATTTAGATAAGTTCATCATTGTGTTCATCGACGATATTCTCATTTATTCAAAGTCTCGAGCCGACCACGAGCAACACCTTCGTTTGACCTTGGAACTTCTGAAGAAGGAACAACTTTTTGCTAAATTCTCCAAGTGTGAATTTTGGCTTAGAGAAGTTTAGTTTTTGGGTCATATAGTCAACGAGCAGGGTATTCATGTAGATCCATCCAAGATAGCTGCTATTAAGGATTGGAATACACCGACGACACCTACAGAGATTCGATCATTTCTTGGTCTTGCTGGTTATTATCGTCGATTCATTTCTAATTTCTCAAAGATCGCGGTTCCACTCACTGCTTTAACTCAGAAAAATAAGCCTTTTGAGTGGGGACCTAAGCAAGAAGAAGCGTTCCAAACGCTAAAACGGAAGCTCTGTGATGCTCCTGTTTTATCTCTACCTGAGGGAAACGATGATTTTGTTGTCTATTGTGACACGTCGAATCTAGGACTTGGTTGCGTTCTTATGCAATGAGGTAAAGTCATAGCTTATGCGTCTAGACAGCTGAAAATTCACGAGAAGAACTATACGACTCATAATCTTGAATTAGAAGTTGTGGTTTTCGCACTTAAAATCTGGAGACACTACCTCTATGGAACGAAGTGTGTGGTTTTCACAGACCACAAAAGTCTCCAGCATATTCTCAATCAGAAGGAGCTGAACATGAGGCAACGACGTTGGGTTCAACTCTTAAATGATTATGATTGTGAGATCTGCTACCATCCTGGTAAGGCGAATGTCGTAGCCGATGCGCTTAGTCGAAAGGAATAAGTCAAGCTTCATTATGTTCGAACTCTATCTGATATTCAGTCTCGTGTCCTTCAAGCTCAACGATCTTGTGTGATCAAAGACTTATTGAAATATGAGCTACCGCTTCAACTCAAACATAAACTCGAAACGAAGGACGATGGGTTGCTATATTTCAAGGATCATTTGTGGATTCCGAAACAAGACGATCTTCGCACCTTGGTAATGGACGAATCTCACAAGTCTCGATATTCTATCCATCCTGGTGCTGATAAAATGTACAAGGATCTTCGTACTCAGTTCTGGTGGCCTGGTATGAAGAAGGATGTTGCCTTGTATGTATCGAAATGCCTAACTTGTCTCAAAGTCAAGGCTGAACATCAATGACCTTCTGGTTTGCTTGTACAACCAGAGATACCGGTTTGGAAGTAGGAGAACATTGCAATGGATCTCATCACTAAGTTACCGCGTACATCTAAAGGTCACGATGCTATTTGGGTTGTTATCGATAGATTAATGAAATCAGCTCATTTTCTACCAATTCGCGAGGATCTATCTGCTAATAAACTTGCAAAGATTTATGTTGATGAGATTGTATCACGGCATGGTGTTCCTTTGGATATCATTTCCGATCGTGATGCTCGGTTTTCATCTCATTTTTGGAAGACCATGCAATCTGCGTTGGGAACCTAACTGAATCTAAGCACTTCTTATCATCCCCAAACAGATGGACAATCTGAGAGAACGATTCAAACTTTAGAGGATATGCTTAGGGCATGCGTGATAGACTTTGGTGGTAATTGGGATTCTCATCTTCCACTGATCGAGTTCTCTTACAACAACAGTTATCATGCTAGTATTAATATGGCACCATTCGAAGCTTTCTACGGTCGAAAATGTCGTTCACCTGTCTATTGGAATGAGATCGGTGAAGCTCAGCTTACTGGACCTGAGCTCATTCTGGAAACAACAGACAAAATCAAGAAAATCCGCGATAATCTTGTGACAGCTCGAAGCCGTCAAAAGAGTTATGCAGATATGCAATGCAAGCCCTTAGAATTTCAAATCGGAGACCGTGTCCTACTCAAGGTGTCACCTTGGAAGGGAGTGGTGAGATTTGGAAAGAAAGGAAAACTTGCACCCCGATATGTTGGACCATTTAAGATTGTTGAAAGAATTGGAAAGGTTGCCTATCGACTAGAGCTAGCTCCAGAGCATGGAAATATTCATCCGACTTTTCACGTGTCTAATTTGCGAAAGTGTTTAGCTGATGATGATCTTCACATTCCTCTCGACGAGATTCAAATCGATGAAACGATGCACTTTGTCGAGAAACCTGTGGAGATAGTGGACCGTACATTCAAACAGTTGAAGAACAAACGGATTCGATTGGTCAAAGTTCGCTGGAAATCCAAACGTGGCCCCGAGTTTACTTGGGAATGTGAGGACCAGATGAAGACGAAATATCCGCATTTGTTTTCACAAGTTTCCTCTAAGTAAAAATTTCGGGACGAAATTTCCTAAAGTAGGGGAGACTGTGACATCTATGTATTTTAACCCTTGTACTGTTCCGATCAACTTTGTATTTAATAAAATATGATGTTTCATTTTCAATATGTGTTTAATTATTTGTGACATTAGTACGTTTTCAATCATTGTTCAATTCCGAACTCTTAAACCTGTTCTGGAAGTAAAATCATAAACCGTTATGTAAACATAATCAGTTTAACACGACGTACACTCCGGAAATGTGACATAAGCCAAACATACCCTAAATACCCTTTGCATAACTTAGAAATAAGTTTCGAAGGATTCGGTATGGCAAAAACATGTTTGTTCGAACTTTAGAACTAATTACGACAAAACTGCGAAACGAACGTTGGTGACCGTCCGGATAATATTTAAATCCCACAAATATCCTGTTATGATTAAAATTTTATTTTTAATCAGGTTCGTGTTGAAAAATAAATTAAAACGCTTAAAACGTTATTTTCAAGTGTAAGCGCGTACCGCGTATTACTGCGTAACACATTGCTTCTACTGCAAAACGCAGACAACGCAGCCAGTCTTGGCAACTGAAATTTATTTCAGTAAGTTTTTGGCAAGTTTATTTTTATAGAATAATAAAAATAATTTAGAACGCCATAAACTGGGATTTAAACGCTAGATAAAATACCCGGTATCCAGTTAAATACCTATTTTTATCTATTTTTACCATTTAAAATTACACTTTACCCCCCCCCCCCCCTATATGGTTCACGGTCACATGGGGGTGACCCCACCAAAAATATTGCCATGATCTTTCCGTCCGGATAATATTTAAATCCCACAAATATCCTGTTATGATTAAAATTTTATTTTTAATCATGTTCGTGTTGAAAAATAAATTAAAACGCTTAAAACGTTATTTTCAAGTGTAAGCGCGTACCGCGTATTACTGCGTAACACATTGCTTCTACTGCAAAACGCAGACAACGCAGCCAGTCTTGGCAACTGAAATTTATTTCAGTAATTTTTTGGCAAGTTTATTTTTATAGAATAATAAAAATAATTTAGAACGCCATAAACTGGGATTTAAACGCTAGATAAAATACCCGGTATCCAGTTAAATACCTATTTTTATTTATTTTTACCATTTAAAATTACACTTTACCCCCCCCCCCCTATATGGTTCACGGTCACATGGGGGTGACCCCACCAAAAATATTGCCATGATCTTTCTTGATATATCTTGGATTCACTTAAATCTTAGAGGATCTTATGTAATCTCCTATGGATCCTCATATCTCTATATGTATCATTCAAGATCATTTCTCACTCAACACTTCACATAACCTCCTTCTCTCTCTCTCCCAACCGTCCACACCACCATCACTCCCATCTTCAAATCTTCAACCTTGTTCTTGAAGATCAAGCTCCATTCCAAGCTAGATTCAAGTTGGTGTGAAGATACAAAGGAGTTTCCAAGGTGCTTTCAAGTGATTTCAAGCTCCCTATCATCAAAATCTCATACAAAAACTTACTTGAATCTTGAAGGTATAAAGTTTATGTTTAAATCATACTCTTGATTCTTGGTTGTTCTTGATGATTGGAAGTTTCTCTTGAATCTTGGAATTTTTCACAAACTTGAAATCTAAAAAGAAATGGGTCTTGATACAAAATAAAAATGGTGATATATATGTGCGTGTGTATAACCGTATATATATATATGTGTGTGTGTGTGTGTGTATGTGTATGAAATTTGAGCTTGATCTTTGGCAAATACTTGTTTAAGTTGTTGCTTGTTCTTGAATAATAGTTAAAATGCAAGTGTTTGATGATTTGTGCAACCGTATATATATATATATATATGTGTGTGTGTGTGTGTGTGTGTGTGTGTATGTGTATGATTTAAGTGCTTTATGTGAGACCTGCACTATCATGAGTATAACCACTATTTTATTCATTAAATAACATGGGTTATGTTAAAATATCAAGTCGTTTCGATTTGGGATGGTTAGGGTAACGTTTGATGCAAAACTATGCGGTAAAACGGTTAAAAATCGGCTTTTCGGAGGATTTTTATAAAACTGTTTTAGATCAGTAAGTAAACTGATATTTTTTATATAAAAATAAGTATTTTAACTTATATTAAGTTTACTTGGAGTTTGGTTAGTCATACGTGACTTCTGACGCCCAAAAATGTTACCGAATCGCTAAAATAAGTGTTTTTCCACATACACTATAATGGGTTGCTCATGGGTAAATTTTATGTGTTACAATGTGTTATGTGTTTTATAATATGTGTATGATGACATGTTTAATGTTAACAATATTATGTGTATTACGATATTAAATTTATGTCACGTTTGAGAATATATATTACAACGCGCAAATCGTAGAGATATTGCTTATAACATGATGAGGGTCACCAATAAAATCGTTCAAGTCGAAAAGTTTTTAAAATATATATGTGAACTCATATATATACAAATACACCAAAATAATCAAAAATAATAACTTTTCGAGAAATCTCAAAGTTATGTGAAAATTCTAAGTATCGGAGAAACTTATGTATTTTGTGGGTTTTTTATTATTAAATCATTCTTATTTAATTTAGGACGAATAAACAATTTGAGGAATTGTGTTAACATATAAAAACGCACCCAAAGGTGAGTACATAGATCCCCTGTTTTTACATGATTTGTGGTAACTATGTGAGTACATAGTTCCCCTATTTTTCTGTTTTCGATTGTTTTGGGGTGATTCATATGTATCAAAATGATTTCGATATTTTAACGATGGTTTCAAAACGATTAAGATGGTTCGTACTAAACTAATAACAATTTCGATAATATGAACGAACTTGTTGGTTGTAGTTACATAACGAATGACATTTATTAATTTTGGCCAAACCGACCAGTATTAGGTTATGGTACCATAGGATCTGACAAATCCCGTTATCAGACTGCACCCATGGTTATGTGTGGGTTAGGTGGGTAACGACTGAATCTGTGATTGTTAATTTACCCTTTGGTGGTTTGTTAATGCGAGAAGCGAGATAGTCGAGTCACGAAGGTTTGAATGTTATTAGCGAGACGACCAAAAATAGTTTTCACAATTAAAACGAGGATGATTTAAACGACTTAAACGAGTTAACGATTTTGAAACGATGTCACTTAACGATGTCTTCGAAAGGATATAAACCATACGAGTTTTATTAACGAGTTAATACGAGATGTTTTACAATATGGTTTACTAAAACAAATGTTTTTGGGATTAGAATCATGGCTACGAGGTTTTATAAATTATAACCCGCTTGATTTGATGTAGTTAATTATGTTGCAATATTATACTCTTATCAAAACAAGGTCTTTAATAAGGTATTGCAACATGTAAACTAGCCATGAATCCGATACTCTTATAAAACCTATGTACTCGCCAGCATTTCTTTGCTGACTTTGTTTTTACATATGTTTCAGGTGATGTTGCTTGATGTTGATTGCTAGGATGCATGAGTCACATAGGATCTGGACGAGGCCTTAGTGACATAATAACAATGATAGTCGATATATAACATGTTTGTTTCATGCTAAAACAATGTAAATTACTTAATGAATAAATAAAACGAAACTCTTTTGTATCTATGGTTGTGAAACAATAATTATGTTACAACACTCCCCGACGTTTCCGCCACGATTTGTTGTTTTACGTGGTTGGGGTGTGACAGAGAACAACACCGAACAATCACTTATAATCTAGTTTCTATTAAAATATGAAAGTTACATACCCGCGAAACCAGTTGGACAACATCTCCCATCTGGGAACCAAAAGCTTATCCAACACAAGACCCAACACCTCTATATATAGACATTGCACCTTCGTATGAAGCCACATTAGGTCCTTTCGTACGAAGCGGCTTGGTATTGCGCATCCGTACAAATCCACTAAGTTGTCCGTTCGTACGAAGGGACTCCCTTCGTACAAAGGAGCTTATACATCACAACAACTTTGATTTGTAATGGATTTCACTCTTTTCTATACAATATTCAACACACACTCTATCTAGCCTATTCGCACAGTGGCAGACATACAAAATATGCACCAACAGATTCCCCTTTGGTTGTCACTGTTGAACTGTTACATTGAAAACGCTGAGCTGTGTTTGAATATTCTACAATCTTCAAATAATCTTGCAACTTCAATCAGGCATCTTGAAATCTTCAATAGATTCCCCCTTGATTGATGATCCAGATTTGCATTTGACAGTGTTTGAACAAATTGGCCCTGAAATGAATCTTCAGGTCTTTGTTTGCACAGTTCACAACTCCTCCTCTGATTTGCTAAATTGCAATCTTCACGAACAATCATCAACTTGAAACTAATCAATGCAACATCTCTGTTTCAGCTTTAACCACATCCGCGTTCGGTTTTTTATATAACATTTCAGCACCATCGATCTCGCATTCCGCTTGCTTGATCTGTTTATTATACAAAAACCCAACTGGCAATTGATAGAAACTTCAAATACCCCACTGGTTAATGTCAAATCTATGATTACCCCTGATACCACTTGATATTATAGGAAACGTTGAGTTTGAGAGAACTTTGGTCTCGGGATGATCGGTTCGGTGATAAGAAATGAGTAGAAATAGAATACGACACTGAACAATCACTTATAATCTGGTTTCTTATTAAAATATGAAAGTTACATACCCGCAAAACCAGTTGGACAACATCTCCCCATAGGGAACCAAAAGCTTGTCCAACACAAGACCCAAAGCCCATATATATAGGCATGGTGCCTTCGTACGAAGTGGCTTGCTCTTGCACATCTGTTACGAACCTACTATGTCATTTGTTCGTACGAAGGGACTCCCTTCGTACGAAGTTGCTTATACATCACAGAACCTTTGATTCATAACTGATTTCACTCAATTCTATACAATATTCAACACACGCTCTATCTAGCCTATTCGCACAGTGGCAGACATACAAAATATGCACCAACAGATTCCCCCTTGGCTGTCACTGTCGAATTGTCATGTTGAAAACCTTGAGTCGTGTTTGAATATTCTGCAACTTCAAATAATCTGCAACTTCAATCAGGCATCTTGAAATCTTCAATAGATTCCTCCTTGATTGTTGATCTGGGTTTGCTTTGATAGTGTTCGTACAAATTCCCCTTGAAATGAATCTTCAGGTCTTTGATTGCATAGTTCCTGACTCCTCCTCTGATTTGCTAAACTGCAATCTTCACGAACAATCACCAACTTGAAACCAATCAATGCAGCAATCTCTGTTTCAACTTTAACCACATCTGAGTTCAGTGTTTGATATGACATTTAAGCACCACTATCTCGCATTCCGCTTGCTCGATTTGAGTATTATACAAAAACCCAACCGAAAATTGATAGAAACATCAAATACCCCCTGGTTAATGTCAAATCTATGATCACCCCTGAAAATATGAAACCCGTTTTCCGTGATCAACGTTCAACACCTTCTAGAATGATATATCCGTGTAAACGGTAATATCCACAATTAACAAATCTTCAACGGATAACGAACCATCTGGTAACGTACACTAATCTCTGAAGCATTCGTCCACAATCAGATTCATCTTCTCAGACAATCTAGATCTCAAAAACTTTCATCCATAATCAGAATCACATTTCTGGGCAATTCTGAAGTTGGAACCACCCGAATATTGTTGTAGTGTCACGAATTTCAAAAATGCCGGAATTTCAATATCTGACATTGAAATTTTTATTCCCCCTTATTTTTGAAAATTCTGACGTCTCATCACTGAATTCCCCCACAAACTGAGCAATTCGGTCTTCTGTCGTCTCTGAAAAACTAGACTATGTCGAAAATATGACAATTTTTCCTCAAACGTCAGTTTTTCATTGTGACATCTGTGCTTGTAATTATTGTACCAACTCTGAATATTTAATTTTATCAATAAAACATTGTGATTTGATCCCAATATTTATTTATTTATGTTTGAAATTTTGCACGTTTTGATTTTTGTTCGAGTTTAAACTCTATATCGCTTTTTGGAAAGTTATACGCAAACTGATGCGAAAACGTAATCAGTTTAGCGCGAAAAACACTCCGTAACATCAACATATGCTTAACATACCTTAAATAACCTTTACATAACTTAGAAATAAGTTTTAAAGGGTTTGGTCTGGCAAAAACAAGTTTATTCGATCGCAGGGACTATTTGTGTCAAATTGCGAAAGTATGCCGATTCGTACAGTAACGAACATTCTGAAACATGATCATAAGTTAAACATACCATAAATATCCTTTACATAGCTTAGAAATAGGCTTTGAGAGGTTCGGTATGCGAAAATAAACTTATTTGATCAGTAGGGACTAAAAGCGTCAAAAAGTGCATAAGTTTGCAGTTACACGCATATCTTACGTTCTGAACATATCCGGACATCAAAAAAATTTTGTAATCATTAAAATATTTTATTTTAGTGATTGGAATACTAAAATACCACTTGTCGCGCAACTTGGATCGTTTTTTGCGTCCGTTCGAGTTTCGTCGTAATTAACCGAACAACAAGATCGTACGACCAAACGAACCGACATCTGAGATATTTTCAAGCATATTTCATGCCCCCTATACTTTAACTTCATTATTGAGCCTTGAAAATGGGTTAACGAGGCTTAAACGTGTCAAAAATCTAGTTTTTAAGCATCAGGGGCCTGTTCTGCCAATTTGCAAAAGTTGCTGGTCTGACATCCCTAGAGGGGCGCGAAGCCCATTCCTTCTGTCTTCGCGGCCCGCGAAAGACCCCCAGATCTGCAAAAATGGTTTTTCAGCTACCAATAACTGAATCTGGGTTTCTGGACAAGGTTTTCTCACACCATGGGCTGGTTTTTGAGGTCCCATGGTATACAAAACCATGTGCAACACATGGATGGCCAAGATCAAAGCTCAAATTACGAGGAACGATCCTAACAGTTCTTGAAAATCAATAAATACTGTAACATATATCCTTGTAATCATTGTGAACAGTTCAATTATCAATAAAACAATGTTATTTGATCCCAATGTTTGTTTGTTTATGTTTGACATTTTTCATGTTTTGACTTTTGTTCAATTTCAAACTCTTTATCATTTTCTGGAGAGTTATACGCAAACAGGTGCGTAAACGTAATTAGTTTAATGCGACAAACACTCTGGAACACCCACATATACTTAACATACCTTAAATAACCTTTACATAACTTAGAGATAAGTTTTGAAGGCTTTGGTATGGCAAAAACAAGTTAATTCGCCTACAGGGACTAAATTTGACAAACTGCGAAAGTATGCCAATTTGAACTATAACAGACATTCCGGAACATGACCATAAGTTAAACATACCATAAATATCATTTACATAGCTTAAAATAGGCTTTGAGGGGTTCGGTGTGCTAAAATAAACTTTTGGGTCATTCAGGGACTAAAGGGTCAAAAAGTGCACAAGTTTGCATTCTCACGTATAACTTACGTTTTGAATACATACGGACATCCAAAAATTTATGTAAGAACTAAAATATTTTATTTTAGTGTTTGGCATAAGAAAAATCCATTCGTCACGCAATTTGGATCGTTTTTCGCGCTTATACGCATTCCGTCGTAATTAAGCGAACATCGCGATCGTACGACCAAACGAACCAACATCCGGCATATTTTTGAGCATGATTCATGTCCACAATGTTTAGGCATCATTTTAGGGCCTTAACGTTGGCTTAACGGGCCTTAAACGTGTCGGAAATGGCTTTAAATCACAACAGGGACCAAAACTGACATTTGTTGAAACTTGTTTCTGACCTAAAGGGCCAGGCGGCCCGCGTGAGTTCTTGGTGTCCCCTTACGCGGCCCGTGTCAGCTTCCCAGATCAGATTAATCTGTTTTAACAGCTGTTTACAGCTATTAACCACTCAAAACTCACCCACACTTGCCCTTTCCTGCTCATGAGGGGCCATTTTGAGTTACCATAAGGTTGCAACAAGTGTAGGGACAAGATCAAAGCACGTTATTCGATAAACGATCCTAACGGTCTTGCATATCCTATAAATACCCAACCCTTTCAACCCCAAAAACCCACACCTTTGAAATCTGAATTTGCTCTTTAAGTTGTTGTGTTTAACACTTCATACCTGAGAGTATTCGGATTCAAACCTTTCATTCTTGGACCCTTTGTAAGTGTTCCTTCGTTCTTTTATTCTTTTAGCGTTAAAATCAAACTTTGTTTGACTTTCTGCAATGACCAGTTTATGGTCAATGCGAAGTTCGTTTGAACTTCATAACGTGAGCGTAATCACGATGGTTATAGTCCCTAGTGACTATACCTACTGATTACCACGTTATCTAGGCTCAGTGACGAGTCGTAGTTTCGGCCAAAATGCGCATTTACGCGTATTTTGTAACCAAACTACTCTTAGGTATCAAAACCGTTTGTTTTGATACCAAACCTGTTTTCTAAACTTAGGTAAGCATGTTTTAACATGCTTAGCTCGTCACTTTTAGTTTAGTGCTTATATAGGGTCGTAAGGTAAGCGATCTAAACAATCGCTTATACTTTCGAACCCGACCCGTTTGGTCGATCATTAGGATCCGACCAAACACATTAGGTGACCATAGTTGTATAGGGAATAACCTTCCGAGGTTATACCTTATGGTCACGACGTTTAGTTAGTTGTATGATAGGTAGTATATATGCCTTAGGTAAATTACCAAAATACCCTTTTTACGCCAAAACTCATTTTAAGCATATGTAACATAACTTTTGGTATCTAAACTGATTTGGCAACAATATTAGACATGTTAAGGCATATATTACTTGTCGTAGGACTAGTTAAGCGGTCCGAACGCGTTTCACGCGAACGACGCGTTAAAATAGCATAAGCTACCTAAACGGGTCATAATGGGTCGTAAGCACTTAGGTTAGGTTTCATTTTAGTATGTAGGCTTTGTTAAACCATATTACACAAGTCTCCATACTCGTTTGGTTTACGAACCCTCATTCTATCTGATCCTCTGATATAGGTCCGATTTATTAACATAGTTACCTATATTAGGTGCCGTTTGATATTCGTGATCTCTAGCATTGTTTGGTTGTTACTCAAGGACTACTAAGCAATCTCAAGTGAGTACATAGACCTCTCTTTTACTTTTTTCAAACTGTTTTGGGGTGAAACACATGTGCCTACTTGTTACTTTCATGCTTTCCTGTTTTCACATCATATGCTTGCTATGTTCATTAGTACACTTATAGTACGTGATTTACTTTACATTTCTGCTATGTATGTTGACTGATAGCATGCTAGCACATTGATTTACATGACTTTTCTGCTTCGTATGTTAACTTAGCATACTTAGTACATTGTTTTCATATAACATGTTCACATTTGCTATGACATTTGGTTTGCACAAACGGGACTTATATACGTTCATTAACATTAGCTACGCCGCTCGGTAGTAAGTACTGGTACCATAGGACCTGACAAATCCCATTCCTGACATCCCGGGTTTGTTTGGATGTAAGGAATGACTGAATCCGAAAACATTTCTTTTGATAACCTTGACTTAGGGTTATCCGACTGTCTCAAGGCTTGAATGTATGCGTTAACTTACCACATAAGTGTTTGTATCAATGTAACATGTATTACTTTGCAAAACATAACTTTTTGATATATTCAAAATACTTTGTCTTGTACATTTTTACAATTGGTTTATGTAACAACACATTACTTACCAGACATAACATTTGCTACCCATTACTTGACTACATTTGGACTATTAATATTTGATATGATTTATACAAGGACTTTTGACAATTGGTTTAAACATAGACTTTATACATTGGTGGTTTGTTTAAGTGACTTAAGTAACGAGATGTGAGTAATATGATACAAGCATGGTGGATACGCCGCTGGTACTTCCTATATATAAGTGTTTGTATTATATTACATATCATTGCGTTATTTAAATCATTCAATTTGGACTTATACATTTTACACAAGTAACACGATTCTCACAAGACTTTGGTTTACAAACAATTTACTTTATAAAACTCATTTTACTTGGTTATACATTTAACCATACATTATTCTTTTATTTATACATATCATTTGATCTTATCGCTTTTTAAATGATTTACAAAACAAAACAATTTACAAGGTTCATGACTGACTTTTGCTAAACAACTTTTTCTAAACTAATAAATCATGAATCCTATTTTCACAAAACCTATGTATCTCACAGGCATTTTTATGCTGACGTACCTATTTTCACATGTGTTTTCAGGAGCTTTTGCATAGGATGATGATCGTGACACTAGGGCGGACCTGTGCCTTAGAGACTTAAAATGAAGATAGACTTAGTTTAATTATGATATGTACTCTTTGTTTCGTGTTAAAGACAATGTTACCCTCTTGTTGATAAATAAAACGTAACTTTAATGTCCATGGTTGTGAAACAATTAATTCTGTTACAACACTCCCCGACGTTTCCGCCACGAATTGATGTTCTACGTGGTCGGGGTGTGACAGAAAAGTTGGTATCAGAGCCAATGGTTATAGGGAATTAGGTTATTAGTAATGCTTTGACCTAGACTATAACTTTCTAGGACCCCAACACAAGTTATCTTGTGTTTAGATCTTAAAACATGCACTTCACCTATCCTTAGGTGATAACCACAACGGGAACATCAAGTTCGAATCCGCTTTGAAAATTAATCATCTGTTCTTAGATGATTGATTACTAGGTTTTGAACCCTCTATTGTAAGGTTTTGAACCCTTCCAGTTTGATTTTTTGGCCTTGTGTTTTCCAAATTTTCAAAATCTCGTCAAACTTTTGGGTTCTAAATAATGTGAACACGTGCAAACTGGAAGAGTGAATGCCTGTACCCTGGGTTTTCTGTCTAAGGCTAGAGTGTTCGTACAAATCCACATAATCGGACCAGTCACTCTTACCTGGGAACTCTTGGGGTGAGTGTTCACTTATAGGCGAGCATGTCTTCGCGATACATTATTTTTGACCCATTTACTTTGATTAGTCACTGTGTGTCGTTTGCTTGCTTTGTGATGCAGACGAATGACCACCATCTTTGCTTTTGTTGACTTTGTTTCATCTCATCCTTTTCATTCAATCATCTCACTCGTTTCCTTCCATGTGTCCTCTTTTAGAATGCCTCCTCGACGCGAGAATCAGATAGCGACTGCCGAACTGGCTGAAATCATCGCACAGCAAATGGCTGCTGCTTTCCCAAATCTTTTTGCTCAATGGAACCAAGCCAACAAGAACAATCATGCTCCATGCAATTTCAAGAATTTTAACTCGGCTAAACCACTCAAGTTTAGTGGTTCTGAGGGAGCGACTGGGCTCCTTCAATGGTTCGAGAGCATTGAGAACACTTTCCGTCACGTTCAGTGTCCTGATAATCGCAAGGTCGAGTTTTCTTCGAGTGTGTTTCAGAAGAGGGCTCTCACGTGGTGGAACGGGGTTATGAGAGACCGGGGTGCAGAAGTTGCTCTAGCACAAACTTAGGTTGAACTTAGAGCTCTTATGATGAGGGAGTTTTGTCCTCGTCATGAACAGCGAGCTTTGGAAAGAGAGTTTGATGACTTGAAACAAGATAGTGGCGAGCACAGGGCGTATACGGATAGGTATGAGGAGTTGAGTCTGCTTTGCCCGACTATGGTTACCCCACTCGATCGAAAGGTACATCGACGGCCTACCTGACTCAGTGCAAGAAATCATTACTGGTAGTAACCCTACCACAGTCCGTCAGGCGATCGAGTTAGCAACGACATTGACTGAGTCGCAGGATCGAAAGGGAAAGCTGCACAAAAAAGGGTAACAAGGGTAAGAAGCAGGCGTCTGACAAAGAAGATAGCAAGAAAGGTCAAAACAAGAAGGGAAAGGATTCTGGTTCCCCAAGAGGGTCTAGGAAGCGAAAGGCTTCCCAAAACTATGCTGTTACCGCACAGGCTCAAGCTGCACCAAATCAGCCTGCGCAACCACCCGCCAAGAGGCCTTATCTTGGCAATGCACCTTTGTGCAACAGGTGTAACGGCCATCACCTACCACATCTCCAGTGTCGTCAATGCACCAACTGTGGAAGAAATGGTCATCTTGCTGCTACTTGTCGCATTCCTGTTAACCAGAATCAGGCAGTTCAGAACCAAGCCCAACAAGTTGCTCAGCCTCTTGCTCAGCAACAAGGTCAAGCTGCACGACCTCATTTTCCTCCTGGTTCGTGCTACAATTGTGGGGATCTGACCCACTACAGAAACCGGTGCCCAAGACTAGTTAACACCAATCCAAATCAGAATCAGGCTCAGGCTCGAGTTCGAGTCTTCAACATGAATGCACAAGAGGCACAAGCGGACAATGAAGTGGTGAACAGTACGTTCTTTGTTAATAATCAGCCTGCATCTGTTCTTTTTGATTCGGGTGCCGATAAGAGTTTTGTGTCGTTATCTTTTGAGCCATTGCTTCGCGTGTCTAGAACGAAACTAGGTAAGCCTTTGACAGTAGAAGTTGCTAGTGGTGAACCCGTTGTTCTTGATTCTGTTCTTCGCAACTGCCAGTTGAACCTTAACGACCATCTTTTTCCTATTGACCTAACTCCTATGCAACTTGGAAGCTTCGACGTTATTGTGGGTATGGATTGGTTAGCCAAGCATCGCACAAAGGTAGTTTGTTTTGAGAAGATTGTTCGTGTGCCGCTTTCGACAGGCGAGATCCTACAGGTTCTTGGTGAGAAACCTGCCAGTGGTCTCAAACTCATGTCTTGTTTTAAGGCTCGGAAGTATCTGCGAAAGAACTATGTGGCCTTTTTGGCACATGTTGTAGCAGATAAGGGCAAAGGTAAGTCTATTCAAGATATCCATGTTGTTCGGGATTATCCTGAAGTATTTCCTGAAGAGTTACCTGGTTTACCCCCAGCACGCCAAGTCGAGTTCCTTATTGATCTCGTACCTGGTGCAAATCCCATTGCCAGATCTCCATATCGTCTTGCACCATCTGAGATGCAAGAGTTGTCTAAGCAGCTTCAGGAGCTCTCTGACAAAGGTTTTATCCGTCCTAGCTTTTCACCTTGGGGTGCTCCCGTTCTTTTTGTCAAGAAGAATGATGGATCTTTTAGGATGTGTATCGATTATCGTGAGCTTAACAAGCTTACCATCAAAAATCGATATCCCCTACCTCGCATCGATGATCTCGTTGATCAGTTACAAGGTGCTTCTTATTTTTCAAAGATTGATCTGCGATCTGGATATCATCAACTTCGTGTGCATGAAGAAGATATTCCCAAGATAGCGTTCCGCACTCGTTATGGGCATTATGAGTTCACAGTCATGCCATTCGGTTTGACTAATGCTCCTGCTGTTTTCATGGACTTAATGAATAGGGTCTGCAAGCCTTATTTGGATCAGTTCGTCATTGTTTTTATTGATGACATCTTGATATACTCTAAGACGCGAGCTGATCACGAGCAACATCTTCGTCTTACTTTGGAACTCCTAAAGAAAGAGCAACTTTTTGCCAAATTCTCCAAGTGTGAATTCTGGCTTAAAGAAGTTCAATTCTTAGGACATATTGTCAACGAACAAGGTATTCATGTAGATCCCTCCAAGATCAGTGCGATCAAGGATTGGGATACGCCTACTACTCCTACTGAAGTTCGTTCTTTTCTTGGTCTTGCGGATTATTACCGTCGCTTCATTAAGAACTTCTCAAAGATTGCAGTTCCTCTAACTGCTCTAACTCAGAAGAACAAGCCCTTTGATTGGGGATTCAAACAAGAGGAAGCTTTTCAAAACTTGAAGCAGAAACTTTGTAACGCGCCTGTTCTAACTTTGCCTGAGGGCAATGATGATTTCGTCATTTATTGCGATGCATCTAAATTGGGTCTTGGTTGTGTTCTGATGCAAAGGAACAAAGTCATAGCATATGCATCGAGGCAGTTGAAGATACATGAGAAAAACTACACCACTCATGATCTTGAGTTAGGTGCAGTTGTCTTCGCTCTTAAGATCTGGAGACACTATTTGTACGGAACAAAATGTGTGGTTTTCACGGACCACAAAAGTCTTCAGCATATCTTCAATCAGAAAGAACTTAACATGAGGCAACGACGTTGGGTTGAGCTTCTAAACGACTATGACTGCGAAATTCGCTACCATCCTGGTAAGGCGAATGTCGTAGCCGATGCATTGAGTCGTAAGGAACGTACTAAGCTTCATTGTGTTCATGTTCAATCTGATATTCAAGCTCGATCCGATATCCAAGCCCGCATATCTCAGGCTCAACACACTTGTGTTTCACAAGGTTTGATGGATAAGGAATTTCCCTATCACATAACCCCTGATCTGGAACTGAAGGACAATGGATCATATTACTTCATGGACCGTTTATGGGTCCCAAGCCAAGATAACCTTCGTACCTTGCTTATGGATGAAGCACATAAGTCTCGTTATTCTGTTCATCCTGGCTTAGATAAGATGTATAAGGATCTTCGTATTCAGTATTGGTGGCCTGGTATGAAGAAAGACATTGCCTTATATGTATCAAAATGCCTTACTTGTCTTAAGGTTAAGGCTGAACATCAGCGTCCTTCTGGTTTATTGGTGCAACCAGAGATCCCAGTTTGGAAATGGGAAAACATTACTATGGATCTCATTACCAAACTTCCGCGCACAAAGAAAGGTCATGATGCCATCTGGGTAGTTGTTGATCGTCTTACTAAGTCAGCGCATTTCTTGCCAATCCGTGAGGATTTTTCTGCTGACAAACTTGCTAAAATCTATGTGGATGAAATTGTAGCTCGACATGGTGTTCCTTTGAACATCATTTCTGACAGAGATGCTCGTTTCACTTCTCATTTTTGGAGAACCATGCAATCTGCTATGGGGACCCAACTTAATCTGAGCATAGCTTATCATCCGCAAACGGATGGTCAATCTGAAAGAACAATCCAGACTCTGGAGGATGTGTGATCGATTTTGGTGGTAGTTGGGATTCACATCTTCCTTTAATTGAATTCTCCTACAATAACAGTTATCACTCCAGCATCAAAATGGCTCCTTTCGAGGCTCTCTATGGTCAAAAATGTCGTTCACCAGTCTGCTGGAATGAGATCGGTGAGGCTCAGCTTACTGGACCTGCCCTCATTTTAGAGACAACTGATAAGGTTAAGAAAGTTCGTGATAACCTTCAGGCAGCTAGATGCCGTCAAAAGAGTTACGCGGACCTAAAATGCAAGCCCTTGGATTTTCAAGTCGGTGATCGTGTATTACTTAAGGTCTCACCTTGGAAAGGTGTGATCAGATTTGGAAAGAAAGGAAAACTTGCATCTAGATACGTTGGACCATTCAAGATCGTCGAAAGAATCGGTAAGGTAGCCTACAGACTTGAGTTACCTCCTGAACTTGGAAATGTTCATCCGACCTTTCACGTGTCCAATCTCAAGAAGTGTTTAGCTGATGAGAACCTCCACATACCACTTGATGAAATTCGTGTTGATAAAACACTGAAATTTGTTGAGAAGCCAGTGGAAATCATTGAACGTGAAGTCAAGTGGCTTAAATGCAAGCGCATTCCTTTGGTCAAAGTTCACTAGGAATCTAAACGTGGACCCGAGTTTACTTGGGAACGTGAAGATCAAATGAAGGCGAAGTACCCACATCTTTTCCCACGGGTTTCCTCTAATTAAATTTCGAGACGAAATTTCCTCAAGTAGGGGAGACTGTAACATATGTGCTTGTAATCATTGTGAACAGTTCAATTATCAATAAAACAATGATATTTGATCCCAATGTTTGTTTGTTTATGTTTGACATTTTTTCATGTTTTGACTTTTGTTCAATTTCAAACTCTTTATCGCTTTCTGGAGAGTTATACGCAAACTGGTGCGTAAACGTAATTAGTTTAATGCGACAAACACTCCGGAACACCCACATATACTTAACATACCTTAAATAACCTTTACATAACTTAGAGATAAGTTTTGAAGGCTTTGGTATGACAAAAACAAGTTAATTCGCCTACAGGGACTAAATTTGACAAACTGCGAAAGTATGCCAATTTGAACTATAACAGACATTCCGGAACATGACCATAAGTTAAACATACCATAAATATCCTTTACATAGCTTAGAAATAGGCTTTGAGGGGTTCGGTGTGCTAAAATAAACTTTTGGGTCATTCAGGGACTAAAGCGTCAAAAAGTGCACAAGTTTGCATTCTCGCGCATAACTTACGTTCTGAATACATCCGGACATCCAAAAATTTATGTAAGCACTAAAATATTTTATTTTAGTGTTTGGCATAAGAAAAATCCATTCGTCACGAAATTTGGATCGTTTTTCTCCCTTATACGCATTCCGTCGTAATTAAGCGAACATCGCGATCGTACGACCAAACGAACCAACATCCGGCATATTTTTTTGCATGTTTCATGTCCACAATGTTTAGGCATCATTTTAGGGCCTTAACGTTGTCTTAACGGGCCTTAAACGTGTCGGAAATGGCTTTAAATCACAACAGGGACCAAAATTGACATTTGTTGAAACTTGTTTCTGACCAGAAGGGCCAGGCGGCCCGCGTGAGTTCTTGGTGTCCCTTTACGCGGCCCGTGTCAGCTTCCCAGATCAAATTAATCTGTTTTAACAGCTGTTTATCGCTGTTAACCACTCAAAACTCACCCACACTTGCCCTTTCCTGCTCATGAAGGGCCATTTTGAGTTACCATAAGGTTGCAACAAGTGTAGGGACAAGATCAAAGCACGTTATTCGATAAACAATCCTAACGGTCTTGCATATCCTATAAATACCCAACCCTTTCAACCCCAAAAACCCACACCTTTGAAATCTGAATTTGCACTCTAAGTTGTTGTGTTTAACACTTCATACCTGAGAGTATTCGGATTCAAACCTTTCATTCTTGGACCCTTTGTAAGTGTTCCTTCGTTCTTTTATTCTTTTAGCGTTAAAATCAAACTTTGTTTGACTTTCTGCAATGACCAGTTTATGGTCAATGCGAAGTTCGTTTGAACTTCATAACGTGAGCGTAATCACGATGGTTATAGTCCCTAGTGACTATACCTACTGATTACCACGTTATCTAGGCTCAGTGACGAGTCGTAGTTTCGGCCAAAATGCGCATTTACGCGTATTTTGTAACCAAACTACTCTTAGGTATCAAAACCGTTTGTTTTGATACCAAACCTGTTTTCTAAACTTAGTTAAGCATGTTTTAACATGCTTAGCTCGTCACTTTTTGTTTAGTGCTTATATAGGGTCGTAAGGTAAGCGATCTAAACAATCGCTTATACTTTCGAACCCGACCCGTTTGGTCGATCATTAGGATCCGACCAAACACATTAGGTGACCATAGTTGTATAGGGAATAACCTTCCGAGGTTATACCTTATGGTCACGACGTTTAGTTAGTTGTATGATAGGTAGTATATATGCCTTAGGTAAATTACCAAAATACCCTTTTTAAGCCAAAACTCATTTTAAGCATATGTAACATAACTTTTGGTATCTAAACTGATTTGGCAACAATATTAGACATGTTAAGGCATATATTATTTGTCGTAGGACTAGTTAAGCGGTCCGAACGCGTTTCACGCGAACGACGCGTTAAAATAGCTTAAGCTACCTAAACGGGTCATAATGGGTCGTAAGCACTTAGGTTAGGTTTCATTTTAGTATGTAGACTTTGTTAAACCATATTACATGAGTCTCCATACTCGTTTGGTTTACGAACCCTCATTCTATCCGATCCTCCGATATAGGTCCGGTTTATTAACATAGTTACCTATATTAGGTGCCGTTTGATATCCGTGATCTCTATCATTGTTTGGTTGTTACTCAAGGACTACTAAGCAATCTCAAGTGAGTACATAGACCCCTCTTTTACTGTTTTCAAACTGTTTTGGGGTGAAACACATGTGCCTACTTGTTACTTTCATGCTTTCCTGTTTTCACATCATATGCTTGCTATGTTCATTAGTACACTTATAGTACGTGATTTACTTTACATTTCTGCTATGTATGTTGACTGATAGCATGCTAGCACATTGATTTACATGACTTTTCTGCTTTGTATGTTAACTTAGCATACTTAGTACATTGTTTTCATATAACATGTTCACATTTGCTATGACATTTGGTTTGCACAAACGGGACTTATATACGTTCATTAACATTAGCTACGCCGCTCGGTAGTAAGTACTGGTACCATAGGACTTGACAAATCCCATTCCTGACATCCCGGGTTTGTTTGGATGTAAGGAATGACTGAATCCGAAAACATTTCTTTTGATAACCTTGACTTAGGGTTATCCGACTGTCTCAAGGCTTGAATGTATGCGTTAACTTACCACATAAGTGTTTGTATCAATGTAACATGTATTACTTTGCAAAACATAACTTTTTGATATATTCAAAATACTTTGTCTTGTACATTTTTACAACTGGTTTATGTAACAACACATTACTTACCAGACATAGCATTTGCTACCCATTACTTGACTACATTTGGACTATTAATATTTGATATGATTTATACAAGGACTTTTGACAATTGGTTTAAACATAGACTTTATACATTGGTGGTTTGTTTAAGTGACTTAAGTAATGAGATGTGAGTAATATGATACAAGCATGGTGGATACGCCGCTGGTACTTCCTATATATAAGTGTTTGTATTATATTACACATCATTGCGTTATTTAAATCATTCAATTTGGACTTATACATTTTACACAAGTAACACGATTCTCACAAGACTTTGGTTTACAAACAATTTACTTTATAAAACTCATTTTACTTGGTTATACATTTAACCATACATTATTCTTTTATTTATACATATCATTTGATCTTATCCCTTTTTAAATGATTTACAAAACAAAACAATTTACAAGGTTCATGACTGACTTTTGCTAAATAACTTTTTCTAAACTTATAAATCATGAATCCTATTTTCACAAAACCTATGTATCTCACAGGCATTTTTATGCTGACGTACCTATTTTCACATGTGTTTTCAGGAGCTTTTGCATAGGATGATGATCGTGACACTAGGGCGGACCTGTGCCTTAGAGACTTAAAATGAAGATAGACTTAGTTTAATTATGATATGTACTCTTTGTTTCATGTTAAAGACAATGTTACCCTCTTGTTGATAAATAAAACGTAACTTTAATGTCCATGGTTGTGAAACAATTAATTCTGTTACAATACTCCCCGACGTTTCCGCCACGAATTGATGTTCTACGTGGTCGGGGTGTGACAAATACCCACCAATATCATTCATTCCAATTTTCCCATTTGATTCAAACCTGCTCTAAGTTGAAGTCTAGGCATCATACCTGAGTATTTTGAATCAAATACTTCCTTGCTTAGACCTTTTGTAAGTCTCCTTCATGCTTGTTCATGTATTTCAAGCATGAAAGTCAACACAAAGTTCATTTGAACTTTGCAACGTGAGCGTAATCACGATGGTTATAGTCCCTTGTGACTATACCTACTGATTACCACGTTGATTAGGCATAGTGACGAGTCAAAGTTTCGGTCAAAATGCGTATTTATGCGCATTTTGCAACGAAGCTACTTTCGAGTATCAAAACACTTTGTTTTGATATCAAACCTGTTTTCTAACTTAGTTAAACATGTTAAAACATGTTTAACTCCTCACTCTTAGTTTAGTGCTTGTTTAGGGTCGTAAGATAAGCGGTCTAAACAACCGCTTAGACTTTCGAACCCGACCCGTTTGGTCGATCATTAGGATCCGACCAAACATATTTTGTGACCATAGTTGTATAGGGAATAACCTTCCGAGGTTATACCTTATGGTCACTTAGTTTAATTAGTTGTATGATAGGTAGTTTATATGCCTTAGGAAAATGACCAAAATGCCCTTTTTGCGCATAATTTCATTTTAAGCATATGTAACTTAAATTTTGCCATATAAACTGATTATTTAACATGTTAGGGCATATAATACTTGTCATATGACTGGTTAGGCTACTCGTTTGCGCTTTTGCACAAATGACGCGTTAAAGTAGTGTAAGCTACCTAAACTGGTCATAACGGGTTATAAGCACTTAGGATAGGTTCCGACTTAGTATGTAGGCTTTGTTAAACCATATCACATGAGTTCCAATACTCATTTGGTTTACAAAACCTCATTCTATCTGATCTTCCGATTTAGGTCCAGTTTATTAACGTAGTTACCTATATTAGGTGCCGATTGATTCAGTGATCCTTTGAGCGTTACCTGGTTGTTATTACAAGACTATAAGCAATATCAAGTGAGTACATAGTCCCCTCTTTTACTGTTTTCAAATATTTTGGGGTGATACACATGTGCCTATTTGTTACTTTCGTGATTTTCATGCTTTCATAACATATACTTGCTATGTTCATTAGTACGCATATAGTACATGATTTCATTTATGCTTTGCTACGTATGTTGATTGAGTATGCTTGCACATTGACTTCATAAATACATTTGTTTTATATGTTTATTTCAGCATATGTACACATTGATTTACATCACAATTATATTTTGTTATGTATGTTCATTTAGCATACTTAGTGCATTTTTTTCACATAACATGCTTACATTTGGTATGATATTTGGTTTGTTTAACGGGTCAAAAATACATTCATTAACACTAATCACGCCGCTCGGTAGTATGTAGTGGTACCACAGGAATTGGCAACTCCTATTTCTGGAATCCTAGGTTTGTTTGGGCGTAAGGAATGACAGAATCCGATATACATAACTGATAAACCTTTAACTTGTTAAGGGTTTGTCTGTCAGTCGCAAGGCTTGAATGTATGCGATAAACATTACCGCATAGATGTTTGTATCAATAAAGCATTGATTTATTTCTGCAAAACATAAAATTTTGATTTAAACTTAGATTTATTCAAATACATTGTTTTGTACATTTTACCTATGGTTTAAGTTGATACTCTCGCTTGCCATACATAACATTTTATTATACATGAATATTTTGATATTGGTTTAAACAAGACATTTAGGTGGTTTATTTTGACAAGTGATTTAAATAACAAGGCGACGTGTAATATGATAAAATCATGGTGGATACGCCGCTGGTACTTCCTATATATAAATGCTTCTATGATATTACATATCGTTGCGTTATCTAAACCACTTAGACAAAGACATGATACATTTTACAAAAATGACATATTTTATGCAAATTCTTTTTACTTGGTTATTTATTTAACCTCACACCTTTCCTTTATAACATCTGATTTCCTTATCAAATTTCGTATAATTTATAAAAGAAAATATTTTAATAAGATTCATGACTAACTTTTGTTAAACATTTCTTTCGACTACAAGTCATGAATCATGTTTCAACAAAACCTATGTATCTCACAAGCATTTTTATGTTGACGTACCTATTTTCACATGTGTTTTCAGGAGCTGATGTGTCACACCCCGACCACGTATAACATACAAAACGTGGCGGAAAACGTCGGGGAGTGTTGTAACAGAATTAATTGTTTCATAACCATGGCATTCAAAGTTGTATTTTATTTATAAACATAAGAGTTACATTGTCTTAAACAGGAAATAAAGAGTTCAGAACATAATTAAACTAAGTCTATCTTCATTTTATGTCTCTAAGGCACAGGTCCGCCCTAGTGTCACGATCATCATGCTACGGAAAAGCTCCTGAAAACACATGTGAAAATAGGTACGTCAGCATAAAAATGCCTGTGAGATACATAGGTTTTGTGAAAATAGGATTCACGACTTATAAGTTTAGGAAAAATTGTTTAATAACAGTCAGTCATGAACCTTGTAAGTTGTTTTGTTTTGTAAATCATTAAAAAGCAATGATATGTATAAATAAGAGAATAATGTAAGGTTAAATGAATAACCAAGTAAAAATGAGTTTGTATAAGATAAGTTGTTTTGTAAATCAATGTCTTGTGAAAATAATTTGTTTATGTAAAATGTAATATGTCAAATATTGAAATGATTTAAGTAACGCTACGACATGTAATATCATATAAACACTTGTTTATAGGAAGTACCAGCGGCGTATCCACCATGCTTGTATCATATTACACACGCCTCGTTACTCAAATCACTTACTCAAATCAACCACCTATGTAAATTGTTTATGTATAAATGAATTGTCATGTGTTAATGTGTAAACCATATCGAAATGTTTATGTTCAATGTAAACCACCAAATGTGTATATCAATGTCAAAATGTTTATGTTTAATGTAGATCATGTAATGTGTACCCAAAAATATCATGTATGGTAAGTGAAATAAATCAACTAAACCATATGTAAAATGCACAAAAACAAGGTATTGATGTAAAACATAGTTTAAATCAAAGTTATGTTTTGTGGAACAAATGCATGCTATACTGATACAAACATCTATGTGGTATTGTGAAAATGCATACATCCAAGCCTTGAGACTGTGGCGATAAACCCTTAAACAAATTAAAGGTTTATCTAAGTTATGTATATCGAATTCGGTCATTCCTTCCAATCCAAACAAACCCAGGATTTTAGGAACGGGAGTTGTCAATTCCTATGGTACCACTACCTACTAACGAACGGCGTAGCTAATGTTAATGAATGTATTGTTCCATTGTAAACAACCCAAATGTCATAACAAAATGTAAGCATGTGATGAAAACAACTGTACTAAGTACGCACACAATGGGCATACATAGCATGAAATGTAATGTAAAGCAATGTACTAAGTATGCACACAATGGACATACATAGCATGAACACAATGAAATCATGTACTATAATTGTACTAATAAACATAGCAGGTATATGATGTGAAAACATGGAAAGCACGAAAGTAACAAGTAGGGACATGTGTTTCACCCCAAAACAGTTTGGAAAACAGTAAAAGAGGGGTCTATGTACTCACTTGAGATTGCTCAGAAGTCCTAAGATAACCACCAAGCAATGCTAGAGATCACGGAATCAAACGACACCTAATATAGGTAACTATGTCAATAAACCGGACCTAATAACGGAGGATCGGATAGAATGAGGGTTCGTAAACCAAACGAGTATGGAGACTCGTGTGATATGGTTTAACAAAGCCTACATACTAAATGAAACCTAACATAAGTGCTTACGACCCATTACGACCCGTTTAGGTAGCTTATGCTACTTTAACGCGTCGTTCGCGTGAAACGCGTTCGGACCGCTTAACTAGTCCTATGACAAGTAATATATGCCTTAACATGTCTAATATGGTTGTCAAATTAGTTAAGATGTCAAAAGTTATGTTACATACGTTTAAAATGAATTTTGGCATCAAAGGGGTACTTTGGTAATTTACTTAAGGCATATAAACTACCTATCATACAACTACTTAAACGAAGCGACCATAAGGTATAACCTCGGAAGGTTATTCCCTATATACTATGGTCACCTAATGTGTTTGGTCGGATCCTAATGATCGACCAAATGGGTCGGGTTCGAAGGCATAAGAGATTTATTAGATCGCTTACCCTTATGACCCTAGACAACGTGGTAATCATTAGGCATAGTCACAAGGGACTATAACCATCGTGATTACAATCACGTTGCGAAGTTCAAACGAACTTCGCATTGACCATAAACTGGTCAACGCAGAAAGTCAAACAAAGTTTGACTTTCGGACTCGAAAAGCAATAAAAGGACGAAAGAATACTTACGAAGGGTCCCCGAATGCTAATCTAGATCAAAATAGCTCAGGTATGAAACAAAGGTTTCAACTTAGAGCACATTAGATCAGATTCTAGTGAGTTTGAAGCAATTGGGGGTGGGGTATTTATAGTATTTCCCGAACCGTTAAGATCGTTTCTTGAATAGCGTGATCGAATCTCGTACTTACATTTGTTGAAATGTTGTGGTGACTAAAAATGGCCCCTAATGAGCTGAAAGGGCAAGTGTGAGTGTGTGGTTGTGAGTTAATCAGCTGAAATCTGCTGACTAATCAGTCTTATCTGATCTGGTTAGGCAGTCGCGTAGCGCGACTGGTAAGGCCCTTAGGGCTCGCGCTACGCCACCACCCCCCTGTTTCATAAATGTTTCAAAAATGACAGTTTTAGTCCCTGCACGTGTTTAAGGCCTTTTTCGATGCGTTTGAGCCCCGTTAACCTCATTTCAAGGCTCTAAAATGAAGTTAAAGTATAGGGAACTCAAAACATGCTCAAAAATATCTCGGATGTCGGTTCGTTTGGTCGTACGGTTGCGTTGTTCGGTTAATTACGACGGAATGCGCATAAGCGCGAAAAACGATCCAAATGACGCGACGAATGGATTTTTCTCATGCCAAACACTAAAATAAAATATTATAGTGCTTACATAAATTTTTGGATGCCCGGATGTATTCAGAACGTAAGTTATGCGCGAAAATGCAAACTTGTGCACTTTTTGACGCTTTTAGTCCCTGAATGACCCAAAAGTTTATTTTAGCACACCGAACCCCTCAAAGCCTATTTCTAAGCTACATAAAGGATATTTAAGGTGTGTTTAACTTATGGTCATGTTCCGGAATGTTCGTTACAGTTCAAATTGGCATACTTTCACAGTTTGTCAAGTTTAGTCCCTGTAAGCGAATTAACTTGTTTTTGCCACACCAAAGCCTTTAAAACTTATTTCTAAGTTATGTAAAGGTTATTTAAGATATGTTAAGTATATGTTGATGTTCTGGAGTATTTGTCGCATTAAACTGATTACGTTTACGCACCAGTTTGCGTATAACTCTCCAGAAAGCGATATAGAGTTTGAAATTGAATAAAAGTCAAAACATGAAAAATGTAAAACACAACCAAACAAGCATTGGGATCAAATAACATTGTTTTATTGATAACTGAACTGTTCACAATGATTTCAGACACAGATGTTACAGTCTCCCATACTTGTGGAAATTTCGTCCCGAAATTTATTTAGAGGAAACTCGTGGAAAAAGATGCGGATATTTCGCCTTCATTTGATCTTCGCGTTCCCAAGTAAACTCGGGTCCACGTTTAGCTTCCCAGCGAACTTTGACCAAAGGAATGCGCTTGCGTTTGAGCCACTTGACTTCACGTTCCATGATTTCCATTGGCTTCTCAACAAATTTCAGTGTTTTGCCAACACGAATTTCGTCAAGCGGTATGTGGAGGTTCTCATCAGCTAAACACCTCTTGAGATTGGACACGTGAAAAGTTGGATGAACATTCCCAAGTTCAGGAGGTAACTCAAGTCTGTAGGCTACCTTACCGATTATTTCGACGATCTTGAATGGTCCAACATATCTAGGTGCAAGTTTTCCTTTCTTTCCAAATCTGATCACACCTTTCCAAGGTGAGACCTTAAGTAATACTCGATCACCGACTTGAAATTCCAAGGGCTTGCGTTTTGGGTCCGCGTAACTCTTTTGACGGCTTCTAGCTCTCTGAAGGTTATCACATACTTTCTTAATCTTGTCAGTTGTCTCTAAAATGAGGGCAGGTCCAGTAAGTTGAGCCTCGCCGATCTCATTCCAACAGACTGGTGAACGACATTTTCGACCATAGAGAGCCTCGAAAGGAGCCATTTTGATGCTGGTGTGATAACTGTTGTTGTAGGAGAATTCAATTAACTGAAGATGTGAATCCCAACTACCACCAAAATCGATCACACAAGCTCTAAGCATATCCTCCAGAGTCTGGATTGTTCTCTCAGATTGACCATCCGTTTGCGGATGATAAGCTGTGCTCAGATTAAGTTGGGTCCCCATAGCAGATTGCATGGTTCTCTAAAAATGAGAAGTGAAACGAGCATCTCTTTCAGAAATGATGTTCAAAGGAACACCGTGTCGAGCTACAATTTCATCCACATAGATTTTAGCAAGTTTGTCAGCAGGAAAATCCTAACGGATTGGCAAGAAATGCGCTGACTTAGTAAGACGATCAACGACTACCCAGATGGCATCATGACCTTTCTTTGTGCGTGGAAGTTTAGTAATGAGATCCATAGTAATGTTTTTCCATTTCCAAACTGGGATCTCTGGTTGCACCAATAAACCCGAAGGACGCTGATGTTCAGCCTTAACCTTAAGACAAGTAAGGCATTTTGATACGTATAAGGCAATGTCTTTCTTCATACCAGGCCACCAATACTGAATACGAAGATCTTTATACATCTTATCTGAGCCCGGATGAATAGAATAACGAGACTTATGGGCTTCATCCATAAGCAAGGTGCGAAGGTTATCTTGGCTTGGGAGCCACAAACGGTCCATGAAGTAATATGATCCATTGTCCTTCAGTTCCAGATCAGGTGTTATGTGATAGGGAAATTCCTTATCCATCAAACCTTGTGAAACACAAGATTGTTGAGCCTGAGATATGCGTGCTTGGATATCAGATCGAGCTTGAATAACAGATTGAACACGTACACAATGAAGCTTAGTACGTTCCTTACGACTCAATGCATCAGCTACGACATTCGCCTTACCAGGATGGTAGCGAATTTCGCAGTCATAGTCGTTTAAAAGCTCAACCCAACGTCGTTGCCTCATGTTGAGTTCTTTCAGGTTGAAGATATGCTGAAGACTTTTGTGGTCCGTGAAAACCACACATTTTGTACCGTACAAATAGTGTCTCCAGATCTTTAGAGCGAAAACAACTGCACCCAACTCAAGATCATGAGTGGTGTAGTTCTTCTCATGTATCTTCAACTGCCTCGATGCATATGCTATGACTTTGTTCCTTTGCATCAGAACACAGCCAAGACCCAGTTTAGATGCATCGCAATAAACGACGAAATCATCATTGCCCTCAGGCAAAGTCAGAACAGGCGGGTCGCAAAGCTTCTGCTTCAAGTTTTGAAAAGCTTCCTCTTGTTTGTATCCCCAATCAAAGGGCTTGTTCTTCTGAGTTAAAGCAGTTAGAGGAACTACAATTTTCGAGAAATTTTCAATGAAGCGGCGATAATAACCCGCTAGACCAAGAAAAGAACGAACCTCAGTAGGAGTAGTAGGCGCATCCCAATCCTTAATCGCACTGATCTTGGTGGGATCTACATGAATACCTTGTTCGTTGATGATATGTCCTAAGAATTGAACTTCTTTAAGCCAGAATTCACACTTGGAGAATTTGGCGAAAAGTTGCTCTTTCTTTAGGAGTTCCAGAGTAAGACGAAGATGTTGCTCGTGATCAGCTCGCGTCTTAGAATAAATCAAGATGTCGTTAATAAAAACAATGACGAACTGATCCAAATAAGGTTTGCAGACCCTATTCATTAAGTCCATGAAAACAGCAGGAGCATTAGTCAAACCGAATGGCATGACTGTGAACTCGTAATGCCCATACCGAGTACGGAACGCCGTCTTGGGAATATCTTCTTCATGCATACGAAGTTGATGATATCCGGAACGTAGATCAATCTTCGAAAAATAAGAAGCGCCCTGTAACTGATCAAAGAGATCATCTATGCGAGGTAGGGGATATCGATTCTTGATGGTAAGCTTGTTAAGCTCACGATAATCGATACACATCCTAAAGGATCCATCCTTCTTCTTGACAAAAAGAACGGGAGCACCCCAAGGTGAAAAGCTGGGACTGATAAAGCCTTTGTCAGAGAGCTCCTGAAGCTGCTTAGACAACTCTTGCATCTCAGACGGTGCAAGACGATATGGAGCTCTGGCAATGGGATTTGCACCAGGTACGAGATCAATGCAGAACTCGACTTGGCGTGTTGGGGGTAGACCAGGTAACTCTTCAGGGAATACTTCAGAATAATCCCGAACGACAGGAATATCTGAAATAGACTTACCCTTGCCTTTATCTGCTGTAACATGTGCTAAGAAAGCCACATAGTTCTTCCGCAGATACTTCCGAGCTTTAAAACAAGACATGAGCTTGAGACCACCAGACGGTTTCTCACCTTGAACCTGTAGGATCTCGCCTGTCGAAAGCGGCACACGAACAATCTTCTCAGAACAAACTATCTCTGCGCGATGCTTAGATAACCAATCCATACCCACTATAACGTCGAAGCTTCCAAGTTGCATTGGCGTGAGGTCAATAGGAAAAAGATGGTCGTTAAGGTTTAACTGGCAGTTGCGTAGAACAGAATCAAGAACAATGGGTTCACCACTAGCAACTTCTACTGTCAAGGGTTTTCCTAGTTTCGTTCTAGACACGCGAAGCATTGGCTCAAAAGACAATGACACAAAACTCTTGTCGGCACCCGAATAAAAAAGAACAGATGCAGGCTGATTATTAATAAAGAACGTACCGTTCACCACATTATCGTCCGCCTGCGCCTCTTGGGCATTCATGTTGAAGACTCGCCCTCGAGCCTGAGCCTGATTCTGATTTGGATTCTGATTCTGGTTAGCTAGCCTTGGGCACCGGTTTCTGTAGTGGGTCAGATCCCCACAGTTATAACAAGCACCTGGTGGGTAGTGTGGTCATGCAGCTTGACCCTGTTGCTGAGCAGGAGGCTGAGCAACTTGTTGAGCCGGGTTCTGAACTGCCCGATTCTGAGAAAACCGACAAACATCGACAAGATGACCTGACTTCCCACAGTTAGTACAGATACGGCACTGATGTTGCGGCTGATGGTGACTGTTGCATCTATTGCACAAAGGTTCATTCCCTGAATAAGGCTTCTTCGCTGGAGGCTGTGCGGGTTGGTTGGGAGCTGCCTGGTTAGCTTGGGCAGTGACAGCATAGTTTTGGGAAGCCTTACGCTTCCTTGCCCTTTTCGATGAACCAGAATCCTTTCCATTCTTGTTTTGACCTTTCTTGCTATCTTCTTTGTCAGATGTCTGTTTCTTGCCCTTGTCACCCTTCCTGTGTAACTTATTCTTCTGAATCTGCGACTCAGTCAATGTCGCTGATAACTCGATAGCCTGACGGAGTGTGGCAGGGTTACTACCAGTAATGATGTCTTGCACTGAGTCAGGTAGCCCGTCGATGTACCTTTCGATATCCTTGTCGAGTGGGGTAACCATTGTTGGGCATAGCAGACTCAACTCCTCAAACCTATCAGTATATGCCCTGTGCTCGCCACTATCTTGCTTCAAGTCATCAAACTCTTTCTCCAACGCTCGCTGTTCATGGCGAGGACAGAATTCCCTCATCATAAGGGCCCTAAGTTCAGCCCAAGTTTGTGCTAGAGCAACTTCTGCACCTCGGTCTCTCATAACCCCGTTCCACCATGTGAGAGCCCTCTTCTGAAACACGCTCGAAGAAAACTCGACCTTGCGATTATCCGGACACTGCACGTGGCGGAAAGTATTCTCAATGCTCTCGAACCACTGAAGAAGCCCAGTCGCTCCTTCAGAACCACTAAACTTGAGTGGTTTAGCCGAGTTAAAATCCTTGTATTTGCATGGAGCATTGTTGTTGTTGTTGGCTTGGTGCCATTGAGCAAAGAGATTTGGAAATTGAGCAGCCATCTGCTGCGCAATAATTTCTGCCAGTTCGGCAGTCGTAATCAGATTGTCGCGTCGAGGAGGCATTCTAAAAGAGGATAACATGAAAGGAAACGAGTGAGATGATTGGATGAAGAGAATGAGATGGAACAAAATTAACAAAAGAAAAGATGGTGGTCATTTGTCCGCATTACCAAGCAAACAAACGACACACAGTGACTAATCAAAGTAAATGGATTAAAAATAATGTATTGTGAAGACATGCTCGCCTATAAGTGAACACTCATCCCAAGAATTCCCAGGTAAGCACAACTGGTCTCGCGTCTGATGTGATATATACGAAGTGCTTGCCTAGACAGAAAACCCAGAATACAGGCATTCACTCTTCCAGTTTGCACGTGTTCACTTTATTTAAAACCAAAAACGTTGACGAGATTTTGAAAATTTGAAGGCACAAGGCCAAAAATTTAGTCAAACTGGAAGGGTTCAAAACCTTACAAAAGAGGGTTCAAAACCATGTAATAAATTATCCAAAAACAGAAGATTGTTTTTTTTTTTTTTCAAAAATCGTTTCGGAAAATTGGGTTCTTGTTTTTATAATCACCTAAGGATAGGTGATGTGCGTGTTTTAAGATCTAAACACAAGATAACTTGTGTTAGGTTCCTAGAAAGGTTATAGTCTAGGTCAAAGAATTACTAATAACCTAATTCCCTATAACCATTGGCTCTGATACCAACTCTTCTGTCACACCCCGACCACGTATAACATACAAAACGTGGCGGAAAACGTCGGGGAGTGTTGTAACAGAATTAATTGTTTCATAACCATGGCATTCAAAGTTGTATTTTATTTATAAACATAAGAGTTACATTGTCTTAAACAGGAAATAAAGAGTTCCGAACATAATTAAACTAAGTCTATCTTCATTTTATATCTCTAAGGCATAGGTCCGCCCTAGTGTCACGATCATCATCCTACGGAAAAGCTCCTGAAAACACATGTGAAAATAGGTACGTCAGCATAAAAATGCCTGTGAGAGACATAGGTTTTGTGAAAATAGGATTCACGACTTATAAGTTTAGGAAAAATTGTTTAATAACAGTCAGTCATGAACCTTGTAAGTTGTTTTGTTTTGTAAATCATTAAAAAGCAATGATATGTATAAATAAGAGAATAATGTAAGGTTAAATGAATAACCAAGTAAAAATGAGTTTGTATAAGATAAGTTGTTTTGTAAATCAATGTCTTGTGAAAATAATTTGTTTATGTAAAATGTAATATGTCAAATATTGAAATGATTTAAGTAACGCTACGACATGTAATATCATACAAACACTTGTTTATAGGAAGTACCAGCAGCGTATCCACCCTGCTTGTATCATATTACACACGCCTCGTTACTCAAATCACTTACTCAAATCAACCACCTATGTAAATTGTTTATGTATAAATGAATTGTCATGTGTTAATGTGTAAACCATATCGAAATGTCTATGTTCAATGTAAACCACCAAATGTGTATATCAATGTCAAAATGTTTATGTTTAATGTAGATCATGTAATGTGTACCCAAAAATATCATGTATGGTAAGTGAAATAAATCAACTAAACCATATGTAAAATGCACAAAAACAAGGTATTGATGTAAAACATAGTTTAAATCAAAGTTATGTTTTGTGGAACAAATGCATGCTATACTGATACAAACATCTATGCGGTATTGTGAAAATGCATACATCCAAGCCTTGAGACTGTGGCGATAAACCCTTAAACAAATTAAAGGTTTATCTAAGTTATGTATATCGAATTCGGTCATTCCTTCCAATCCAAACAAACCCAGGATTTTAGGAACGGGAGTTGTCAATTCCTATGGTACCACTACCTACAAACGAACGGCGTAGCTAATGTTAATGAATGTATTGTTCCATTGTAAACAACCCAAATGTCATAACAAAATGTAAGCATGTGATGAAAACAACTGTACTAAGTACGCACACAATGGGCATACATAGCATGAAATGTAATGTAAAGCAATGTACTAAGTATGCACACAATGGACATACATAGCATGAACACAATGAAATCATGTACTATAATTGTACTAATAAACATAGCAGGTATATGATGTGAAAACATGGAAAGCACGAAAGTAACATGTAGGCACATGTGTTTCACCCCAAAACAGTTTGGAAAACAGTAAAAGAGGGGTCTATGTACTCACTTTAGATTGCTCAGAAGTCCTAAGATAGCCACCAAGCAATGCTAGAGATCACGGAATCAAACGACACCTAATATAGGTAACTATGTCAATAAACCGGACCTAATATCGGAGGATCGGATAGAATGAGGGTTCGTAAACCAAACGAGTATGGAGACTCGTGTGATATGGTTTAACAAAGCCTACATACTAAATGAAACCTAACATAAGTGCTTACGACCCATTACGACCCGTTTAGGTAGCTTATGCTACTTTAACGCGTCGTTCGCGTGAAACGCGTTCGGACCGCTTAACTAGTCCTATGACAAGTAATATATGCCTTAACATGTCTAATATGGTTGTCAAATCAGTTTAGATGTCAAAAGTTATGTTACATATGTTTAAAATGAATTTTGGCATCAAAGGGGTATTTTGGTAATTTACTTAAGGCATATAAACTACCTATCATACAACTACTTAAACGAAGCGACCATAAGGTATAACCTCGGAAGGTTATTCCCTATATACTATGGTCACCTAATGTGTTTGGTCGGATCCTAATGATCGACCATATGGGTCGGGTTCGAAGGCATAAGCGATTTATTAGATCGCTTACCCTTACGACCCTAGACAACGTGGTAATCATTAGGCATAGTCACAAGGGACTATAACCATCGTGATTACAATCACGTTGCGAAGTTCAAACGAACTTCGCATTGACCATAAACTGGTCAACGCAGAAAGTCAAACAAAGTTTGACTTTCGGACTCGAAAAGCAATAAAAGGACGAAAGAATACTTACGAAGGGTCCCCGAATGCTAATCTAGATCAAAATAGCTCAGGTATGAAACACAGGTTTCAACTTAGAGCACATTAGATCAGATTCTAGTGAGTTTGAAGCAATTGGGGTGGGGTATTTATAGTATTTCCCAAACCGTTAAGATCGTTTCTTGAATAACGTGATCGAATCTCGTGCGTACATTTGTTGAAATGTTGTGGTGACTAAAAATGGCCCCTAATGAGCTGAAAGGGCAAGTGTGAGTGTGTGGTTGTGAGTTAATCAGCTTAAATCTGCTGACTAATCAGTCTTATCTGATCTGGTTAGGCAGTCGCGTAGCGTGACTGGTAAGGCCCTTAGGGCTCGCGCTACGCCACCACCCCCCTGTTTCAGAAATGTTTCAAAAATGACAATTTTAGTCCCTGCACGTGTTTAAGGCCTTTTTCGATGCGTTTGAGCCCCGTTAACCTCATTTCAAGGCTCTAAAATGAAGTTAAAGTATAGGGAACTCAAAACATGCTCAAAAATATCTCGGATGTCGGTTCGTTTGGTCGTACGGTTGCGTTGTTCGGTTAATTACGACGGAATGCGCATAAGCGCGAAAAACGATCCAAATGACGCGACGAATGGATTTTTCTCATGCCAAACACTAAAATAAAATATTATAGTGCTTACATAAATTTTTGGATGTCCGGATATATTCAGAACGTAAGTTATGCGCGAAAATGCAAACTTGTGCACTTTTTGACGCTTTTAGTCCCTGAATGACCCAAAAGTTTATTTTAGCACACCGAACCCATCAAAGCCTATTTCTAAGCTACATAAAGGATATTTAAGGTGTGTTTAACTTATGGTCATGTTCCGGAATGTTCGTTACAGTTCAAATTGGCATACTTTCGCAGTTTGTCAAGTTTAGTCCCTGTAAGCGAATTAACTTGTTTTTGCCACACCAAAGCCTTTAAAACTTATTTCTAAGTTATGTAAAGGTTATTTAAGGTATGTTAAGTATATGTTGATCTTCCGGAGTATTTGTCGCATTAAACTGATTACGTTTACGCACCAGTTTGCGTATAACTCTCCAGAAAGCGATATAGAGTTTGAAATTGAATAAAAGTCAAAACATGAAAAATGTAAAACACAACCAAACAAGCATTGGGATCAAATAACATTGTTTTATTGATAACTGAACTGTTCACAATGATTTCAGACACGGATGTTACATGATGCATAGGGTTGATCAAGATACACTTAGGCAGACTCTGGCCTTAGTGACAATAAAAGATGCAAGACTAGTTTAATTATGTTATGTTTCTTTGTTCTTAAGACAATGTAATCTTTTCAATTCAAATAAAATGAAACTTTAATTACCATGGTTGTGGAACAATAATTCTGTCGCTCCACTCCCCGACGTTTCCGCCGTGGTTTGTTGTTTTACGCGGTCGAGGTGTGACGTTCATCATTGTGGATTTTACGTTTTGGCCCATAAATAGTCTGACAACCCAGATGATAAACATTCTGCACTAGTATCATGACTACCCCACTAATTTCTACAATCTGTGATCGCATCATCAAATCTGTTCGCTGAAGCCCCGGACGGTGTCCCCGAACAACCCAGCTTGGTCGTTAAAAACTTGAAAAAATTTTCAATCAACAAATTTTTTCTGGAGACTCACATCGTTGTTGCGATCAAAAAATGACTTTTTATAGGCATTTTTTCTAGATCAATTTGACATTTTGCACCATGAGAGGTCCCTTCGTACGAAGCTAGAGATGTCCCTTCATACGAAGCTGGAAATGTCTCTTCGTACAAAGCTGGATATTAAGTTAAGGTGTGCCTTCGTACGAAGCTGGTCTCTTCGTATGAAGTTGTGCCTTTGTACCAGAAAGACTGATTCATCAAGAACACTCCCAAACACATTTTTAGATCCAAAATCTTTATTTCTATGAATTTCATGATGAAACTTCACAGGATTGTGCGAAAATCAATTCTGAACAAGATGATGTCTTCAATTTCAAATTCCCTCCATGAATTGACCTTCAATTTGATGTTTATTTAATGTTTTATGTCAAAACTCCCTACATATCCAAAATTCATGAACGTATGTGATTCAATCAACTGGTAGATCGATTGAATCGGTACCATAGCTATGATACCACTTGATATTCCAGGAAACGTTGAGTTTGACTGAGCTTTGGTCCCGAGATGATCAGTTCAGTGATAAGAAATGAGTAGAAATAGAATACGACACCGAACAATCACTTATAATCTGGTTTCTTATTAAAATATGAAAGTTACATACCCGCGAAACCAGTTGTACAGCATCTCCCCATAGGGAACCAAAAGCTTGTCCAACACAAGACCCAAAGCCCATATATATAGGCATGGTGCCTTCATACAAAGTGGCTTGGTCTTGCACATCTGTTATGAACCTACTATGTCGTCCATTCGTACGAAGCGGCTTATACATCACAGAACCTTTAAATCGTAACTGATTTCACTCAATTCTATACAATATTCAACACACGCTTTATCTAGCCTATTCGCATAGTGGCAGACATACAAAATATGCACCAACACGACAGTCAACAAGGCTTAAGTGTATTCGATGACAAACCATATAAATGTTACTAACAATAAAAGCAATGGTTTTCAAAACATAACTTTTGATTTAAACTTTTTGTTTATTCGAAGACAATGTTTTGTACACGACATTTGGTTAAACAAGACATTTAGTTATACATGAAATTATTACATGTGGTTTAAGTAAAGACTTTTTACTTACCATACAAGACATTGGTTATTACTTGACATTGTTATATAAGACATGGTTTATACTTGACATTAGACACTGTTTATACGTGACATTTGACGTTGGTTTAAACAAGACATTATTTGGTGGTTATTGGTAAGTGATTTAAATAACTAGATGTGTGTAACATGATAAAAGCATGGTGGATACGTCGCTGGTACTTCCTATATATAAGTGCTTTTATTACATTACATATCGTGGCATTATCTAAATCACTTCGACAAAAGCCAAAGACATGACATCTTCTATACAATACACGACATCTTTTATACAAGACATGATACTTTTATTACAAGACATGACATATTTTATACAAATTATTTTTATTTGGTTATTTACTTAACCATGCATCATTTCTTTTAAATCATTTGATTTTCGCATCGATTTTCATATGATTTTACAAAAGAAAACATTTTATAAGGTTCATGACTACTTTTCCGTTAAATACTTCTTTTAACTGTCAAGTCATGAATCCTCATCAATAAAACCTATGTATCTCACAAGCATTTTTACGCTGACGTACCTATTTTCACATATGTTTCAAGAGCTAATGTTCGATGATGATCATGCTACACTTAGGGCAGACTTGGGCCTTAGTGACTAAAATCAAGAAAGACAAGTTTAATTTATGTTCTATCTTCGTTTAAACTAAGACAATGTAAGCATTTTATTAAATAATACCAAACTTTAAACTCCATGTGTTATGAGACAATGATTATGTGACATGACCCCCGACGTTTCCGCCGCGGTTTGTTGTTTTACGCAGTCGGGGTGTTACAAGAGCGTTACGGAGTCACACATCGTTTGTCTACCGCATATCACCCTCAAACAAATGGTTAAGTTGAAAACACGAATCAAGGGGTGAAAAGGATCCTAGAGAAAATGGTAGGAAAAGTAGAAAGGATTGGTCGGATAAGCTTAATGACGCATTGTGGGCATTTCAGACCACCTACAAGACACCTTTAGTGTGACAACTGGCACCAAACCGGTAATTTCCGTACTCTTTAATTATTATTTAATGACTGCAATTATGTTCTTAAATGTCAACATTGTCTGATTACATACTATACAAGTGAATTCATGCACGTTTTATACTACAAAATATTGCTTTATGCATTAATGAATAGCGTTGCGTCAGAAATACTAGTAAACTCACCGGTAAGACACATTATGTCGACAAGTCTGCAGAAAACAGTCAAACAATAAAATTGGAGCCTAGATGTAGGTTCAACGTCAAGAATACATTAAAACCCAAGAGTGCATACAAGGGTTAACATATAGACATTCCGGAAGCTAAAATACGCACTAAAAAGCACCCGAAACCCACTTTAAGTGCAGGATTTTATTAAATTCAGCTATAATCAGCTATAACCAGCTTTTTAACACATAAATATTATGCAGAATTCATGTTTTATTATCCAGAATACCCTCCTAAGTGTTGGGAATTAAAAGAGTTACGAAAGGACACTAAATGGTGCAATTTAGCACTTTAACGAACCGATATTTAACCGAACAACCGGACTTTACCCGAAACATCAAAATATTACTAGAGGCATTATTTTAATGTTTCTGAACTATTTATGGTCCCCAAACACCATAACACCTCTTATAACATAATAACACCTAAAGTCCCTAGACTTTACCCTTGAAACTTAACTTATTTACAAATTAGAGTTGGAAATTACACTTTCCCCCCCCCCCCCCCCAATCCATGTCTACGGTTACAAAGGGGGTGGCCCCACCAAATATTTACCAAATATTTCCAAGATATATTTTGATCTTGCTTGGATTTGTTTTGATATTCTTGGATATTATGATATCTTGAAGATCTAAGAAGTACTATAAACATCATCAACATCTCATTCATCTTCATCACACTACAACCTCCTTCTTCTCCCCCTTACCTCACGGCTCACCCACCTTCACCATACATCCACCATTTTCGATCATCATTCAAGCATTCCAAGGTTATCTTGAGGTGTAAGAAGGTCACTAACGAAGCTCGGTGCTCACGGAACTTGAAGGACCTCACTCGTTTTCTTTTATCCATTCAATTTTCACCATTGTTCTTCCCTAGCTTGAAGCTAGTAGTAAGATTCTTTTAACACTTGTTTACTTCCATTTTAGTTGGTTAAAAGATATAACATATTGATTATCGTAAGAGCACTAAAAGACATACACATGAATCTTGAAACATAAAGTGAAATATGATGATATCTTGATGAAATGATGTTGTTTAGTGTAAGAATGATAATTCTTTGTTGATTTCTTGAGATGGTGATGTGAATCATTACATGAAACTTGTTAGATCATGATTAAACACATGAACTAGTAAGTTAGAGGATGATTATGTGTTTACACAAGAAGATCATCCTCATGAAAAAACATGAACTTGATGAATAAATGATTTCTTGGAAAATAATAAACAAAGTAAGCTAGTAAACTTATAAATCTAAGATGTATGAATGGTTTTTCTAAAAAGAACCAAGTTTAAAATGTGATTTTTTAGAAGATCTTGTTTTTTACTTAAAACTACACTATTTTTATTAGAAAAACAAGTGTGTAAACACTTACGAAACAAGAAAAGTATTTTTAGAAAAAATCATCTTACAAGTTGTAAATGACTAGACTTTTTAATAAAGAAATTTACAAACGAATAACCTTGTTTTTAAGGGTAACTAAACCTACTAAATAACATGGTAAATTACTACAAGTTTTTACAAAGCTTCAAGTTCATGATGTAGTATAATTTACTTGACTTTGACATTCGGTAGTGTAAATGAGTTGTTGATTGTTGTGATGATTTTAAAAGAAAATAAACACATGTTTTGAAAACATGGGAAACCTCCATTTTTAGGGGAAACTCTGTCAAAATTTCTATAAATTTTGAAAAATATAAGTTTTGAGAAACTTATTCCCTAAAAATGTATCCAACATTTACCAAGGTTTCCCTAATTTTTGTGTTAAGAAATGATGCTTTCTTCAAGATTAAAATTGATATTAAGTATGTATATCTTTGAGAAAAATATATATTTTTTTTTATCACCAAATTTTGTGCTAAGTGTATGTAGTATGTATTACATGTAATAGTGTATTAAGACTTGAAAATACACTAAATACTCATAAGAAGTGAAGATACAAAAAGCACATACAACATGCTTAGACAAATACAAAAAAAAATATTTATAAAAATATGTTACTTGATAGCATAAATAACTTGGACAAGTTATGAACATGAATGAAGATTTGGACAGAATACATAATTCGGGTGGAAAATACAAGATACTTATATTTATTTTTGAGAAAATAATATAAGTAAGACACATAGTTAAAAATATAAATTATTTTTAACACAAGAACACATATACAAAAGATAGTGACTTGTACTTGTGCGATACAAGTCTAGTGACTAACGATAATAAAACACGTTTAGGTCACGACGCTAGATAAAAAAATCCGGTGAAGTTTACTGTGACACCTGGGTCACTGCGACCATCAAACAAATGCCAAGGCAATTAAATATTGTATTTCATACTTGGGATCTGTATAAATATGTGTATCTTTTGCACATATCAATTCTTGTTCGATTTCAAGCTCTAAATCGCTTTCTGGAAGGTTATACGCGCACTGATGCGTAAATATAACCAGTTTAATGCAACAAACACTCTAGAATAGTGAAATAGGCTTAACATACCTTAAATAACCTTTACATAACTTAGAAATAAGTTTTGAAGGCTTTGGTATGGCAAAATCAAGTTAAATCGCTTACAGGGACTAAAGTTGACAAACTGTGAAAGTATGCCAGTTTGAACTGTAACAGACATTCCGGAACATGGCCATAAGTTAAACATACCATAAATATCATTTACATAGCTTATAAATAGGCTTTGATGGGTTCGGTGTGCTAAAATAAACTTTTGGCTCATTCAGGGACTAAAAGCGTCAAAAAGTGCACAAGTTTGCATTTTCGCGCATAACTTACGTTCTGACTACATCCGGACATCCAAAAATTTATGTAAGCACTAAAATACTTTATTTTAGTGTTTGGCATGAGAAAAATCCATTCGTCGCGTCATTTGGATCGTTTTTCGCGCTTATGCGCATTCCGTCGTAATTAACCGAACATCGCGATCGTACGACCAAACGAACCGACATCCGAGATATTTTTGAGCATGTTTTGAGTTCCCTATACTTTAACTTCATTTTAGAGCCTTGAAATGAGGTTAACGGGGTTCAAACGCATCGAAAATAGCTTAAAAGGGCTGCAGGGACCATTTATGCCATTTTTGAAACTTTGCTGAATATGGTACATGGTGGCGTAGCGCGAGCCCTAAAGGCTTTTACCATCGTGCTACGCGAGCACCTCATCTGGGCAGAAACTTGCAGAAACATCGAATCTGGTCCGTTCCACTTGTTGCACATGGTTTTGGGGAATCTATGGGCTGGTTTGATGTGCACATGGTATTACAATACCATGGGTGCAAGTGTATGGCCAAGATTGAAGCACGTTTCCCGATAAACGATCCTAATGGTGCTAGTATTCCTATAAATACCCAACCCCATCCATTGCTAAACCCACAAGAATTTTGATTTGAGAAGCTCTAAGTTGAAACCTTTGTTTCATACCTGAGCTACTTGGATCGAGATTAGCATTCGGGGACCCTTTGTAAGTGTTCCTTCGTTCTTTTATTGCTTTTCGAGTCCGAAAGTCAAACTTTGTTTGACTTTCTGCATTGACCAGTTTATGGTCAATGCGAAGTTCATTTGAACTTCGCAACGTGATTGTAATCACGATGATTATAGTCCCTTGGGACTATGCCTACTGATTACCACGTTGTCTAGGGTCGTAAGGGTAAGCGATCTAATAAATCGCTTATACCTTCGAACCCGACCCTATATAGGGAATAACCTTCCGAGGTTATACCTTATGGTCACATCGTTTGAGTAGTTGTATGATAGGAAGTTTATATGCCTTAGGTAAATTACCAGAATACCCTTTTCATGTATAATTGGTAATTAAGCATATGTAACCTAAACTTTTGTCACATAACTGATTTTGTAACATGTTTAGGCATATAACACTTGTCATAGGGCTAGTTAGACGTCTCGGGTGCGTTTTTGCGCGCACGACGCGTTAAAGTAGCATAAGCTACCTTAATGGGTCGCGATGGGTCGAAAGCTTATGTTAGGTTTCATTTAGTATGTAGGCTTTGTTAAACCATGTTACACGAGTCTCCATACTCGTTTGGTTTACGAACCCTCATTCTATCCGATCCTCCGATTTAGGTCCGGTTTATTAACATAGTTACCTATATTAGGTGCCGTTTGATTCCGTGATCTCTAGCATTGCTTGGTGGTTATCTTAGGACTTCTGAGCAATCTCAAGTGAGTACATAGACCCCTCTTTTACTGTTTTCCAAACATTTTGGGGTGGAACACATGTGCCTACTTGTTACTTTCGTGCTTTCCTGTTTTCACATCATATACCTGCTATGTTTCGTTTGTACATTATAGTACATGATTTCATTACATTTCATGCTATGTATGCCCATTGTGTGCATACTTAGTACATCACTTTACAATACATTTCATGCTATGTACGCCCATTGTGTGCATACTTAGTACATCGTTCTACATTACATTTCATGCTATGTATGTCCATTGTGTGCATACTTAGTACATTGTTTTACATTACACATATGCTATGTATGTCCATTACGTGCATACTTAATACATTGTTTTACATTGCATTTCTGTTGCATATGCTCATCCAGCATATGAACACATTATACTACTTTTTGAACCGTTGTAACCATTTGACTATGTGAACCATCGTAACCCTTTTGATTATATGAACCGTTTGTAACTATTGAACCGTGTGAACCAGTTGTATCTGTTGACATGATTTACGTTTGACAATAGACATTTGACTATACATAAACATTTCTACAATTGTTAAACATTTCATCTTGATGGTTTGGTTTGAGTAAGTGATTTAAGTAACGAGGCGTATGTAATATGATACAAGCACGGTGGATACGCCGCTGGTACTTCCTACATATAAGTGTTTGTATGGTGTCACATATTGTAGCGTTATTTGAATCATTTCAATTTGAGACATATAACATTTTATACAAATAACATATTTTTCACAAGACATTGTTTTACAAACAACTTATCTTATACAAACTCATTTTACATGGTTATTCGTTTAACCTTGCATTATTCTCTTATTTATACATATCATCTGATCTTATCGTTTTTCAAATGATTTACAAGACAAAGCAAATTACAAGGTTCATGACTAAACATTTTCTCAAACATAAGTCATGAATTCTGTTTTCACAAAACCTATGTATCTCATAGGCATTTTTATGCTGGCGTACCTATTTTCACATGTGTTTTCAGGAGATGATGCATAGGACTTATCAAGACATACTTAGGCGGACCTGTGCCTTAGTGACTTAAAACGAGACAAGAACTAGTTAATTTATGTTATGTACTCTTTGTTTCTTCTTTAAAACAATGTAAACTCTCATGTTTGATTAATAAAACAAAACTTCAATTGCCATGGATTTGAAACAATTAATTCTGTTACAACACTCCCCGACGTTTCCGCCACATTTGGTTGTTCCACGTGGTCGGGGTGTGACAGAAAAGATGGTATCAGAGTCAATGGTTATAGGGAATTAGGTTATTAGTAATGCTTTTACCTAGTCTATAACCTTCTTAGGACCCTAACACGAGTTTACTTGCGTTTAGTCATAAAACAATACCGTCACCTATCCTTAGGCGACGACCACAACAAGAACATAAATTTCAAAACCGCTTTGAAAACTAATCATCTGTTCTAGGATGATTGATTGCTAGGTTTTGAACCCTCTGTTGTAAGGTTTTGAACCTTCTGTTATATGGTTTTGAACCCCTTTGAATTTTCAAAAATCTCGTCAAGGTTTTGGGTTTTGAATAATGTGAACACGTGCAAACTGGAAGGGTGAATGCCTGTACCCTGGGTTTTCTGTCTAAGGCTAGAGTGTTCGTATAAATCCACATAATCGGACCAGTCACTCTTACCTGGGAACTCTTGGGGTGAGTGTTCACTTATAGGCGAGCATGTCTTCGCGAAACATTATTTTTGACCCATTTACTTTGATTATTCACTGTGTGTCGTTTGTTTGCTTTGTGATGCGAACAAGTGACCACCATCTTTGTTGTTGTCAGTTTTTGAATCATCTCATTCTTTTCATCCAATCATCTTACTCGTTTCCTTTCATGTTTCCCTCCTTTAGAATGCCTCCTCGACGCGACAATCAGATGGCGAATGCCGAACTGGCAGAAATCATCGCACAGCAAATGGCTGTCGCTTTCCCAAATCTCATTGCTCAATGGAACCAAGCCAATAACAACAATAATGCCCCGTGCAACTTCAAGACGTTCAACTCGGCTAAGCCATCAAAGTTTTCTGGGTCTCAAGGAGCAACTGCACTTCTGCAATGGTTCGAGAGTCTAGAGAGCACCTTCAGGCATGTTCAATGCCCAAATGAGCGAAAGGTAGAATTCGCATCTAGCGTCTTTGAGAAACGAGCTTTGACATGGTGGAATGGTGTGATGAGAGATAAGGGTGCCGATGTGGCACTGGCTTAAACGTGGGTAGAGCTTCGAGCTCTGATGATAAAGGAATTTTGTCCTCTTCACGAGATCAGGGCCTTGGAAAGGGAATTTGACAATCTTACGCAAGATAGCGGTGAGCATCGAGCCTACACGGACCGTTATGAGGAGTTAAGTCTGTTATGCCCAAACATGGTCACGCCTTTGGATAAGGCAATCGAAAAATACATTGATGGCCTCCCTGACTCAATACAAGACATTGTGACTGGTAGCAACCCTACTACAGTTAGGCAGGCCATTGAGCTATCTGCAACCTTGACTGAATCAAAGATCAGGAAAGGTAAACTTTTCCGAAAAGGTGACAAGAAACCGGTCGAGGAATCGAACCCAATCGAGGAATCAAAGACCATGGATGAACAGACTGGATCCCCTAAAAAGTCAAAGAAGCGAAAGGCTTCTCAGAACTTCGCCGTGGTCGCTCACAATGGTCAAGCCGTCCCCAACCAACCAGCTCAACCCCCTGCTAGGAAGCCATACAATGGAACTGCACCCTTGTGCAACCAATGTGGCCTACATCATCATGCTGGTGTGAAGTGCCGCACATGCCAAGTTTGCGGACTTATAGGTCATACAGCGAGGGTTTGCCTAACCGCACCTGCACCAAATCAAGTTGGCAACAATCCTGCTCAAGCTCGTTTTCCACCAGGGTCTTGCTACAACTGTGGCGAGATGGGCCATTTTCGTAGGAATTGCCCAAGGCTTGCTAATGCAAATCCAGCGTAGAGATGAGTATCTGACCATCAGGAGACAACGCTGTTTAGAAAATAATCAAGCCTTGTGTATTATTTTCTTTTGTTGTCACGATCCATGAAACAGTTGTTGTTATCATTGTTTATAAATAAATCTTTTATTTACATTGCAATGTATTTATGTGATTGTATGTATAAACAACATATCCCCTACAATACCGACAATCAAGGAACCGTATTCCTTGAAGAACAGACTACCCCCAAACGTTCTTCCACTTTATGATCTCTTGCGTTTTCCATGAAAATCCTAAGTACCCGTTTCTTCCAAGAGAAACGAAGTACAAGGCGTAATCAATAACAAGTTAATAACAATTAATAACCAAGAAAACAATTATGTGATTAACTGCTTATGTGTTCCCTTTTATGTTTTTGTGTGATCCAATTTATGTTATCCAAATCCTCGTAGAATCTTCCATATCTTCGTATAAGGGATTCATAGTAGGATACCCAAAGGTACTATCTAAAATCCTTAATGGACTTCTACGTTGTAGTTAAGTCCCTTGGATTATAAAGTACTACTCCATAATTAGACCCCTTGAGTGGTCTAGTTAAACAGATTGATCCAAAAATCTTGTTAGGAACATCATGTGATGATATAGCTGAAAGGACTCCTTGGTGCCCTAATTAAGAAGATCCTCTGTTGATCTAATTAAAAGGACCCTATGGTAGTCTAGTCACCGTCATCACAAGTTTGATATCCTTCCCCACAACATTACAAAACGAACTGTGCGGACTGTGCAAGGAATTACGTAATTATGGATGCATACATAATTATGGAATTTAGTGCACAGAAATCACAGCAAGTTCTATCATGTATCTAGAGTTAACCCTATTCATTTCCAATTCTGATGAAGCATCCGTTGAGGAAAAATGAACTAGCTATTCATTTTTCACTTCTGAAGAATATCCGTTGAGGAAATGAATATCCGTTTATCCTTCATTTCCAATTCTGAAGAATACCCGTTGAGGAAAATGACTCCGTTAGTTCATTTTCGTTTCTGAAGATTACCCGTTGAGGAAATGAATATCCATTTGTTTAATCCTTCATTTCCGTTTCTGATGAAACAACCGTTGAAAATGACTCCGTTAGTTCATTTTCGTTTCTGAAGATTATCCGTTGAGGAAATGAATATCCATTTGTTTAATCCTTCATTTTTGTTTCTGAAGATTATCCGTTGAGGAAATGAATATCCGTTGTTAAATCCTTCATTTCCGTTTCTGAGGAAACAACCGTTGAAAATGCCTCCGTTAGTTCATTTTCGTTTCTGAAGATTATCCGTTGAGGAAATGAATATCCGTTGTTAAATCCTTCATTTCCGTACCTGAGGAAGCAACCGTTGAAAATGACTCCGTTAGTTCATTTTCGTTTCTGAAGATTATCCGTTGAGGAAATGAATATCCGTTGTTAAATCCTTCATTTCCGTACCTGAGGAAGCAACCGTTGAAAATGACTCCGTTAGTTCATTTTCGTTTCTGAAGATTATCCGTTGAGGAAATGAATATCCGTTGTTAAATCCTTCATTTCCGTACCTGAGGAAGCAACCGTTGAAAATGACTCCGTTAGTTCAATTTCGTTTCTGAAGATTATCCGTTGAGGGAAAAGAATATCCGTTTAGTTAACTCCTTCATTTTCCATTTCCGAAGAGCCCATTGAGGAAAATGACTCCGTTCGATCATTTTCGCTTCTGAGGAATATCCAGTGAGGAAAATGACAGGATTATGCCTTACATATCTCTGGTGGTTATTTGACACAAAGTCACAAATAGACTCCTACGAATAAATTTCTGGACGAAATTTCCTAAAGTATGGGAGACTGTGACACCTGGGTCACTGCGACTATCAAACAAATTCCAAGGCAATGAAATATTGTATTTCATACTTGGGATCTGTATAAATATGTGTATCTTTTGCACATATCAATTCTTGTTCGATTTCAAGCTCTAAATCGCTTTCTGGAAGGTTATACGCGCACTGATGCGTAAATATAACCAGTTTAATGCAACAAACACTCCGGAATAGTGAAATAGGTTTAACATACCTTAAATAAACTTTACATAACTTAGAAATAAGTTTTGAAGGCTTTGGTATGGCAAAATCAAGTTAAATCGCTTACAGGGACTAAAGTTGACAAACTGCGAAAGTGTGCCAATTTGAACTGTAACAGACATTCCGGAACATGGCCATAAGTTAAACATACCATAAATATCCTTTACATAGCTTAGAAATAGGTTTTGAGGGGTTCGGTGTGCTAAAATAAACTTTTGGCTCATTCAGGGACTAAAAGCGTCAAAAAGTGCACAAGTTTGCATTTTCGCGCATAACTTACGTCCTGACTACATCCGGACATCCAAAAATTTATGTAAGCACTAAAATACTTTATTTTAGTGTTTGGCATGAGAAAAAATCCATTCCGTCGTAATTTACCGAACATCGCGATCGTACGACCAAACGAACCGACATCCGAGATATTTTTTAGCATGTTTTGAGTTCCCTATACTTTAACTTCATTTTAGAGCCTTGAAATGAGGTTAACGGGGTTCAAACGCATCGAAAATAGCTTAAAAGGGCTGCAGGGACCATTTATGCCATTTTTGAAACTTTGCTGAATATGGTACATGGGTGGCGTAGCGCGAGCCCTAAAGGCTTTTACCGTCGCGCTACGTGAGCACCTCATCTGGGCAGAAACTTGCAGAAACATCGAATCTGGTCCGTTCCACTTGTTGCACATGGTTTTGGGGAATCTATGGGCTGGTTTGATGTGCACATGGTATTACAATACCATGGGTGCAAGTGTATGGCCAAGATTGAAGCACGTTTCCCGATAAACGATCCTAACGGTGCTAGTATTCCTATAAATACCCAACCCCATCCATTGCTAAACCCACAAGAATTTTGATTTGAGAAGCTCTAAGTTGAAACCTTTGTTTCATACCTGAGCTACTTGGATCGAGATTAGCATTCGGGGACCCTTTGTAAGTGTTCCTTCGTTCTTTTATTGCTTTTCGAGTCCGAAAGTCAAACTTTGTTTGACTTTCTGCATTGACCAGTTTATGGTCAATGCGAAGTTCGTTTGAACTTCGCAAGGTGATTGTAATCACGATGGTTATAGTCCCTTGGGACTATGCCTACTGATTACCACGTTGTCTAGGGTCGTAAGGGTAAGCGATCTAATAAATCGCTTATACCTTCGAACCCGACCCATTTGGTCGATCATTAGGATCCGAACAAATACCTTAGGTGACCATAGTATATAGGGAATAACCTTCCAAGGTTATACCTTATGGTCACATCGTTTGAGTAGTTGTATGATAGGAAGTTTATATGCCTTAGGTAAATTACCAGAATACCCTTTTCATGTATAACTGGTAATTAAGAATATGTAACCTAAACTTTTGTCACATAACTGATTTTGTAACATGTTTAGGCATATAACACTTGTCATAGGGCTAGTTAGACGTCTCGAGTGCGTTTTTGCGCGCACGACGCGTTAAAGTAGCATAAGCTACCTTAATGGGTCGCGATGGGTCGAAAGCTTATGTTAGGTTTCATTTAGTATGTAGGCTTTGTTAAACCGTGTTACACGAGTCTCCATACTCGTTTGGTTTACGAACCCTCATTCTATCCGATCCTCCGATTTAGGTCCGGTTTATTAACATAGTTACCTATATTAGGTGCCGTTTGATTCCGTGATCTCTAGCATTGCTTGGTGGTTATCTTAGGACTTCTGAGCAATCTCAAGTGAGTACATAGATCCCTCTTTTACTGTTTTCCAAACATTTTGGGGTGGAACACATGTGCCTACTTGTTACTTTCGTGCTTTCCTGTTTTCACATCATATACCTGCTATGTTTCGTTAGTACATTATAGTACATGATTTCATTACATTTCATGCTATGTATGCCCATTGTGTGCATACTTAGTACATCACTTTACAATACATTTCATGCTATGTACGCCCATTGTGTGCATACTTAGTACATCGCTCTACATTACATTTCATGCTATGTATGTCCATTGTGTGCATACTTAGTACATTGTTTTACATTACACTTATGCTATGTATGTCCATTACGTGCATACTTAATACATTGTTTTACATTGCATTTCTGTTGCATATGCTCATCCAGCATATGAACACATTATACTACTTTTTGAACCGTTGTAACCATTTGACTATGTGAACCGTCGGAACCCTTTGATTATATGAACCGTTTGTAACTATTGAACCGTGTGAACCAGTTGTATCTGTTGACATGATTTACATTTGACAATAGACATTTGACTATACATAAACATTTCTACAATTGTTAAACATTTCATCTTGATGGTTTGGTTTGAGTAAGTGATTTAAGTAACGAGGCGTATGTAATATGATACAAGCACGGTGGATACGCCGCTGGTACTTCCTATATATAAGTGTTTGTATGGTGTCACATATTGTAGCGTTATTTGAATCATTTCAATTTGAGACATATAACATTTTATACAAATAACATATTTTTCACAAGACATTGTTTTACAAACAACTTATCTTATACAAACTCATTTTACATGGTTATTCGTTTAACCTTGCATTATTCTCTTATTTATACATATCATCTGATCTTATCATTTTTCAAATGATTTACAAGACAAAGCAAATTACAAGGTTCATGACTAAACATTTTCTCAAACATAAGTCATGAATTCTGTTTTCACAAAACCTATGTATCTCACAGGCATTTTTATGCTAACGTACCTATTTTCACATGTGTTTTCAGGAGATGATGCATAGGACTTATCAAGACATACTTAGGCGGACCTGTGCCTTAGTAACTTAAAACGAGACAAGAACTAGTTAATTTATGTTATGTACTCTTTGTTTCTTCTTTAAAACAATGTAAACTCTCATGTTTGATTAATAAAACAAAACTTCAATTGCCATGGATTTGAAACAATTAATTCTGTTACAACACTCCCCGACGTTTCCGCCACGTTTGGTTGTTCCACGTGGTCGGGGTGTGACATTTACGGCGCAAGGAACACAAAGTTGTGAGTTCATGCTCCCCCTTTTCTTTTAACTGTTTTCAGTTTTATAACTTCGGGGGTGAAATACATGTTACAACTGTTACAATGTTTACAAATGGTATGATGGAGTACAAAAACATTCAAGTGAAACATTCTAGATCATGTCCCGAATAGGGTACCATAAGCACCATTAATCAACGTATACATTCAGACCGCGGAACAAAAGGTTAGATCTAATGGGTTTCAGGAAACCCCACTCTTGGCCTACTTCTACCAATGAGTGCTTCTGTGTCTCAGTCAAAGTCGACAAAAATGCCTAGGTTTGGTGGCTTCCTACGTCGTGACACATGTTAGTGGCCTTGCAAACCACTAGCGATCTCAAACATTCATAGTATTCAGTCACAGAAACATTCTACATGATACATTCAAACATTCATAGTACTCAGTTACAGATACGTTTTACAAGTTACATTCAAACATTTTACAAGTTACAAACCATGTTTTCACTCAAGTGTTTAAACATTCAATAAAATCACTGCATGAATTCACACCAACATTATGTTGACGTTTTTTTTCCAAAACTCACATGTATTTCAGGTAACTAAAAGTGGATGTGCGCGCGGTCTTACTCATGCTCTTGGATGTCGTTTATATTTATCCTTAAATAAAGTTGAAAACTTTCAGACAATGTGTTGTCTCATGATGTAAACACTTAGATTATGTTTTTCGTTGTGAAATGTTGATGGTGTTTGAAGTTATTTTTATGAGCATGTAGTATGTTTACCAATCGTATGCAATGAAAACCTTTCATGATCACACCTCGTGCTTCCGCCTTAGAAAGGGGTGTGACAGATTGGTATCAGAGCTGCGGTTGTAGTGAACCAGGATTCCTTCTCGAGTCTAGACTACAATCTCTAGGATCCTTTCACGAAAACAATTTTTCAAAGAGTTTTCATTGCATAAAACTTTCTGCGACATCCACTACCTGAAACTGTTTACAGGAGTCAAGAAAAGACACTACGAGACTTAGGGTGCACTGGAGTAGCACTTGTTTGTGATTAAGAATTACTTGCAATTATGTGTGATAATTGATATATACATATACTAGAAGTAGAATGTCACAGGTATACGTGACTTCGTCTGAAAACAATGACCTATCTGAAGGGAGAAATACGAGGATGAAACGAACTGTGCGGACTGTGCAAGGAGTTACATAATTATGGATGCATACATAATTATGGAATTCAGTGCACCGAAACCACAGCAAGTCTTGTCACGTATAGATTTCCCCAGTGCAAGAAAAGGTCCAACATGAACACCCCTCCCCAGACTACTAAGTACTCTGTTGGAGTAATAATTGTTTGATGTCACTTATGTGGTATATGCCTGTATATATATATTACTACTGTCTCGTAAGACGATATCAAACAAACATCTAACCCTGCTGTGTTGTGTTCTGATAGACCATGGCACCCAGGAAAGTTGTGAATACTCGCAATGATGATCAACCCCCTCCTCCTCTCCTATCGAGGACTGCTGAAGAACTAAATACCCTACTAGAGGAAAGGATCTCCGCAGCTATCGCCCAATACAAGGTGAACCACACCGAAGACAGTGGAGGACCAAGCAATGCAAGACGTAATAGGAATGGAGATTCGTCTGGAGGAAATGCAGCTCAAGGCTGCACTTTCAAGCAGTTCCTCGACTGCAAACCGCTGAACTACGATGGCACTGGAGGTGCAGTGGCATTTGTACGCTGGACGGAGAAGACCGAGGCTACTATCCATATGAGCAAGTGTACCGCGGATCAGCAAGTCACTTTTGCTACTGGGTTGTTTGTTGATGAAGCTCTGACTTGGTGGAACTTGCAAGTCCAAACCCTGGGTGATGATGTCGCTTATGGCCTGACTTGGGATGAGCTAAAAGAACGTATGAGAGAAAAGTATTGCTCACGTGCTGAACTCCAAAGGTTGGAGACTGAGTTCTGGCATCTGACCATGGAAGGAGCTGATATCACTGGTTACACTGGTTACACTCGAAGGTTCCACGATTTGTCTATGGTGATCCCTTACATGGTGATACCTGAATTTAAGCGCGTTGAACGTTACATTTGGGGATTGGCTTCAGAATTTCGCGTCATGGTAACTTCGGCCAAACCTCAAAAAATCACCGAGGCTGTAACTCTGGCTATCAGCCTTACTGAAGATTGTGTTCGTATGAATAAGTTATCACTGAACCCAATTGAAAAGACCGAGATGCATGCTGAGTCGTCTGGTGACAAGAAGAGGAAACATTCAAATCTGAACCAAGCAACCCGCAGCAACAATAAGGGTTCGAACTACAAGAAGTGTGATACTAACCCGCCTAAGGAGACGAGAACCTTCGCAGCTGCAAATGATACTGGAGCTAAGAAATATCAGGGCACTCTGCCCAAGTGTAACCTGTGTGACTTTCACCACGTGGGAAATTTTCACGTTGGGAAATGCGAGAACTGCGGAAGGTCAGGCCACCGTACCGAGGATTGTTGGGGAAAAGGTATTGGAAGCCGCAATGGTAATGGTAATAGAAACAATGGTGGAAATGGAAATGGTAACCGGAATGGTAATAGAGCTGGGCAAAACCAAGGATGCTTCAGTTGTGGAAGCAACGATCATTTCATGAAAGACTGCCCAAAGTGTAACACCTGTGCCTCCACGGCCATCAAACAAATACCAAACCAATGAAATATTATATTTCATACTTGGGATTTGTAAAATTATGTGTATCTTTTACACATATCAACTCTTGTTTGATTTTAAGCTTTAAATCGCTTTCGGGAGGGTTATATGCGCTCTGATGCGTAAATATAACCAGTTTAATCCAACGAACACTCCAGAATAGTGAAATAGGCTTAACATACCTTAAATAACCTTTACATAACTTAGATATAAGTTTTGGAAGGTTTGGTGTGGTGAAATCAAAGTTTAATCGCTTACAGGGACTAAAGTTGACAAACTGCGAAAGTATGCCAATTCGAACTGTAACAGACATTCCGGAGCATGACCATAAGTTAAACATACCATAAATACCCTTCACATAGCTTAGAAATAGGCTTTGAGGTGTTCGGTATGCTAAAATAAACTTTTGTGTCATTCAGGGACTAAAAGTGTCAAAAAGTGCACAAGTTTGCATTTTCGCGCATAACTTACGTTCTGAATACATCCGGACATCCAAAAATTTATGTAAGCACTAAAATATTTTATTTTAGTGTTCGCCATAAGAAAAATCCATTCGTCGCGTCATTTGGATCGTTTTTCGCGCTTATGCGCATTCCGTCGTAATTAAGCGAACATCGCGTTCGTACGGCCAAACGAACCAACCTCCGGCATATTTTTGAGCATGTTTTGAGTTCCCTATACTTAACTTCATTTTAGAGCCTTGAAATGAGGTTAACGGGGTTCAAACGCATCGAAAAAGGCCTTAAACACGTGCAGGGACCATTTCTGCCAATTTTGAAACAATTCTGGAACTGGGAGGCAGTAGCGTAGCGCGAGCCCTAAGGGCCTACCTGTCGCGCTACGCGACTGCATGATCTGGATCAGATTCAATGTTTTAACAAGCGGGTCCCAGCTGTTCGATTCTCAACCACACATTCTCAATCGTCTAGTCAGCGGATAAGAACCTAATTTCAGCTTCCATAAGGTTCCGACAAGTGTACGGGTTGGATCATGGCACGTTTTCCATGAAACGATCCTAACGGTTCGGGTATTCCTATAAATACCCAACCCACACAACCTCATTTTGCACAAGAATTCTGATTTGAGAGCTCTAAGTTGAAACCATTGTTTCATACCTGAGTTCTTAGATCGGGATTAGCATTCGGGGACCCTGGGTAAGTATTCTTTCGTTCTTTTCCTTATTTTATTGCTTTTCGAGTCAGAAAGTCAAACTTTGTTTGACTTTCAGCGTTGACCAGTAATGGTCAATGCGAAGTTCGTTTGAACTTCGCAACGCGAGTGTAATCACGTTGGTCATAGTCCCTTGGGACTATGCCCACTGATTACCACGTTGTCTAGGGTCGTAGGGTAGGCGATCTAATAAATCGCCTATACCTTCGAACTCGACCCATTTGGTCGATCATTAGGATCCGACCAAATAAATTAGGTGACCATAGTAGGTAGGGAATAACCTTCCGAGGTTATACCCTATGGTCACATCGTTTAAATAGTTGTATGATAGGTAGTTTATATGCCTTAGGTAAATTACCAGAATACCCTTTTCATTTATAATTGGTAATTAAGCATATATAACCTAAACTTTTGTCACATAACTGATTATGTAACATATTTAGGCATATAACACTTGTCATAGGACTAGTTAGACGGTCCGAACGCGTTTCACGCGCACGACGCGTTAAAGTAGCATAAGTTACCTTAATGGGTCGCGATGGGTCGAAAGCACTTAGGTTTGGTTTCATTGTAGTATGTAGGCCTTGTTAAACCATATCATACGAGTTCCAATACTCATTTGGTTTACCAAGCCTCATCCTATCCGATCTCCCGATTTAGGTTCGGTTTATTTATATAGTTATCAGATTTGCCGATTGATTCCGTGCTCCCTCTAGCTTTGCTTGGTTGTTGTTCAAGACCTCTAAGCATTATCAGGCGAGTACATTATTCCCCTATTTTACTGCTTTCAATTGTTTTGGGGTGACTCATATGTGCTAAATGTTTTCCATGTTATAACGATGGTTTCAAAAACAATTAAGACGATTTATACAAAACTAATAACGATTTCATAAAGTGAACAAACTTGTTGGTTGTAGTTACATAACAAATGACATTCATTAGCAATGATCAAGCCGACCAGTATTAGGTTATGGTACCATAGGATCTGACAAATCCCGTTATTTACTACACCCGTGGTTATGTGTGGGTATGGTAGGTAGCGACTGAATCTGTCACACCCCCAAAATCCACACGCGGAGTACCACCGCTTGGAGGCGTGACATGACCAGGATCAAGCCACCAATCATATTGAACATAAGTATATAGTAAAAGTCATTCATCAATACGATAGGTGTTTCCAAAACCAAATATAAACAAGTGTGTAGCGGAAGCATTTAAAGTAAAACCCAACATAAGTTTAAGTACAAAATGTCATAATGTTAAACAACACATTTCACGATCCATGTCCACAACGACCGTGCCTCCCGTGCAAGCTCCAAAAGTACCTATGGTCCTGCAGGGCATGTAACAGAGAGTCAACAAAAAGTTGAGCGAGTTCACAGTGGGTTGTTTAGTAATAATGTTCGTTTCATAAATCGTTTGTTTGTTTAGTAACCCACGTATCGTTATTAATTACATCGCGGCCCTCCAGGCATGTTTGCGAAGATTAGTGGGGGTCTCCCATGTTTTCTAGACTAGTTATATTTGTATCGCGGCCCTCCAGGCATCTTTGCGAAGATTAAAGTATAGTTCGCGGCCATTCCAGGCATGTTTGCGAAGATTGTTCTAGTATCGCGGCCGATCCCGGCATGTTTGCGAAGAGAAGTATATATATCACTAGTCTAGTAGTATCTACCATTGACCTTCCTCTCCCGAGGCCAATGGTACGTAATTTCAATAACTCTTAAGCATAATAATCAATCAACCCATTCCCAACCCCGGGAATCCCATGCCTTGGTAGAAGTGTGAACTCACCTTGTTTGCTCGGTATGCTAAGTTAAGTGCTCACAATAAATCAGTCAAGTCCTATAGTGCACGTATACTCAATCAGTTCACATTGTTTGTAAAGTTTCACATGTAACTATCCTCACAGTAATATCACAAAGTGTTTGACAGTTCATATCGTACCACACAAGCAGTTAATTGCATCCATATTTTTAATAGAGTTGGTATCTAGCAGAAATAGCAAGTTAACTGAGTGAATAAGGTTAACAGATTTCATGAAATAATAGAATTAATCCACTTCTTTGAAATAATAAACAAACAGAGTAAGTTAGTTAACCCAGTTAACAACTTAACAGAATTTGTCAACTAACAGAGTTCTCAAACAATGAGGTTCTCAAAATACATAATTAACAAAGTTAAATAAACTAACTGAGTTATCCAAGTGATTAGTTTAAGCTAAATAACATAATTAATAACATTAATTATTAACAGTAGCTTGTTGCCAAACAAACAAAAGTGCCGAAAACACAAAGAGCCGAAATCACCTATATTCGAAATCCCTTATGTCCGAAATCACTACCCTTGGCCGAAATCCAAATAGTGCCGAAAACCACATAAGGTTGCCGAAAACCACATTGGGCCGAAAACCCTTAAGTGGGCCGAAATCACATGTTTGGGCTGGTGATGTTTGGGCCGAAATCACTTCATGTGATTTCGTCCAGTTTATAAGGTGGGGGGTGTTTTCGTGAACATCATCATCTTCTCCAAACTCTCTGTAACTTAACCCAGCAACTTAATCTCATTACATTTACATGTTTAATCACCTACAAGTTATCTAAATCAATCATTGATATATAATATATAACTTGCCAACATCCTATGATACCAGGATCCCGATTTAATTCAGTTTATCATTCATTAACATATACTCACTGTTAATCAAAACTTCAAATATACATACTGTTCATGGATAATAATTATCTAGCAAGCACACTATGATAAATCACATATTCACATATATTCATACATCATGATTCAACATCCAAAATCATATGATATGCAACAAGAAACAACTTGAATCATGAAATCACTAACCAAGTTTTAAGCAGAGGTTTGCTTCAAGATGAGTTTTCTTTGTTGGGTTTTCAGAGGTAGAGAGAGACAAAGTGATAAGATATGTTTTGGTAATTGTGAGACTTATCGGAGAAGATTTGTTTATAAAAAATGATTATACAAAATATCTAAAACACTGGGCCATGGGCCAAGCCCATCTCTGATTTCGTCTGGTCACATGGACGAAAACACTTAAAGTGTTTTCACCACTTTAAGTGATTTCATGGATACTTGTTTACAGTGAGTTCCAACTTTAATTGACATGTTAATTAATAACACCTTATTAACATACAATCACACATAATAAATATTATGGATTTCCAAGTATAACATATCAGTCGAAATACGATACAACGTATTACAAAAGTAAGCGTTGTGAAACAACGAGTCGTATTAACAAACAACTAAATAAAAAAAAAATTAACGTGCACTAAATGCGAATATAGAATCTTGGAAACTCGAGTTGTCACATTATCCCCAACTTGAAAGAAATTTCGCCCCGAAATTTAGCATGCGGTTACTGAGGAAGCTAGGTAAGTTATCGTTTACTGGTTTTCCTGGGGTGTCACATCAATCCCCTGTTGAGTTGGGATTTCATCCCGAACTTCTGTAGTAGCTTCAGCCTCAGTAGTGGTTGCATTGTTTTCGAACAACTGGGGATATTTGAGTTCCATTTGGTCTTCGCGTTCCCAGGTGAACTCTGGGCCACGACGGGAGTTCCAACGAACTCGAACAAGAGGTATTCTGGTGTTCTTGAGGACCTTAACATCTCGGTCCGTGATTTCAACTGGTTCCTCGACGAAATGCAATTGTTCATCGATAGTGAGCTCCTTCAGAGGAACTATGTAGGTCTCATCTGACTTCCACTTCTTCAGATTCGACACATGAAAAACGTTGTGAACTGCACTGAGTTCAGCTGGTAAGTTCAGTCTGTAGGCCACTTTGCCTATCTTTTCTATGACTTCAAATGGTCCAACGTATCGTGGATTAAGCTTGCCTCGTTTGCCAAAACGAACAACACCCTTCCAAGGTGAAACTTTGAGTAGTGCTCGATCCCCAACTTGGAATTCGAGTATTTTCCTGTCTTTATCGGCGTATACTTTCTGACGGTCACGAGCTGCCGCCATGCGTTGTCGTATTTGAGCAATCTTTTCAGTAGTATCAACTACCATTTCTGGACCTGTGATCTGACTGTCACCCACCTCTGCCCAACAAAGAGGTGATCGGCATTTACGCCCGTACAATGCCTCAAATGGAGCAGCCTTAATGCTGGTGTGGTAACTGTTGTTGTACGAAAATTCCACAAGTGGAAGGTGCTTTTCCCAGCCCTTGCCAAAGTCAATTACGCACGCCCGAAGCATGTCTTCTAGAGTTTGAATAGTGCGCTCAGACTGCCCATCTGTCTGAGGATGATAAGCTGTGCTCATATCTAGACGAGAGCCAAAAGATTTGTGCATTGCTTGCCACAGTTCTGAAGTAAAACGTGCATCACGATCAGAGATAATAGATGTGGGCACCCCGTGCCTCGAGACAACTTCTTTAAGGTATACGTCTGCTAGAGTGGAGAACTTATCCGTTTCCTTGATAGCCAAGAAGTGAGCAGACTTTGTGAGTCGATCAACGATCACCCAAATAGTATCATTCCCACGCTGAGATCTAGGTAGGCCAGTAACAAAATCCATGGAAATTTGCTCCCATTTCCATTGTGGTATCTCAGGTTGCTGGAGTGGGCCTGATGGTTTCTGATATTCCGCTTTGACTCTCGCACAAGTCAAACACTGGCTAACGTAAGTTGCTATGTGAGCCTTCATGCTAGGCCACCAATATGTAGTTCTGAGGTCGTAGTACATCTTATCTGAACCAGGATGTACTGAGTAGCGAGACTTATGAGCTTCATCCATTACAAGCTCGCGTAGGTTGCCATAGAGTGGGACCCAGATGCGTCCTGTTACATAGTAGGCGCCGTCTGCCCTTTGTTCTAACCTTTGCCTTGAGCCGCGTAGAGCTTCAGCCCTGACGTTTTCCGGTTTCAATGCTTCTACCTGAGCATCTCGTATCTGTGAAGGAAGACTAGACTGAATAGTGAGTTGCAACGCTCGTACACGCCTAGGTGTAGTATCCTTTCGACTGAGGGCGTCGGCCACCACATTGGCTTTGCCCGGATGGTACTTTATAGCACATTCGTAATCGTTCAGTAACTCGACCCATCGACGTTGTCGCATGTTCAAGTCTTTCTGCTTGAAGATATGCTCAAGACTTCTGTGATCGGTGTAGATGGTGCACTTGGTGCCATACAGATAATGTCTCCATATCTTGAGTGCAAAGACAACAGCTCCAAGCTCTAAATCGTGCGTAGTGTAATTTCGTTCGTGAATCTTAAGTTGGCGCGAAGCATAAGCAATAACTTTATCCCGCTGCATCAACACACATCCAAGACCTTGGATAGATGCATCACAGTAGACTACAAAATCGTCCGTGCCTTCAGGCAATGAGAGGATAGGTGCGCTACAAAGTCTATCCTTTAAGTGCTGAAACGCTGTATCCTGTGTATTACTCCAACGGTAAGCAATACCTTTCTGTGTCAGTAATGTAAGCGGCTGTGCAATCCTTGAGAAGTCTTTGATAAACCGTCTGTAATAACCCGCCAAACCCAAGAATTGGCGTATTTCTGTTGGTGTACTAGGTGCAGGCCAGTTCTTGATCGAATCTACTTTGGATGGATCGACATGAATCCCATCCTTGTTTACCACGTGGCCTAGAAAGTGGACTTCACGAAGCCAGAAGTCGCATTTTGAAAACTTAGCGTACAGCTGTTCCGTTCGAAGGAGTTCCAGAATAAGTCGTAAATGTTGCTCATGTTCCTCCCGATTCTTCGAATAAATCAGGATGTCATCAATGAAAACAATAACAAACTTGTCAAGATAAGGTTTGCACACCCTGTTCATAAGATCCATGAAAACCGCAGGCGCGTTCGTTAGCCCGAATGGCATGACCAAAAACTCGTAATGGCCGTAGCGAGTTCTGAATGCTGTTTTGGAGACGTCCTCATCCCGGACTCTCAGTTGATGGTAACCTGACCTCAGATCAATCTTTGAGTAATAGCTCGACCCTTGTAACTGGTCGAATAAGTCGTCGATGCGTGGAAGTGGATAACGATTCTTCACCGTCACCCTGTTCAGTTCGCGGTAGTCTATGCACATACGAAAGGTACCGTCTTTCTTCTTCACAAATAAAACTGGAGCTCCCCAGGGCGAAGAGCTAGGACGTATGAAACCTTTTTTTCCAAAAGTTCTTGCAATTGCTTAGACAGTTCTTCCAGTTCAGTTGGAGCTAAGCGGTAAGGCGCTCGAGCTATGGGTGCTGCTCCTGGAGCTAGCTCGATCTGAAATTCGACTTGGCGATGGGGCGGTAACCCAGGTAACTCTTCAGGAAACACTTGAGGAAAGTCGCGTACTACAGGAATATCCCCAATCTTTTTCTCTGTCGTCGATGTATCAGTAACGAGTGCTAAAATAGCTATGTGGCCCTTTCGTAAACACTTCTGTGCCTTCAAGAGGGAGATGATGCCACTCACGACACCACACTTATCGCCTTGAACTTCGAGAGGTTCTTTGCCAGAACGAGGAATACGAATGATCTTCTCCTTGCATAGGATCTCTGCTTGCTGTTGGGATAACCAATCCATACCAATGACGACATCAAAACTACTCAGAGTTATAGGAATGAGATCGATAGAGAAAGTCTGACCAGCGAGGATAAGATTACAACCTTGAACTATGTGTGTGGCTTCTAGACTTTTACCGTTAGCTAACTCTACAACATGTTTGGTGTTCAAAAGTGTTGGTGTGCGTTTAAGCATTTGACTAACTTTCAGAGACATAAAACTGGTATCCGCACCCGAATCAAATAATACAGTAACATAAAAGTCGTCGAGAAGAAACTTACCCGTAACCACATTAGGATCGTTCCTTGCGTCACTCTGACCAATCACAAATAAACGACCCTTTGCACCATTGTTGTTGTTGTTTCCCCCATTGTTGTTCCCACTGCCCTGATTATTGTTGTTGTTGTTCTGATTCTGGTTTAATTGGGGACAGTTCCGCTTGAAGTGACCTTCAGCCCCACACTGAAAGCATGTCTTATTTCCTTGCTGTTGTTGCTGTGACTGGTTTCGTGGAACTGGTGGCTGTTGTTGCTGGTTCTGATTCGCAGGCCTTGAGCTCCTGCAATCTTTAGCGTCATGACCTACCCTTAGACATCTCTGACAGCGGCCTCTACGACACTGACCACTGTGGTGTTTGTTGCACCTGTTACATAGTGGATGAGTTCCCCGATATCCACTCTGCCCCTGACCACCAGACGATTGCTGACTCGAACTCTGGTAATCACTAGTCTTGCGTTGTTGCTGTGCTTGAGACTGTACCATAGCTGAACCCCTGCTGGAATCCCCTTCCCATTTCCGCTTGTTGTCACTGGGAATAGCAGGAGTAACTGGAGTGGTAGCGGTAGTAGCGCTGATACGTTTAGGCAGCCTGTTCTGTTCAACCGCCTGATCGGTGAGGCGATGAGCTAGCTTGACAATCTGTTGAATAGTGCCAAGATTCGCTGAGGTTACGTGGCTTTGAATCTCCGGCACCAGACCATTGAGATACAGTTCGATACGCTTAATGGGAGGGTCCACCATAGTAGGACACAGAATAGCCAACTCATTCGATCTTCTGGTGTACGCTTCAATTTCTGACCCCGTCATTTTCAAATGGTAAAACTCTACCTCCAGCTTATGAATATCATCACGGCTACAGTATTCCTCTTTAATCAAATCCTTGAAACCGTTCCAAGGTGTGGCGTTAGCAACAGCCAACCCTAACATCTGCACTTGCGCATTCCACCAAGTTAGCGCAATGCCTTCTAGAGTACCAGTGGCGTACTTCACCCTGCGAGCCTCAGGGCATTCACACATTTCGAATACGGACTCGAGCTTTTCAAACCAATGGAGGAGTCCAACCGCTCCTTCCGTGCCACTAAAAGTAGTAGGACGACAGTCCATGAAAGTTTTGAAGGTACAAACAGGTGGCTGAGCGTGCTGACCTGTTGTATATAAGAATCCAGTACAAGATTAAAACACAAGAGTTGGTTTAGGAGT